>CM076573.1:732880271-733223284 GCA_034641835.2 Pinus albicaulis | reverse complement strand
TTCGGGGTTAACCAGGGTTGGAATCTATCGGCGCAAACCCCGCATCAAGGCTGGAATGTACCCAACCCTAATCTCAATCATTTTGTCGACGGTAATGCTAATTATAACTTCACGAATCAAATCTCTCCTCCATATCTGTATGCCACTCCACAACTTGGCAGTAATGGCTGGGGTCAATCGCCGGAGGGAAATGGGTGTACGTATGGAGCTCAGCAGACTACAGTCAGTTCTCAATGGCAGCAGAGTTATTCCTTCTTGTTACATAAAATTCCATATCAAAATCAGCATCGACAATATTGAAGCGGTTAAACCTTGGTTGTTAAACACTGTGAAAATTTCGTGGTGACGTTTAAAAGTTACGTTGGACGTTTTGAATCTCGATATAGTTAATTATAATATAATTAAAAACTTTATATAATTTATAATTATATAATTTATATAATTTATAATTATATAAAATATATAATCCATATAATTTATATAAAATATATAATTTATAATTATGCCAGTGAGTCATGACAGATGACGAGATGACAAATGCAAATGAAGGAAATAGTCGCAAATATAGCTTTGAGGACAAAGCTTCTGAAGGAAGGGGCAATGTTATGAATATAATTCATAATAAATAGAATAAATACAATAAATGTAATTACTAAATAATCAAATATTGATTATGTTAAGTAGTCATTAGTTAACTGAAAAGGCATGTCTAAAAGACATGCCTAGTCATGAAAGGTCACCTGCGTAGGTATATAAGAAGGGCCTCATTGTAACATTTATCATCTTATCACTCATACATTTTATATATAATAAATTATTATTACAAATACCTCTTGTGTATTTAACACTTTAAAGTCAACAAGCGTACTAGTTTTGTTGTTTCACCTATTAGTGCCATTGGAGATTCGAGCTGTAACTTATAAAGTTTGTTGCTCCTTACTTCGTTTTGTGTTTTCTTCTTCCAATTGGGGTGTTTGACGTAAACTCTATTGCCAATGAAGTAAACATCGTAACCTTTGTTTTGAAGTTCAGACACTGAGAGTAAGTTCATCCCCAACCCAGGCACATGCAGTACATGAGTGGCTCGAAGCTTATTTCCAGCCTCGGTTTGAAATACTATAGTACCTCTTCCAATAGGGGTACAATTTGCTTTATTACCCATGGTAATTTTAAAGTTCATCTGCTCTTCTTGGTAGTTGGAGAAACATTCCCGCACTCTCATCATATGAGTAGAAGCCCCACTGTCAATGCACCAGACTTCAAGACAAGAAATTCTCGACATACAAGCACACTCTTCTTCCAGTCTGGATGTCAGAACAGAAACAACGTGATCCATCTGTTCTTCCATGCTTCTCTTCCCTTCTGGAGAACTGCGTGAACCCTTCTGAGTTGTCACAACAATGTCAGATTTTCGTTCAGTTGCCGGTTCTTCGTTACTGTTACTCATCTCTGGCTCTGAAACCATGTGAAAATTTCAACCTAGAAATATACAGTTGCAGTGATAGATTTATTTCTCCTACTTATTACTCCGATAAGTTATTTACAAAATTCTATTAGTAAATTTCAAAATAAATATTACTGCAACATTCACAATTGCATATGCAGAGAAAAGAACAGTAAGGAACATAAGCATAAGAACCAATCACATGTACACACTAATTTTTGGAACCGCATGCTCATGCTCAGTCACTGCTGGACTTCTCCTTTTGCCTCTGCAACTCCGCCCTACAACTCTCCCTTTGAATTCGAATTCTATTCCTTCAGAATCAATCTCCTTCGGGTACTGAGTGTATGCCCAACTTGCTTTCCAAATGACCCTCAAGCCTTCTTTTATAATCTTCTTGTTGATGAATCAACGATCCAGATTAGAAGTCTAATAAATGGCTAAGATTAAAACTTGACTTGATCTTCGTTCTCTAGAAGATTCATACTCTGTCTTATTAATACCCATTAATTATTTAATTTCCCTAAATTTAGAATTAGGGTGTCCATTAAAATAATTAATTATTTTAATAAGACATGAATCGAGTGGAATTTCCACAAACAGTTCTCGGGTTCTTTGAAATACTGGTGTTGAAGTCTTCTTACAAATTTTGAGACTTGGAACACTTTTCGATGCTACAAAAATCAACAAAATGTCCCCGGAAAAACCCAATGCGGGAAAACAGGTGCAACAACTCTTGAGGGTTTTTATTATTATGCAGATTTTTGAATCAAACTAGGGTACTAGTAGTGGTTTACCCAATAGAGAAAATCCCAACAGAAGTACCTCTATCTCTGGAGACAGATATTATGGCTGATTCAACTCAATGAAGAATCCCATAGGTGCCTATGCAGTCCCCAGCAAGGTCTCCGCTGAGAATGCATCACCCTAAAGTGTGGTTGTGTCACCCTTTCTGATCTGTTGAATACGAGCCCGATCTGGCCCATTGAAACCCCAATGCTGCCTCTGATGGCTCCGCGTAAGCTCCTCTAGGCCTACATCACCCCTTTGGGCCTGCGCTACCTCTTTGGTGTTGATCTGCCTCTCTGCTATTGTATTCTCGGCCTTGGATCAGAAATCCCACTGCCGAACTGCTCCTCGCTACATTGCAAGTTCATTTGAAAATTCTCAGCAAACCATGCCCCAGAATTTCGACTTAGCTCAAGTGCTGCCACTCTTTGTGTCTTCTCCAACTAACCCCAAGCCTTCCTTTAATACTTTTCTAGTTGACAAATTAACGACCGTGATCTAATCTCTAATCAATGGCTAAGATCATAAAAGACTTGATCCTCATCACTTAGAACATTCTCACCCACATGTCAAATTAATTCACTTTAATTATTTAATTTCCCTAAGTTAGACTTAGGGTCTCCATTAAAATAATTAATTATTTGAATAACTTAAGCTCCTGGTGGAATTCTCCAAACGATTTCTGGGTCTTGGAGATCTCATGTGTTCTAGCCCCTCCACAAAGTTTCGGAGCTAGAGAAAATTCGATGCTACCCCAAAAATCAACATGAAAAAGAGTTAGGGAGAGAAATCCCACACTGATACTAGAAGCTCGAGTGACCAACAAACCCCGAATGGCAAGCCCTCCGCTGTGTTGTGCAGTCTCTGCATCACTCTGCGTGGGGACTGCGTGTCTTCGACACTGCTGGTTTTCTGCTTGCTAGATAAGAACCTTTGGCCCCTTCCAGTCTCACACCTCGGTTTTCCGGTATTGGATCTGGCTGATCCTCAACTAAATTTCGGATTTCATCAAGGCTGCAATGTTGCCTCTGCGTAGTTGTTGAGCTGCCTCTGCTAATCTGGTCTCTGTCTTCTCCTCTATGTATTTCCGGCTTAGGAATATATCCAATCGGAATTACTCTGCCCCTCAACTGCATTCAAGAATCACTTAGATCTGATTTTCATCCGAGCACCGCTCCATCAGAAAAATTCGATCTCTAGATCCTCTCGGTGTAATTTACAAATGACCCTCAAGTCTTCCTTTATAACCTTCTCGTTGACAAATCAACGACTGAGATTAGATCTCCAATCAACGACGGAGATTATATTAGACTTGATCTGCTTTATCTAGAAGATTCACCCACAATTTACATTAATCGTGATTTATTAATTTAATTTCTTAAGTTAGACTTAGGGTTTTCATTAAAAAAAGTTAATTTTTACTATAAAACTGATTTTGGGTGGAATTTTCCAAAACGATTTCTGGGTTATTTGTAATGCATGTGTCTAAGCCTCTCCACAAAGTTTGAGTCTTAGAGCACATTCGATGCTACCAAAAATCAACACTCCCTCTTAGCGAAGAATATGCTTTAACCAACGTTGCACAAAGCAGGGACGAAGCAGGGAGGCTTTTTGGAAGCGAGGACGCAGAAACGTCATTTTCCAAAAAATTAGGAAGCAAAGCGTCTACTATATATATTTATATATTATATTTTTTTTGCATTTATATTCAAAACAAACATCCCAAATACCAAATTAGTTGTAGAAGACATAAAAACATGCATATTTTTGCATAAATAAAGATAGATATGACATCCACGATTCCATTATACATCAATAATTAATTATTTGAGCATCAACCATCTAGATTCTAGATTCTAGCAATTGTAATCTGTGAAAATTTCAATCTAGAAATATGCAGTTGCAGTGATAGATTTATTTCTCCTACTTATTACTTCGATAAGATATTTACAGAATACTATCAGTAAATTTTGAAATAAATACTACCGCAACATTCACAATTACATATGCAGAAAAAGGAACAGTAAGGAACATAAGCATAAGAAACAATCACATGTACACACTTATTTTTGGACAGTTGTCCCCAGAACAACCCAATGTGGGAAAATCGGTGCAACAGATGAGGGTTTATATATTATTTTTTAGTAAATGAACCTTTACAAGGAATACACTGGTAGATATATTTAGAAAACACCTGAGACAAAATCCTCGGACCCTCTTGAAGATTTTATGACACCCGGAAGACTCTCTGACTCCCTTTGCGTCTCTCTGTGTGCTTCTCTGCGCAGTCCCTGCGCTGGACTGCGTCACTCTACATGGGTTCACTGCGCTGCCTTCTGTGGCCCTTTGCGTCCCTCCATCGTCGTACTCAGTCACTCATAACTCCCTCTTCTCCTTCTGTCTCTGCAACTCTCCCTTTGAAATCGAATTGTATTCCTTCAGAATCAATCTCCTTCGGGTACTCAGTGTATGCCCGACTTGCTTTCCAAATGACCTTCAAGCCTTGTTTTATAATCTTCTCATTGATGAATCAATGACCCAGATTAGAAGTCTAATCAATGGCTAAGATTAAAACTTGATTTGATCTTCGTTCTCTAGAAGATTCATATTCTGTCTTATTAATACCCATTAATTATTTAATTTCCCTAAGTTTAGACTTAGGTCTCCATTAAAATAATTAATTATTTTAATAAGAGATGATCTAAGTGGAATTTCCACAAACGATCTCTGGGTTCTTTGGAATACTGATGTCCAAGCCTCCTCACAAATTTTGAGACTTGGAACACTTTCCGATGCTACAAAAATCAACACTCCCTCTTAGTGAGGAAAGTGTTCTAGCAATATGCTTGCTGCATGCTGCTCTGCGTTGAAGCATCCTCTATGTTGCAGCCCTGCATCTGCTGCGCTACTGCCTTCTGTATTGTTGCCCATGACACTGCCACTGTCACTGCCTCATCTGTAATGCAACTCCCTCTGAATCTTAATTTTATCCATTCCTGCTACTGAAATGGATACTTGATCAGCCCCATATTTTCTCTGAAGTAGACAAACTTGGTCTTCCCCAGAGCCTTCGTGAGGATATCTGCCACTTGTTCTCTTATTGGAGTGTACTGCAACTATAGACAAACTTGGTCTTCCCCAGAGCCTTCGTGAGGATATCTGCCACTTGTTCTCTTATTGGAGTGTACTGCAACTGTACAACTCCTCGTTGGACATAGTCTCTGATGAAGTGACACCTTATGTCAATGTGCTTCGACCGATCGTGAAACACAGGATTTTCAGAGAGCTTGATGCAACTCTGATTATCACATAGAATATTGGTCGCTTCCATCTTCTCCTTCAGTAAGTTCACAAGCAATTTCCAAAGCCCTACTGCCTCACACGAAGCTGTTCTTACTGCCATATATTCTGCCTCTGGTGAGCTTAGCGCCACGAATTTCTATTTCCTGCTACACCATGAGGTCATCCCTAATCCAAGACTGAAACAGTACCCACTGGTACTTTTTCGATCAACTGGACTCAGTGAACCCACTCAACCTGAAGTCATTGCCACGAGTCTACTTCAGTTCAAGCTTGACTGTTCCTTGAAGATACTTGAGAACATGTTTGGCTGCTGCCCAATGAGCCCTCTTAGGTTCCACCATGCTCTGACTGAGGGTATTGACAACATAACAAATGTCTGACCTAGTGTTCACCAAATACATAAGAGATCCTATGAGCTTCCTATACAATGTAGAATCAACTTCATCATCTTCGGACATGTCGATTTTCTTCCTGTTGGTGATCATTGGAGTTGTCATGGGTCTACAGTCCTCCATTTGAAATCTTTTCAGGATTTCTGTAGTATATCTTCCTTGACCAAGGAAGATATCCCCCTTCTGCCTTCAAACTTCCAACCCCCAAAAAAAATGCATTAGCCCTAGATCCTTCATGTCGAACTATGTAGCCAAATTCTCCTTGCAGTCCTTGATGAGCCTCGATGACGCTCTCAGAAATAGATCATCTACATATAAAACTAGTATCAGGGGCTCATTCCCTACCCTTAGATAGTAGAGATTGGGATCTACGTCACTCTTGACAAATCCCATCTTTTGCAAGTAGCTGTCAATTCGACCATACCAAGCTCTAGGGGCTAGCTTTAGTCCATACAAAGCTTTCTTAAGCCTGCACACATGAGTCTTTTGTTCATGCGTCTCGAAGCCCTCTGGTTGTTCAATGTACACTTCCTCTTCTATCACCCCATTTAGGAACGTAGTCTTGACGTCCATGTGGTGAATCTCCCATCCCATCTGCGCAGCAAGGGATATCACGGATCTAATAGAAATATATCGGGCTACTGGGGCAAAGGTCTCTTCATAATCTATCCCTTCCTTCTGAGCATACCCCTTTGCCACAAACCCGACTTTAAATTTCTAGAAGTTGCCATCTACAACATATTTGATCTTGTAGATCCACCTTGAACCTACAACTGATCTGTTCTGAGATCTGGGAACCACCTCCCAAACATCATTGGTCATGATGGAACTATATTCTTCCACCATCGCATCTACCCATGCCTAGTGCTGAGTTGCTTACCGAAAACTTGAAGGTTGCCCAACTTGTGCAACCAAGGCTTGGTACCTCTCAGGCTCCCTGCGTTGTTTGTTCACATTTTGGGGGGCTCCGACAAAGTCCTCTGCGTCCCTCAGAATTTGTCGTAGTTCCTTGCTCGTTCTCCCACTAGTAGTGAGTGGATCTACCTGCTCTCATTTCTGCAAGTCCTCGAGAGAAGTGTCCCTTGGATCCCCATGCCTTGGAGAGGCATTCGTATAACCTTTCGCAGGTCATTGTGGTTGGACCAACGAATCCTCCTCTCGAAGATTTTATGACACTCGGAAGACTCTCTGACTCCCTCTGCATCTCTGTGTGTGCTTCTCTACGTAGTCCCTGCGCTGGACTGCGTCACTCTGCATGGGTTCACTGCGCTGCCTTCTATGGCCCTTTGCGTCCCTCCATCCTCGTACTCAGTCACTCATAACTCCCTCTTCTCCTTCTATCTCTGCAACTCTTCCCTACAACTCTCCCTTTGAAATCGAATTGTATTCCTTCATAATCGATCTCCTTCGGGTACTAAGTGTACACCCGACTTGCTTTCCAAATGACCCTCAAGCCTTATTTTATAATCTTCTCATTGATGAATCAACGACTCAGATTAGAAGTCTAATCAATGGCTAAGATTAAAACTTGACTTGATCTTCGTTCTCTGGAAGATTCGCACTCTGTCTTATTAATACCCATTAATTATTTAATTTCCCTAAATTTAGACTTAGGTCTCCATTAAAATAATTAATTATTTTAATAAGACATGAACCGAATGGAATTTCCACAAACGGTTTCTGGGTTCTTTGGAATACTGGTGTCCAAGCCTCCTCACAAATTTTGAGACTTGGAACACTTAACGATTCTACAAAAATCAACACTCCCTCTTAGCGAGGAAAGTGTTCTAGCAATATGCCTGCTGCATGCTGCTCTACTTTGAAACATCCTCTATGCTACTGCCCCACATCTGCTGTGCCATTGCCTTCTGTATTGCTGCCCATGACACTGCCACTGTCACTTCCTCATCTGTAATGCAACTCACTCTGAATCCTAATCTTATCCATTCCTGCTACTGAAATGGATACTTGATCATCCCCATATTTTCTCTGAAGTAGACAAACTTGGTCTTCACCAGAGCCTTAGTGAGGATATCTGCCACTTGTTCTCTTGTTGGAGTGTACTGCAACTGTACAGCTCCTCGTTGGACATAGTCTCTGATGAAGTGACACCTTATGTCAATGTGCTTCGACCGATCGTGAAACACAGGATTTTCAGAGAGCTTGATGCAACTCTGATTATCACATATAATATTGGTCGCTTCCATCTTCTCCTTCAGTAAGTTCACAAGCAATTTCGAAAGCTATACTACCTCACACGAAGCTGTGCTAGCTGCCATATATTCTGCCTCCGCTAAGCTTAGCGCCACGAATTTCTGTTTCCTGCTACACCAGTGGGTCATCCCTGATCCGAGACTGAAACGGTACCCACTAGTACTTTTCCGATCAACTGGACTCAATGAACCCACTCAACCTGAAGTCATTGCCATGGGTGTACTTCAGTTCAAGCTCGACTGTTCCTTGAAGATACTTGAGAACATGTTTGGCTGCTGCCCAATGAGCCCTCTTAGGTTCCACCATGAACTGACTGAGGGTATTGACAACATAACAGATGTCTGGCCTAGTATTCACCAAATACATCAGAGATCCTATGAGCTTCCTATACAATGTAGGATCAACCTCATCATCTTCAGACATGTCGATTTTCTTCCAGTTGGTGATCATTGGAGTAGTCATGGGTCTACAGTCCTCCATCTAAAATCTTTTCAGGATTTCTGTAGTATATCTTCCTTGACCAAGGAAGATATCCCCCTTTTGCTGTCAAACTTCCAACCCCAAAAATAGTGCATTAGCCCTAGATCCTTCATGTCGAACTATGTAGCCAAATTCTCCTTGCAGTCCTTGATGAGTCTAGATGACGTTGTTAGAAATAGATCATCTACATACAGAACCAGTATCAGGGGCTCACTCCCTACCCTTAGATAGTAGAGATTGGGATCCGCGTCACTCTTGACAGATCCCATCTTCTGCAAGTAGCTGTCAATTTGACCATAACAAGCTGTAGGGGCTAGCGTTAGTCCATACAAGGTTTTCTTAAGCCTGCACACATGAGTCTTCTTTTCATGCGTCTCAAAGCCCTTTGGTTGTTCAATGTACACTTCCTCTTCTATCACCCCATTTAGGAACGTAGTCTTGACGTCCATGTGGTGAATCTCCCATCCTATCTGCGCACTAAGGGATATCACGGATCTAATAGAAGTATATCGGGCTACAGGGGTGAAGGTCTCTTCATAATCTATCCCTTCCTTCTGAGCATACCCCTTTGCCACAAACCTGGCTTTAAATTTCTTGATGCTGCCATCTGCAGCATATTTGATCTTGTAGATCCACCTTGAACCTACAACTGATCTGTTCTGAGATCTGGGAACCACCTCCCAAACATCATTGGTCATGATGGAACTGTATTCTTCCACCATCGCATCTACCCATACTTAGTGCTGAGCTAGTTACTGAAAACTTGAAGGTTCTCCAACTTGTGCAACCAAGGCTTGGTACCTCTTAGGCTCCCTGCGTTGTTTGTTCACATTTCGAGGGGCTTCGACAAAGTCCTCTGCGTCCCTCAGAATTTGTCGTAGTTCCCTACTCGTTCTCCCACTAGTAGTGAGTGGATCTACCTGCTCTCCTTCCTGCAAGTCCTCGAGAGAAGTGTCCCTTGGATCCCCATGCCTTGGAGAGGCATTTGTATAACCTTTCGCAGGTCATTGTGGTTGGACCAGCGGATCCTCCTCAGACTGCATAGCAGAAGGAATCTCTCGGGATCTCCTGAAGGCCCTCTCCTCCATGAATTTCACATTCCCACGCACTACAACTTTCCTGCTCTCCGGAATGTAAATGTGGTAAGCCTTTGCATTCTCGTTGTATTCTACTAGATATCCCTTTTCCACAGTCATATCTAACTTTTCCCTCTTTTCATTGGGCAAATGACAATATGCCGTACTGCCAAAAATCCTTACGTGGCTCACTTCAAGCTTGCTGCTAGTGACGACATTTTTTGGCGTGATCTTTCCCAATGCGTTGTGAGGAATCCTGTTCTGAACGTAGAAAACAATATTACAAGCATTAACCCATAGAAATTTGGGCATGTCTTGATCATACAACATTGCCCTTGCAGCGTCGACAATAGTTCTATTTTTTCTTTTTGCCACACCATTCTATTCCAAATTTATGGAGCACTCCTCTCTCTTCTGATACCTTCCCTTGCGCAGAACCAATGTACTCTCCACCATTGTCTGGACTCTGAACGCAACACCTTGATCTGCTTTCCTGTCAGATTTTCTACCAGAGCTTTAAACTCTTTGAAACGACTGAAGACTTCGTCCTTGGTATTCAGAGGGTAGATCTACGTCTTCGTGGAATAGTCATCAATAAAGGTGACGAAATATTCTACACCACTAAGAGCTCTAGTGGACATTGGTCCTCAGATATCCAAGTGTATAAAGCCCAGTACACTCTTAGCCCTATTGCTGCTTCTCTGATACGTTGCCTTGGCATACTTTCCCAACACGCACCCTCTGCAGACATCGTCTAGCCTGGCGCTCAGTTCTGGAACTCCCATGACATTTTTCTTGAGAATCTTTAATGCCCCATGATGGAAATGTTCCATTCTTCTGTGCCATAGTTCATTGAAGTCCTCATTTGTGCTGCCTATTAGTACCATTGGAGATTCGAGTTGTAACTTATAAAGTTTGTTGCTCCTGACTCCAATTTGTGCTTTCTCTTTCCATCTTGGGTGTTTGACGTATACTCTGTTGCCAATGCAGTAAATGTCATAACTTTTGTTTTGAAGTTGAGATGCTGAGAGTAAATTCATCCCCAACCCAGGCACATTCAACACATTAGTTGCCCTTAGCTTATTTCTAGCCTCTGTTTGAAATACTACGGTACCTCTTCCAATAGGGGTACATTTTTCTTTAATACCCCTTGTAATTTTAAAGTTCATCCGCTCTTCTCGGTAGTTGGAGAAACATTCCCGCACTCTCGTCATATGAGCAGAAGCCCCACTGTCAATGTACCAGACTTCAGGAGAAGCAGTGCTTGACACAAACAAACTCTTCTTCCAGTCTAGATGCCAAAATAGAAACATCGTGATCCATCTGTTGTTCCATGCTTCTCTTTCTTTCTAGAGAATTGCATGAACCCTTCCGAGTTGCCACAACAATGTCAGATTTTCGTTCACTTTCCAGTTCTCTATTCCTATTACTTATCTCTGGCTCTGATACCATGTGAAAATTTCAATCTAGAAATATGCAGTTCCAGTGATAGATTTATTTCTCCTACTTATTACTCCAATAAGTTATTTATAGAATTTTATTAGTAAATTTTGAAATAAATACCACTGCAACATTCACAATTACATATGCAGAGAAAGGAACAGTAAGGAACATAAGCATAAGAAACAATCACATGTACACACTTATTTTTGGACAATTGTCCCTAGAAAAACCCAATGTGAGAAAACCGGTGGAACAGATGAGGGTTTATATATTATTCTTCAACAAATGAATCTTTACAAGGAATATACTGGCAAATATATGTAGAAAACACCTAAGACAAAATCCTCGGATCCTACCGAAGATTTTCAGACACCCGAAAGACTCTCTGACTCCCTCTGCATATCTTTGCGTTCTTCTCTGCGTAGTCCCTGCGCTGGACTGCGTCACTTTGCATGGGTTCACTGTGCTGCCTTCTGTGGCCCTTTGCGTCCCTCCGTCCTCGTACTCAGTCACTGCTGACTCCCTCTTCTCCTTCTGCCTCTGCAACTCTACCTTGCAACTCTCCCTCTGAAATCGAATTGTATTCCTCCAGAATCAATCTCGTTCGGGCACTGAGTGTGTGCCCGACTTGCTTTCCAAATGACCCTCAAGCCTTCTTTTATAATCTTCTCATTGATGAATCAACGACCCAGATTAGAAGTCTAATCAATGGCTAAGATTAAAACTTGACTTGATCTTCGTTTTCTAGAAGATTTACACTCTGTCTTATTAATACCCATTAATTATTTAATTTCCCTAAGTTTAGACTTAGGGTCTCTATTTAAATAATTAATTATTTTAATAAGACATGAACCGAGTGGAATTTCCACAAACGGTTTCTGAGTTATTTGGAATACTGATGTCAAGGCCTCCTCACAAATTTTGAGACTTGGAACACCTTCCGATGCTACAAAAATCAACATAATCATACATCAATTTTTAAGCATATTATAAAACATAAAACATTTAAGCATACTATAAAACATAAAACATTTAAGCATGTTGCATATTGTAAAACATAAAGCATTTAACCATATTATAAAACATAAAACATAATGATAAAGCATAGTATCTAGCAAGTGAGCAACTGTCAACATTAATCATGTCCAAAATTCAAATAATAATGTTTACAAAATATGCCACTTGGCGACCACCAAGACAAAAAAAAGTTCAAATTCATTACAAGCCTACAAGTCTAATCTATGACAAAAGCAGTAAATTGTGAATATATGTACTAATTTGTAATATTCCCAATTAGCAGACAACTAATTGGAATATTAATTTTTGTTAAGTTTTTCTTTTCTAATGTTCAGCAGGAAATAAAGAGGTGAAGGGACCCATAACCCAACTTTAGAATAAAATCACTTTCCTAAAGTCACTAAGGCAGATAATTAAAAGCAAGGTGGGGCCCATGAGGCGAAGTGACAACATCCTAGTGACAACACAGGAGAGGTGGCAGCGTAGTCAGTGCAGAGGCAGCATGGGGACAGTCAGCGCAGTGGCAGCGTGGGGATAGGCAACGCAGAGCAGCATAGGGACATCATGGCAGAGAGATGGCACAACACTAGTGGGCCCAAGGGAATGTTAGAGGCTCAATATCATAAAAAGGGGATGAGGGCAACCATTTCATTCATTCATACATCTTCAGAATTTCTATCTATCTAGACCAGAGAACGCTTGAGCTGTTTAACTGAGTCTGCTGGTGCTGTTTATTACATGGGTATCTCCAAGCAAAGATCCCAACCTCGTCCTCGGGGGACTTCGAGTGCCCGCTCAGGAGAGGAGCCCTACCTTTAGTTTTTGTGAGCAAAATCATAAATTCAGCACCAGGATTACGCAGTTCTTCCTAGGGCAGCGCAGTTAGTCAGTGGGTTACGCAGTCCAAGAGTGGAGGAGCCCTGGGAGAGGAGGAAGCTTGAGATATTTCAGTCTGGAGTCTTGTGAGGGGATCAACCCTTCCATAGCAGCGTTCCCTGGGTAGTTGGTGGCCATTCTTTCTAGCAGTTCAGTTCAGAGGCCAACCTACATAGCAGAAGTGCACACCCATCCCAAGGGGGTGATTTGCTAGGGTCAGCGTTTCCAGAAATCCTTTGCGGGTTATTCTGGGTTTTTGGAGGAGAGTCCAGTGTCCGAGTTCTAGATTTTTCTGAGCAGCAGAACAACCCCTTTTCACAGTCCCTTTCCAGATAGCAACAACATATCCAGCAGGACAGCGTAGAGGAGGAGCCACACAGAGCAGTAGAGGAGCAGACTTTCTGAGCAAGGAAAGAGAGACCATTTCAGCCTTCCTAAAGCAGGCCAAGGTTTTATCATTCTCAGCACTACTTGTACTTGTCCCTCATTTAAGAAATATTAATAAAATGGCTTAGCAGTTCTGGTTTATTTGCAGTGTTTTTCATGCATGCTTCTATTTGCTGTAGATTTGGTCTTGTGTTGCTTTGTATTACTGTCTATTCCCAATTTGGGATATTACAGTGGTATCAGAGTTCATAGACTTGGCTCAGCCTATGGAGCAATTGGTCTATCATAACCGGAGTTAGAGAGTACATTACATACTGGAAGCAGAGGTACAAGAGCAGAGAGCGTAGGCTCGAAATCACACCTGATCAAGAGGACAATGTTCCGGTGTAGGAAGACAAAGGGAAGGAACCAATCGCAGAAGAAAGAGATGAAGAGGAGTTTGGTAACCTCCTCTTAAAATCTGTACAAGAACTTTCCAAGAAAATAGAAGAGATGGGGTTGAAGTTTGCCGAAGAGAACAGACAACTGGAAACCCTGAGGGAATTTCACAGTGGAGAAGGGTCCGACACTTCTCACCACATACTGGAGCATAACATTGCACAACAGGTTGTGCTACGCACTCCCCCACGTTCCACCATGTCCACATTCTTGACTTCAAGAGCAGGAACGGGAGGACCCCAGGAGCCGGAGATGGCTCACTACGGGGAGTATTTTGCAGAATATCAGTCATATGGGCCAGAATTTGGAGATGCCCTCACCTTCAACGAATTTAGCCAGCTGAAAAACAATAGTAGAGAACTAAGCAAGAATAGAGGAGGGTACACGCAGGGTAGTGACATGCAACGTGCCGTGGGTAGATTTTTCTTGCCTATCTATGATGGATCATCGAAGTGTTCAACGAAGGCTTCGGTGGAAAAGCTGGACATTTACTTTTAGCTGAACCAAATGGCGGAGGTAGAGGCCATCAAGGTGGTAGCACTCCACCTTGAGGGAGAAGCCCATGGTTGGTGGTTCCATGGGATGTCTACGTTGCGTCATGCATGGGTGACAGCGTATGCGGAGTTCACCCGAAGGTTGGTTGAGAGATTTGATCAGAAGGACCCGGAGGAGCATTTCGTTGAGCTGACCAAGCTCAAACATACAAGGAACCCAGAAACTTACATTTCCGAGTTCTTGAAGCTCTCAATGATGGTTCCCGATCTGTCCGTGGCCATGAGAGTGTATATGTTTATTGATGGACTGGCAGAACCTTTGCGTGGGCTAATCAAATCCACTAAGCCTACTACGCTGCAGGACGTAGTAGAAAGGACTAGGGACTTGCTGGATGCCATGCCAAGGATGAGAGCTCCTTTTCCCCACAAACCAGCATTCCAACAGAGGGGGAAAGACGTGAGAACAACACCCCCGAGAGGGAACTAGGGCTGAAGGCCTTTGGATGATGATACCCAGAGAGACTTGAGACGGAGGAAGCTATGCTTCACTTGCTAGGAGACATGGGCACCGGGTCATCGTTGTGTCATGGGGAAGGCACATTACATTGAGGTCTTCTCCGACTGTGAGGGAGAAGAAGAGGCATATGAGGAGTTGGAGGGAGATGCCAACACCGGTGCACCAGGAAGAGATCATCCACTGCCACCTTCCCCAGTAGAGGGGGAAAGACGTGAGAACTCCACCCCCGAAAGGGAACCAGGGCCGAAGGCCTTTGGATGATGATACCCGGAGAGACTTGAGACGAAGGAAGCTATGCTTCACTTGCTAGGAGACATGGGCACCGGGTCATCGTTGTGTCGTGGGGAAGGCACATTACATTGAGGTCTTCTCCGACTGTGAGGGAGAAGAAGAGGCATGTGAGGAGTTGGAGGGAGAGGCCAGCACCAGTGCACCAAGAAGAGATCATTCACCGCCACCTCCCCTAGTAGCAACAGGAGCAGCATTTGCACCTACTAGAGGACTCCTTGCATCCTTGCGGGGAGTTCCCAAGTGTAAATTTTTGTAGATGTTCTATGCTTGATGCAACTTTACTTTTATTCCCAATATCAATCAACAATCACATAAACAAGAAAGTAAAATGTTGATAGAACATACCATTAGATCGACAAAAGACAAGCCAAAAATACACTTAACTTGATCAGCAAAATATATGTTGTGGTGCATTACGACGGTCAACAAGATGCTTCACCCAGGAAAGTCTCAATACGGTCAGCCAACCAGAATGTGTCACACAACCCTCTCGGACAACTTCATATTAGTCAACCCAAAGTCAACAAAAGTCAACGCTGTCCTAGTCAACGGTCAATGAAAAAACAACAGCAGCAAAAGTCAAAGTAGCTCAGTCAAAGTCAACGTCCAGCCTCGATTTCTATGACAAAAAATGCAGACTGTAGAAATCAGAATTTTGGGAGAGTTGTGGGTCAGTTTGACCATGCGTTGACCAAAGTCAACACTGGTCAAATCTGTGCTGAAAACCCTAGGTCAATACAGAAAATTCCTTTGCTACAATTTCCCACATGTGAGAGAACAAGATCCTACAAGGTGATCGAACCAATCAGATGATGAGAGAGAATGTGTGATGAGTGATGGATGAAAATGACCTCCAACATTGACCTATATATATCCATCAGTGAGGGTGTGTGACACATCTATTGGGGCTTCAAGCCTACATTACAAATCTGGCCGACCTTGCACATAAGTGGAATAAATTCAAAATAAATGTTCAGCTCATCGGATCAAGATGATCTTTAGATCGATCTTGCACCTCTCTGAAAGAGGAATCCAATAAAAATATTGGCATCTTCAGCTGAGCATCACAACATGGAGTTTGGACCTAGTTGTCCAAAATTAACACTCCCTCTCAACTAGGGAGAACTCTATCCACCTGTGCCATCCAAACATCATGCGTCATCCCGCCGTAACTTGCTTTGTTGGCTTCTTTATTTCAGAAAAAAAGGTGAGTCACAAAGACATCATTCCCAGCTGACAAATTCAGCTTAGAGGTCCGAAACCTCTATAGGACTCAAAGGAGTCACATACCAACCCGTATTTGGCTTACCTGACCTGAAGTCAGTTGGAGGTCTGAAACCTCACTAGACTTGATCCCAGATCCGAGCTGCCGCAACAATGTCAGATTTCCGTTCACTTTCCAGTTCTCTGTTCTTGTTACTGATCTCTGGCTCTGATACCATGTGAAAATTTCAATCTAGAAATATGCAGTTGCAGTGATAGATTTATTTCTTCTACTTATTACTCCGATAAGTTATTTATAGAATTCTATCAGTAAATTTCGAAATAAATACTATTGCAATATTCACAATTACATATGCAGAGAAAGGAACAATAAGGAACATAAGCATAAGAAACAATCACATGTACACACTTATTTTTGGACAATTGTCCCCAGAAAAACCCATTGTGGGAAAACCGGTGCAACAGATGAGGGTTTATATATTATTCTTCAGCAAATGAATCTTTACAAGGAATACACTGGCAGATATATGTAGAAAACACTTGAGACAAAATCCTCAGATGCTACCGAAGATTTTCAGACACTCGAAAGACTCTTAGACTCCCTCTGCGTATTCATGCGTGCTTCTCTGCGTAGTCCCTGTGTTGGACTGCGTCACTTTGCGTGGGTTCACTGCACTGCAGCTTTGCGCTACCTTCTGTGGCCCTTTGCGTCCCTCTGTCCTCGTACTCAGTCACTGCTGACTCCGTCTTCTCCTTCTGCCTCTGCAACTCTGCCCTGCAACTCTCCCTCTGAAATCGAATTGTATTCCTTCAAAATTGATCTTGTTCGAGTACCGAGTGTATGCCCGACTTGCTTTCCAAATGACCCTCAAGGCTTCTTTTATAATCTTCTCATTGTTGAATCAACGACCCCAATTAGAAGTCTAATCAATGGCTAAGATTAAAACTTGACTTGATCTTCTTTCTCTAGAAGATTCACACTCTGTCTTATTAATACCCATTAATTATTTAATTTCCCTAAGTTTAGACTTAGGGTCTCTATTAAAATAATTAATTATTTTAATAAGACATGAACCGAGTGGAATTTCAAGAAACGGTTTCTGGTTTATTTGGAATATTGATGTCCAAGCCTCCTCACAAATTTTGAGACTTGGAACACCTTCCGATATTACAAAAATCAACATAATCATACATCAAATTTTTAAGCATATTATAAAACATAAAACATTTAAGCATACTATAAAACATAAAACATAAAACATTTAAGCATGCTGCATATTGTAAAACATAAAGCATTTAACCATACTATAAAACATAAAACATAATGATAAAGGATATTATCTAGCAAGTGAGCAACTGTCAACATTAGCCATGTCCAAAATTCAAATAATAATGTTTACAAAATATGCCACTTGGCGACCACCAAGACAAAAAGGTTCAAATTCACAACAAGCCTACAAGTCTAATCTATGACAAAAGCAGTGAATTGTGAATATATCTACTAATCTGTAATATTCCCAATTAGCAGACAACTAATTGGAATATCAATTTTTGTTAAATTTTGCTTTTCTAATGTTCAGCAAGAAATAAAGGAGTGAAGGGACCCATAACCCAACTTTAGAATAAAATCACTCTCCTGAAGACACTAAGGCACATAATTAAAAGCAAGGTGGGGCCCGTGAGGCTAAGTGACAACATCCTAGTGACAACGCAGGAGAGGTGGCAGCTTAGTTAGCGCAGAGGCAACGTGGGGACAGGCAGCACAGTGGTAGCGCGGGGATAGGCAACGCAGAGCAGCATAGGGACAGCGTGGCAGAGGGATAGCGCAACACCAGTGGGCCCAAGGGAATGTTAGAGGCTCAATAGCATAAAAAGGGGACGAGGGCAACCATTTCATTCATTCATACATCTTCAAAATTTCTATCTATCTAGACCAGAGCACGCTTGAGTTGTTTAATCGAGTTTGCAGGTGTTGTTTAGCACACGGGTGTCTCCAAGTGAAGATCCCAACCTCGTCCTTAGGGGACTTCGAATGCCCGCTCAGGAGAGGAGCCCTACCTTCAGTTTTTGTGAGAAACATCATCAATTGAACACTAGGATTACACAGTTCTTCCCAGGGCAGCGCAGTCAGTCAGTGGGTTACACAGTCCAGGAGTGGAGGAGCCTTGGGAGAGGAGGAAGCTTGAGATATTTCAGTCTGGAGTCTTGTGAGGGGATCAACCCTTACATAGTAGAGTTCCCTAGGTAGTTGGTGGCCATTCTTTCCAGCGGTTCAGTTCAGAGGCCAACCTACCCAGCAGAAGTACGTACCCATCCCAAGGGGGTGATTTTCCGGGGTCAGCCTTTCCGGAAATCCTTCGCGGGTTATTCTGGGTTTTTGGAGGAGAGTCTGGTGTCCGAGTTCCAGATTTTTCTGAGTAGTAGAACAACCCATTTTCACAGTCCCTTTCCAGATAGCAACAACATTTCCTACAGGACAACGTAGAGGAGGAGCCACACAGAGCAGCAGAGGAGCAGAGTTTCTGAGCAGGGAAAGAGAGACCATTTCAGGGTTCCTAGAGCAGGCCAAGGTGCTATCATTCTTAGCACTACTTGTACTTGTCCCTCATTTAAGAAATATTAATAAAATGGCTTAGCAGTTCTGGTTTATTTGCATTGTTTTTCATGCATGCTTTTATTTGCTGTAGATTTGGTTTTGTGTTGCTTTGTATTACTGTCTATTCCCAATTTGGGATATTACAATGGTATCAAAGCTCATAGACTTGGCTCAGCCTATGGAGCAATTGGTCTATCATACTCGGAGATAAAGAGTACATTACATACCGGAAGCAGAGGTACAGGAGCAGAGAGCGTAGGCTCGAAATCACACCTGATCAAGAGGACAACGTTCCAGTGGAGGAAGACAAAGGGAAGACACCAATGGCAGAAGAAAGAGATGAAGAAGAGTTTGGTAACCTCCTCTTAAAATCAGTACAAGAGCTTTCCAAGAAAATAGAAGAGATGGGGCTGAAGTTTGCCGTAGAGAACAGACAACTGGAAATCCCAAGGTATTTTCACAATGGAGAAGGGTACGACACTTCTCACCACATACTGGAGCATAATGCTGCGCTGCAGGTTGTGCTACGCAGTCCCCCATGTTCCACCATGCCCACATTCCTGACTTCAAGAGCAGGAACGAGAGGACCCCAGGAGCCGGAGGTGGCTCACTACGGGGAGTATTTTGCAGAATATCAGTCATATGGGCTAGAATTTGGAGATGCCCTCACTTTCAACAAATTCTGCTAGCTGAAAAACAATAGCAGAGAACACAGCGAGAATAGAGGAGGAGGGTACACGCAGGGTAGTGACCTGCAACATACCGTGGGCAGATTTTTCTAACCTACCTATGATGGATCATCGAAGTGTTCGACGAAGGCTTGGGTGGAAAAGCTAGACATTTACTTTCAGCTGAACCAAATGGTGGAGGTAAAGGCCATCAAGGTGGCAACACTCCACCTTGAGGGAGAAGCCCATGGCTGGTGGTTCCATGGGATGTCTACGCTGGGACACGCAGGGGTGACAGCATATGCGGAGTTCACCCAGAGGTTGGTTGAGAGATTTGATCGGAAGGACTCGGAGGAGCATTTCGTTGAGCTGACTAAGCTCAAACATACGGGGAACCCGGAAACTTACATTTTCGAATTCTTGAAGCTCTCAGTGATGGTTCCAGATCTGTTCGTGGCCAGGAGAGTGTATATGTTTATTGACGGACTGGTGGAACCTTTGCGTGGGCTAAGAAGATCCACTAAGCCTACTACGCTGCAGGACGCAGTAGGAAGGACTAGGGACTTGCTGGATGCCATGCCAAGGACGAGAGCTCCTTTTCCCCACAAACCAACATTCCAAGAGAGGGGGAAAGACGTGAGAACTCCACCCTCGGGAGGAAACCAGGGCCAAAGGCCTTTGGATGATGATACCCGGAGAGACTTGAGACGGAGGAAGCTATGCTTCACTTGCTAGGAGCCATGGGCACCGGGTCATGTTGTGCCATGGGGAAGGCACATTACATTGAGGTCTTCTCCGATAGTGAGGGAGAAGAAGAGGCATATGAGGAGTTGGAGGGAGATGCTAGCACCAGTGCACCAGGAAGAGATCATCCACCGCCACCTCCCCCAGCAGCAACAGGAGCAGCGTTTGCACCTACTGGAGGAGTCCTTGCATCCTTGCGGGGAGTTCCCAAGTGTAAATTTTTGTAGATGTTCTATGCTTGATGCAACTTTACTTTTATCCCCAATATCAAACAACAATCACATAAACAAGAAAGTAAAATGCTGATAGAACATACCATTAGATCGACAGAAGACAAGCCATAAATACACTTAACTTAATCAACAAAATATGTGTTGTGGTGTGTTACGGCGGTCAACAGGATGCTTCAACTAGCAAAGTCTCAATACGGTCAGCTAACCAGAATGTGTCACACAACCCTCTCGAACAAATCTATATAAGTCAACCCAAAGTCAACAAAGGTCAACGCTATCCCAGTCAATGGTCAATGCAAAAATAGCAGCAGCAAAAGTCAACATAGCCTGATCAAAGTCAATGTCCAGCCTCAATTTCTGTGCCAAAAAATGCAGACTTCAGAAATTGGAATTTTGGGAGAGTTTTGGGTCAGTTTGACCATGCGTTGACCAAAGTCAACGCTTGTCAAATCTGCGCTGAAAACCATAGGTCAAAACAGAAAATTCCTTTGCTGCAATTTCCCACGTTCGAGAGAAGAAGAGCCTCCAAGGTGATCAAACCAATCAGATGATGAGAGAGAATGTGTGATGAGTGATGGATGAAAATGACCTCCAACGTTGACCTATATATATCCATCAGTGAGGGTGTGTGACACATCTGTTGGGGCTTCAAGCCTACATTACAAATCTGGGCGACCTTGCACATAAGTGGAATAAATTCAAAATAAATGTTCTTCTCATCGGATCAAGATGATCTTTAGATCGATCTTGCACCTCTCCGAAAGAGGAATCCAATAAAAATATTGGCGTCTTCATCTGAGCATCACAACATGGAGTTTGGACCTAGTTGTCCAAATTAACACCAAGTACTTAACGCTGAGAGTTCGAGGCACAGTCCAGGGGCAGTGTGTCTCAGTTCTGGTGGACAGTGGGGCCATACACAACTTAATTAATGGCCAACTAGTGCAAAGGAGGGGCATACCGCCAGAGAGCTTTGATGGTTTCTCCGTGTTGGTTCCAGGGTCCAGGGCCATGCAGTGCATGCGGTATGTTTCGACATTAGCAATGACCATGGGGACATACACAGTGATAGGTCAATTTTTTGTGGTCGATAGTTCAGATACCAATGTGGTATTGAGTGTACAATGGCTTATCACACTTGGGAAGGTCACTACAGATTGGGAGACTCTGGAGATGGAGTGGATGGATAAGAAGAGTGGGAAGCATGTGATGATCCGAAGCATGCATAACTATCCTCCCCAGACAATCTCTGCACACCGGATGGAGGCAGATTTCCAGAAGGGATACATAGAGTGGTCAATGGAGCTGCGTATTTCTGAGGCAGGAGTCTCAGGTCAGCTGATGCATCCTGATGTGCAGGCTATCCTAGACCATCACTCCACGGTTTTCGGGGACATACCATCAAGGAAGCCACCACACTGGGGGTTTGAGCACACCATCGAGCTAGAGCAGGTCATCCAAGCAGTGATCACCACTCCCTACAGACACCCCAAGGCCAAAAAGGGCAGCGCTGAGAAGCAGGAGGCCCTCCAGGGTTAATTTGGTCCAACTAGGGTAGCGTAGAGACTACGTCACCCAGTGTGGGGTTATGCAGCCCTCTCCAGGACAGCGTAGAGGCACACAGAGGCTGACGTAGGGGCTTCAGGGGCAGCGTTGGGTTTTCTAGAGGCAGAAAGTGGCTGAGTCCTGTCAATCCCATTTGAGGGTGTGGGTCGGTGAAGTTTTCAGTCTCCAGAATAGGAGGTTAGTTGTAGATCTATTTTTTCTTTGTTGGGTTAACCAGTAAGGTGCCTAGATTTGCTCTATTCAGAAACTATTTAATAATATAAGCCCTCCAGCAGCGAGAAGAGCGGTTTTCCCACATTGGGTTTTTCCGGGGACAGTTGTCCAGAAAATCTTGTGTGTCACTTTGTGTATGTGCATGTACTTTTGTTTTAGATCTGAATCGGTGAAAGTCTGTTATGTGTTTACTTCGATGTTAATCTGAATATTTCAGCATTAATAACTTGTTTAAGTAGGGGAAGTATAACCAAAATTAACAGAAGGGTTTTTGCATAAAGTTATATTCAAAAAATTTCACATGGTATTAGGGCGATTGCAGATCTAGCAGGGTCACCAACAGAACACTGAAGAATCCTTTTTGCAGAAAGCAGCAGATAAAGCAGCAACAGCCGCAGAAAGCTAGATCTGAAGGGACAGCGCAGTAACAGAGGGAGCAGAGCCATGCAAAGGCTACAGTGACGCAATCCTACGTAGTCTCCATGCAAACCCACGTACTTACTGCACAGACACAACGCTGGGACTGTCTGCTCACGCAGAGGCCAACTAGGGTGACACAGATCTGAAGTCGTGCTAATTCAAAACTGCCATAAACGGTGCTGCAGAACTTTAGAAGTTGCTGGTGGGGTTAAATTTTTGAATATTCAAAATTTAGCCTAAGAACTAGGTGACAAAGAGTGGGAGGAGATCAGCTTCTCAGAGGGTTTCTAGCCAAAGAAATCTGCAGATCAATTAGAGGATCGAAGAGAGTTGTTTCGTTGTTGATTTGGCAGACTTCCAAGAGAGGAGGTCAGTTGTCAGAGGGAGCAGAGGGTGATTTTTTGCCAAGGACCCTAGATCCGAGCTTCAGTAGAGAAGCGGGGAGAGGAAGATTTGTTCTGACAAAGTAGATCTGAGCGGATGGCATCTCACGGACTATGTGATCCAGATAGGTTGGACGGCTTGTCCAACTTTGCAGTCTGGAAGGCCAGAATCCTGGTAGTCATGGAGGCATACAGTCTAAGGGACCATGCAAAAAAAGTCTTGGCCACGCCAACCGATGTTGTTCTCCTAGCGAAGCACAATGAGGCTGCGACACATCAAATGCTTCATAATGGATGGGGTTAAGGATCATATAGTTCCAAACATAGCCGAAAAGAAAACGGCTCATGAGATGTGGAAAGCCTTAACTGCCCTATATGAGGGAAAGTCCGTCTAGAGGAGAATGCTTCTGGAGAATCAGCGGCGGTCATTCATGATGACCAAGGGAGAAGAAATAGAGCCCTTACTTTTCATATTACTGGCGATCAGAGATTAATTGTCTGCCATGGGAGCTAAGGTGGAGGATGATGTGATGGTAAGGACCGCACTCAATGTAGTCACAGAGGACTGGGAAAATTTTGTCCAAAGTGCCTTGGGCAGAGCGAACCTTCCCAACTGGGCCAGTATGTGGGCAATCCTTCGTCAAGAAGAACTTCGTCGATTCACCAAGAGGCAGTACAGCACGGGTTCAAGTAAGGTGAAGAAGGAAGAGGAAGAAGATGCAACCTTGGCATCAAAGAGGCAGCAAGGGAAGAAGAAGCGTGATCTATCCAAGATCAAGTGTTTCCAATGCGGCGAACTAGGACATTTTGCTAGCAATTGTCCTTAGAAGAAGAAGGACAAGGAAGCTTCTACTTCCAAGGCTGTTGTGGCAGACAATGGGTGAGAAGATGACGTAGCCATGAGCGCTCAGGAACCACGAAAGTGGGGCGACATGAATCTGTAGAGGAGCTACAGAGTAGTGGCGGGATCCTTGGGCATCTCATCTCTTGGATCACATCCGAGCTACGAGAGCCTTAAGACAGTAGTGGGACAAGTGGAGCAGTTGGTGCAGAGAATCACGGATGAAGCGGAGGCAAAGCTGAAGACTGAAGGGAGCAGCGCAGTGCAGATGTAACAACGATGTAGGGGCTGATGTGACTTCAGCAGCGTAGATCAGAGCTTCTTACGTAGAGCAGAGCTGCAATAGCGTAGAGGCCTCAGAAGGTCAACGCAAGAGCAATGTAGGAGATTTCAGGGCAGGGGCTGGTGTGACTTTAGCGACACAGAGGGAGTCTGCTTACGCAGAGCAGAGCTGTAGCTGTGCATCATCCTCTAGATGACAACATAGATCAGCAACCTATGGAGCTTCAGTGATAAGGATGCAGCCCGACTGACTTGTCTGTCAAAGATTGGGCAGGAACTTCAGTTGTTTCTCTTAGCAACTGAAGTTGCAATGTAGCAGTTGGCAGCATGGTGCAACAGATTGAGAGGGAGCTGCAGTACAAATGTAGTTGTGGCGGTGGCAGTGTCATGGGCAGTAGTACAGAATGGCAACAACAACACAATGATGAAGGGCAGCAGGTCCAACATCAGTTTAGAGACCCACACTAGAGATCAGTGCAGAGCTTCGGGGTGAAGCAGAGTTGTATTAGAGCACGTTCCTCGTTAAGAGGGAGTGTTGAGTTTTCTTGAATGTTGGGGTAGCATCGGATGTGCTCTAGCTCCCAAAATTTGTGGAGGGACTAAAGTACATGAGATCCCCAAGACCCAGAAAGGGATTTGGGAAATTCCATCCAGTTTGGGAGCCAGTTTGGGAGATAATTAATTAATTAATATTTTTAATTAAGGACCCTAAGTCTAACTCAGGAATATTAAAATATTAAAGGTAATTAATTTAAACATGTGATGGAAATGACTCAAGTCACACGGATCAAGCTTTCTTTTAATCTTATCCATCGATTCAAGATTAGATCATGGTCGTGTTGGAAATACTGAGAGGGGGGTGAATCAGTATTTCTTTTCAATTGTTAATTATTGCCAGTTAGATTCTTCACAATTAAAGACAGAGAGGTGTCTAATAATGATATTAAGGATTAATAAGAACTTCAATCCCTTTTTTTAATAATAGTATACAATAGATGAGTAAAGGGCACCAACCCTTTTAATGAAACAGGTACCAACCTGTTGCCAAGCACCTACTTGGACTTTGATGAGGCTCCGACCTTTAGGGCTTCGACCCTATCTTCTCAAGGCACCAACCTTGTGTTTAGGAGCTCCTACTCCAAGGACACCAATCCTTCTTTTGCTTCGTTTAATAGAGAATGTGAATAGTATTTACTTGAATGTTCTTGACATATTCTTCACTGTATTATTTCTTCCAAAATTCTTCACTAACTTCACTGTCCACTTGTCTTCATCACTGGCCTTCAATTAATCCAGCGGTACTGCTGTCTTCACTTTCCAAGGGGATATTGCATCAATGCCACATTCACTGTCCAAAGAATGTAATCATATCTGAAGCTGCTTCAAAATATTCTGAGCCACTGTGGTCAACCCTGTCAGAATGAGTTATCACTGTCCGAGCTAGAGATCTTACCACTGTTCAAGAAATCAAATGTTCATAGTTACAACAGTGCAGGGAGCAATCCAAGAAGCAGGATCACAGTCCGAGACAAACGAAGGTTGATTTGGGTTTTTGTTTCACCAATCACTGAGTCTGGAATACTGCATAGTCAAGGTTTGTATAGGGGTTACAAGCCGAGATATATTCCTCCACAGAGAAGAATTTGAGCACCCACAGTTCGAGTATACAGTCTGCACTAATCCGAGAATACATCACCACTAAAAATGCTAAATCCGAGTTACACAGGAGCTGTAGTCCGAATGTTTATGACTGTAGTGGTATAGAAGATGCCATATCTGAATAGATGTCACTGTTTGATACAAAATTGGACCTGCGGTGCTTAAAGATTGGATTGTTCTTCTCCTTAAGAGTTCACGAGATGTGAACCTTTTACCTTACTCTGTGCTATAACTTCTTCACCAAGCTGCTGTCCAAAATGGAGGTCCGAACAAGTATTTATAGAGTTTGTTTTTGCTATGAGTTGAAAGGACACGTCAATTAAACTGAGGCCGACATGAGAGACCTAGCACAGGTCGGTTCAAGGACCAGATAAATACCCTTGACTTGAAAAATCTATTTCTCCCAAACTATTTGGAATTTCGGGCCAAGTAATAGCTCATATGAAAGCTAAAATTATGCTTCAAATGATAGTGAAGGTTTCATAGAAAGATTTTGCCTGCAAGGTAGTGAAAATTAATTTTTAATTTGACTGGTCATTTACATGCACAGAAATAGAGGTAGGACAGAATGTCTAGGGGTTCTTTATGGTTTTGCTTCTCCATCATAGCCTTCTTTATCATAAGGTTACCATGCCATAGTGATATGAGTCTTTATGTAGTCCTCCATCATCATCAAGCATCTTATCGCCATCAATGGCAACTTAGGTTAACAATCTCCCCCTTTGTCATTAGATGGCAATATTTTTCTTCTCTCCCCCTTTGACATCAATGGCAATGGGGTGCCAATGTGCTCCCCCTGTCATGCTGCTCCCAATGTGCTCCCCCTGTCATGCTGAGTATCTTCGCCAAAATCATTGCTCTTGCATCACATTAAATCAAGCAGCATGTCAGGGGTATAGTTTGTTAGGGGGAGCAGCATGACAAGGGGAGCACATTGGCACCCCATTGCCATTGATGTCAAAGGGGGAGAGAAGAAAAATATTGCCATCCAATGACAACTTAGATTAACAGGTCGTTGGCTTCCCAACGAGAAAGTATAAAGGAAAGGCTTGGGGTCAGTTGGAGAACACACACAAGGAGGCAGAGCACTGAAACTAAGCTGAAATTCTAGGGCGGGTTTGCTAAGAATTTTTAGAAGTGTTTCAACTGCAGAGATGGGTAGTATTGGCCAAGGGGATGGTTTGATCCCAGTGCCAAGAGTCAGCAAGAGGCAGAGAGGCAGCAACCAAGAGCAGCGCAGAGGGCTTCAACCGCTACCCAAGTGCTACGCAGGCCCAGAAAGGGCAACACTGAGCAGCAGGGGGCCCTCCAGGGTTACGATGGTCCAGCTAGAGCAGCGTAGGGACTGCATCACCCAGTCTGGGGTTATGCAACCCTCTCCAGGACAATGCAGAGGTTGACGCAGGGGCTTCAAGGGCAGTGCTGGAGTTTCTAGAGGCAGAAAGTGGCCGAGTCCTATAAATCCCGTTTGAGGGTGTGGATCAGTCAAGTTTTCAGTCTCCAGAACAACAGGTTAGTTGCAGATCTATTTTTTCTCTGTCAAGTTAACCAGTAAGGTACCCAGATTTGTTGTATTCAGAAACTACTTAATAATATAAACCCTTCAGCAGCCAAAAGACCGGTTTTCCCGCATTGGGTTTTTCCGGGGACAGTTGTCGAGAAAATCTTGTGTGTCACTTTGTCTATGTGCATGTACTTCTGTTTTAGATTTGAATCGGTGAAAGTCTGTTATGTGTTTACTTTGATGTTAATCTGAAGATTTCAGCATTAATAACTTGTTTAAGTAGGAGAAGTATAACCAGAATTAACAGAAGGGTTTCTGCATAAAGTTATATTCAGAAATTTTCACATGAGAGTGGTTCCAACCTCATCAGACTTCATATGGAGAAAATAGAATTTAATACCCTATTCAAAATTCAGCAGACTTAATAGTTTTCACGAATTCAAGATCAATGGGATTGTGGCATTTCATTAGATTATATCATGTGTGAGGGTATGTGATTGGCATTTAATCAAGAGCACCAAGCCCTACATGTACCCTAGTGTTGGTGGTGTTAATTGTTGAACTCCTTTGTCATGCCATTAGCACCAGATTAGCTTTCAATGAAGTCAATATCGTCGATCAAGCACGTTAAGCTTTTTCCACCATATTTTGAGGCTTGGATTAATCATTAGGTAGTTCGATCAAAATTGGGCAATGTTGACTAATATCCTAGACAATCAAGGTAGAGGCAAAGGCTAGACAAGAGGAGAAGAATCTAGATTCTAGATGGTTGATGCTCGAATAATTAATCATTAATGTACAATGGATGCCATATCTATCTTGATTTATGTACAAATATGCATGTTTCCGTATCTTCTACAACTAATTTGGTGTTTTGGATGTTTTTTTAATATAAATGTAAATATATATATATATATATATATATATATATATATATATATATATAGTAGACGCTTTCGAGATGCTTCGCTTCCTAGATTTTTGGGAAATGACGCTTTTGCGTCCCCGCTTCCAAAAAACGTCCCCACTTTGTGCAACTTTGATCCAAACACTATGCCTTATGTTTATCATCGCTGCCAACAATTGTGATTGGAAAGTTTCATGTCAATCGTAAATTGACAACCGTGTTGGATATAATTCTGTGCCTAGCAACCTTTAGAAGTTATAGTGTGTGTAGTATGAATATTGTTAAAATTGGACCTTTAGATCAAACTGCGAGTTTGTCTTTGCTCGGATGATGATCGCAATATTTTTATTAGATTCCTCTTTCGGAGAGGTGTAAGATTGATCTAAAGATCATCTCGATCGGATGAGCAGAACATGTACTTTGAATTTATTCCACTTATGTGCTAGGTCGGCTTGGAATAAAATATAGACTTAAATGTCTTAAAGGACGTGTCACACACCCCCAAAGATTCCTATATATTGGAGAGACTTAGAGTTCATTTGACACACATTGTTGTGGAGGAATTCTCTCTCTCTTGATGGCGTTGGAGCTGCGTATTCTTTGTTTGGGTTGTTCTGGGGTTATGTGTGACACGCTTCGCTGAATGACCTATTAGAGACTTTGCTGGTAGAAGCATCCTGCTGATCGTCGTAACGCCACTATTCATTATCTCTGTTTTGGCTTGTCTTCTATCGATCTTTTGCTATGTTCTATCTGCTTCAGTATTGTGTGCCCTAATCTGAAATGGCATAGAACATGTTCAGAAATTAACATGGTATCAGAGCTTGGAAGAAGACAACGCCTATAATATAGGGCAGCTAGATAAGGGTTTTTCTTAACGCGTTAGGGTTACTTGCATTTCTGAACCACGGCAACGGATATACGACGGGATATTGTGCTTGATGAGGGTGACACTCTAGAGGAATATAAAAACGCTGCCAAACAGAGAAGAGCAAAGAAGTTGCAGCAACAGGAAGCGCTCAGAAGATAGCATGTTCAGTTTGTCTGAGACCCTGTGCAGTCACGCATAACAGAAGTTGGCCGAGATTTGAGATAGATTGGGTTTACTTATTTTTTTCTTGATGAGTGCCGAGATTTGAGACATATAGGGTTTAATTCTTTTATTTTACGGAAGGTTTCTGCTGGGTTTGTTTGAACTGGGTTTCCAAGCCCCTTTTCGGTCCTATTTCTAATAGAGCTTCTGAATTTTAACGCAGACTTTAACTAAGGCATTTTGTGGCATGTGAATCCGAGTTTTGGACAAAAGCCTTTTTGGGCATACCTGATATCAACTTCTTGCCTCTATCTAGGGCAGACTCCCTCAAGCTGTTCCAAATTCTGTGGGAAGAATTATGATCTGATCTCGGCCCCAGAATTTTTTTTTAGAATTTTATGTTCGTAAGATTGAGTTTCTGCATGGTCTGAACGAAATGACGGATGAACTGTAGTCTTTCCTGGGATCTTTCGATGATACCAGGGTTCTTACATGCGCAGACGTCGATGAATTCTTTCAGAATCTCAGAAAGAAGAGACGACGTCTAGAATGAATCTGTTAAAATTCATAAATGCTTGACACAAAACATAACTGGTTGTACTATGTCTCCAAAGATAGCGTGCGCCTCGTCAAAAGATGTCACAAGCCTGATCGCAAAGGGTGGATGCCAACAAAATTGAAGAGGTTGCCATCAATAATCAAAATCATTAACGCGAAGAGCATAGATGCTATTTGTCTTATGCGTACAACAGTGATGTCTCGGGCGGCATTGGACGCGGCAGCGGTAAGGTGATATAGTTGCAGGTGGACGTGTGACGTCGAATCTGGTATGCCGTCATGACCATCGGATGAACCTGCGGATATATCACTGTATGTCGTCATGCCGTCGAACGATCCTGCGAACATATCATGGCAAATAATTGACGTGCCATGAATCTCTCATGCCACGGGGGTCTCGCTCGTATAGATCTACGAGTGTGGACCCGCTCGAACATTCAACCAAATATCAAGAAGGATGCAGGCCAATACGTGGGTTCATATTTGTTTGCTGCTCCGTGTCGGGAGCCATGATGGCAGATCACCAGATAACTTCGAACTGTTGATGCAGAATTTCGAACTGTTGTTCCTGAACTGGAAACTAGGTGTGAGCCAGCGTCACATGAGCCACAGACGGTTTTATCAAAATTATGATATGCAGAATATATGGGTATCGTTGCATTCTCTATCTCTCGCATGGTTTCAATTATATGTATAAGCCATCATCACATCTTAGTATGGTGAATCTCAATATTTGTTTGGACACTCTGCACTATGATATATGGGTACATGGCATCAAAGATGTAGATTTGTACACAGTGTTGCTATGTTGAAGTGTAGACGGTATGGCAGCATATATGTATAGATGTATTACAGTACGACATCAGTAGTGATATTCATACATAGCTTCAGATAGCAGCTGCAATATATGCAGAGGCCTTTTTGGTTTAATATCTGTCATGACTTCAATTATGATGTAACTCTCGATGGAGGTACCTTTGTATCTGAATTCCGGTGTCTCGTTGTGTACATGTTTTTTTTCTCAGTATACATATATGACTCGTTGCACAGTTCATATACACAGAATATATAATACCTAGTTCCTCTGCAACATAGTCGGCATCTATCTATAGTACTTCTCTGTTATATAGGTGGCATAAGCGAACTATCCAGTGATTGGCATCAACCCTTGTGACTTGATACGTCTATGACCTTGGGAAAGAAATCCAATTGAAGCTAGCATGAATGAACTTGCCAAAACTTGAAATTCTTGATTAAGGAATTCATTGTTTTTAATTCAAGTCAAAGATAGTTGGAAGAAGTTTATTGCATGCTCAGAATTCACTATTCCTTGCAGCCATGCTTCTCTCTAGCACTTCTATACCCTTAGGTACCTATAAAGATCAAATCTCTATGTTATTATGAAACGATTAGACTGTTGTCAAGATGGGCCAATCTGTAAGCCCTAGGGAGAGTGACAAGAGAAGTAGATTTGTCATTGAGTTAGGCAAATTCTTTTTGGTAGCCTTAGGAGCAGTCTTCTAAAAATGACCAATAGAATGACAAATGGATAGATCTGGAAATAAGAATCCGTGCTAGATCATGAGAGGAGGAATCATGATATATTCTCCCTGTTTGACAGATACTATATGAAAATATGTATGACCATGATGAAGAAGATAGTGATGGGTACGATAAAACTATGATGACAGTGATGACGGTTCTGTAGCTGCAATCTTGAGGAGTTAAATCTGTCATTCTATGTCACTGTCATCATGACAGTGACATAGACAGTCTCCCATGTTTACGAAATTCATAATAGCAGTAAGCTTGTGACAGTATTACAGCGTAATGATAAACTTGAAGTGTGAACTGAGAAGTCTTTGCAGCCTTTCAGTCACGTCGTTGGAGTCTTGAACCATGCTTAGCAAAGCCTGTAAAGTTATGAATAAATGATTTCCATTATTTGACAAGCATACGATACATGTCAAGATGCATGGAAGCAATATCACTGTATATGGCTATGAGTCTTTAATGGCTGTGACTATGGGAGAATAAAACTCCTTACCAAGCTGGTGTCTTGGATGCCCTCATTTAAATTAGAAGTCTTCTCTTGAAAGAGAAGCTGGCATTAAGAGGGAGAATATATTTGTATATGCTCCTGAGCGGATACCATTGCTGAACGAAAGAAGATCCTCATGGCTCAGGGACATATGGCTTCAAAGGGGGAAATTCCGGAGGAAAACCAAGAAGCCATATAAATACCAGGGGTATCTAGCAGCCATGAGTACAATATGAGCCTAGATCATGTGAAGAAGCTGTAAAGTATCTAAATCTGCAAGGATGCGAGGATGCGAAGGTGATGGTTCCAAGACCACAGATCAAAGTTGTTGTCACCTCGATATTAGATCAAGCATGGATCTGATGGGAAAATGTGTTTCCTAAAGGCACTGATTACTATTGCACCTATAATCTATTATTTCCCTTGCTGCTACGCAAGGATGGAGTCTTCATCAGATGGATGTAAAGACCGCATTTTTGCATGGTGCGATAAAGGAAGAGGTGTATGTAGAGCAACCTCTGGGGTTTGTAGTCCAGGTTCGAGACACCAATATCTGCAGGTTGAAGAAAGCCCTCTATGGGCTGAAGCAAGCACCTAGAGCTTGGTACGAGAGGATAGATAGCTACCTAATGAAGCTGGGCTTCACTTGTAGTAATGCTGATCCGAACCTTTACTTCAAGGTTGATAGAGATAAGCCTCTCATTCTGGTGCTGTATGGGGATGATCTCTTCCTAACAGGTGCTGGCCCTCTCATTTATCAGTGCAAGAGGGAGCTCGCTGCTGAGTTCGAGATGAAAGACCTAGGACTGATGCCTAGGCCTGGAGGTCTGGCAGAGACCTGGCGATATTTTCCTTTCTTAAGGAAAATACATTATGAAGCTTCTGGTATAGTGCACTGTAAGTCCGTGTCGACACCGATGGAGCTCAACATTAAGAAGTCGAGTGGTAGTGTTGCTGTGCCCGTGTTAGCAAATCCTACTGAGTATCGTCAACTCGTAGGGGCTCTATTGTTCTTAGTGAACACCCATCCAGACGTATGTTGTGTCGTGAACACTTCGAGTCAACACATGGTTGATCATAACATTCACTGGGTTGGTGCCAAGAAACTCTCAAGATATCTCTGTGGCACGATAGACCTTGAGCTGAGTTACATTGCTAGGAGTATGACACTCCTTGATATACTGATGCCGATTGGGCTGGCAGTGTGGTGGATCGTAAGAGCACATCTGGATGCTACTTCACAAGTAGATCTACTTCGGGTAGGAAAAGGAAGTCGGTAGCCTTGAGCACCGCTGAGGTCGAATACATTGCAGCATGTATGACCCGTTGTGAAGTCACTTGGTTGCGAAAGCTCTTCAGTGAGCTGTTCGAGCATGTGCTAGATGCCACCGTTATCCTTTGTGATAACCAGAGGGGGATTCATTTGTCATAGAATCCCGAGTTCCACGATTCATCCAAGCATATTGATGGCTGGTACCACTTTATCCGAGATATGGTACAGCAAGGCGTCGTAAGGCTCGATCATATAGGAACTGATGAGCAGGTCGTGGATATTATCACTATGCCCTTAGGGAAGGTCGTGTTCCTAACCTTCCGTGAGAATCTTGGAATCATGGAATGATCCTATTCTGAGGATCCTGTTGGACGATGAGCTCTAGGAGCTCCAAGGGTTTTTGGGGATAGCTTAGGTGCTATAAGCAACCACAGGGCTAGGCTTGCCGAACCTAGTTGGTGTGCTTCTACCCCACCATGATGATATTGAGATGGTTTACCTCTCTCTGATCTGTGCCCCGTATGCATCCTACCCATGGAGTTTCAGACTCATGGGAAGTACCTCTCATTTGGCCAATGAGGCGGGAAAAGTGAATAGAGACCATAGCAAGACCGATGGACGCATCAGAGATTGCCGTACTCTCTATGTCTAGGATGGCACGTGTCCAACTACTTGATCTGGGATCAAGTTTAGCAAGGTTTCGGACCTCCAACTGACTTCGGGTCAATGAAACTAACTTCGGGTTAGTATATGACTCTCTTGAGTCCTAGTGAGGTTTTGGACCTCCAACTAACTTCTGGTCAGGTAAACCAAATTCGGGTTGGTATGAGACTCTTTGTGAGTCCTATAGAGGTTTTGGACCTTTGGGCTGAATCTGTTAGTCGGGTATGATGTCTTTGTGACTGACCCACTTCTGTTTTGAACTAAAGAGGCCAGCAAAGCAAGATACGGTGGGATGACGCACGATGTTTGGATTGCACTTGTGGACGGAGTTCTCCCTAGTTGAGAGGGAGTGTTAAAATTGGACAACTAGGTCCAAACTCCGGGTTGTGCTTCTCAGATGACGATCGCAATATTTTTATTGGATTCCTCGTTCGGAGAGGTGTAAGATTGATCTAAAGATCATCTCGATCGGATGAACAGAACATGTACTTTGAATTTATTCCACTTATGTGCTAGGTCGGCCTGGAATAAAATATAGACTTAAATGTCTTAAAGGACGTGTCACACACCCCCAAAGATTCCTATATATTGGAGAGACTTAGAGTTCATTTGACACACATATTGTGGAGGAATTCTCTGGATAGCATTGGAGCTGCGTATCTATGGACTGTTCTTTGTTTGGGTTGTTCTGGGGTTATGTGTGACACGCTTGGCTGAATGACCTATTGGAGACTTTGCTGGTAGAAGCATCCTGCTGATCGCCGTAATGCCACTATTCATTATCTCTGTTTTGGCTTGTCTTCTATCGATCTTTTGCTATGTTCTATCTGCTTCAGTATTGTGTGCCCTAATCTGAAATGGCATAGAACATGTTCAGAAATTAACAAATATGCTATGAAGGGGTAACAGATATTGTATATGATGATCAGCTCAGTTATATTTTATCCTTACAAATTATTAAAAATAATTTGTCATTATTTCTTCTATTTTTTAAGAATATTTCCCTTCTGAATTGAATAAAATTTGCCCTTTTCTTCTCCTTTATTGTTAACATTATTCAGTTTCTCTCTAGTTGGTTTTACCAAGTTGATTATGCACAATGAATTCATTCATCGACTCTTCAGTTCCTAGCCTGTCTTAGGTCTTTCATTATATTGAAAATATTACAAGCATTTACAATGCATTTTACAGCGATGGTAACGTTTTTTCACAATTATCAGTTACGAAGATTTGATAACTTAGTGGAATGGGTTTTATATAACTCTTGAAGATGCTGACAAATTTTGAGATTATCTCTAGCCAGGATGTTCTGATGACTTCCGTAATATCTACTTTAGGAGTTATTATTGCTTCAACATTCATGGTGTATACTTCTTTTCCATTGGTTGCTCCAATGCAAGTTCACGCATATTGATTATTTGGTTCAATGATGATCAATTCAAAAGTAGTTCTTCGACTTTCTATTGTTTGGGCTTCTTGTTCCTGGGTTTGGACTTGTGACAAATCCCAAATCATCCACTGGTTGCAGCTTGACTGCTTATTTTTAGTCATAGATTTCCACAGCTCTATGAAATGACATATTTCGTGCTGAGTGTTTTATAGGATAGATTATGAGGCAGGTTTCTACTCGTTAATTTCCATAACACAATCATGCAATATGTTAGCAATCTAGATAAATGATAAGCAAGTAATACTGTCTTTCGTTGCTGCAGTGCCTTAAAGTAGAAGCAGAACGCAGTTTGCTTAATACTAACGAAGACAAACCGATCACTTCTTGACAGAGTTTGTATGATCTAAATGTTGTTTCTATACTTCTTACACTTCTCAGAGAAAATTGAGGACCCTACACTGGAGTTCATATTATCTGTATATATATCAAAGATGTACTGATTTTTTTTTGGTGTACTACCTTGAATGGTCTTAGTTACCAATTGCATCTCGAGACAGACATAGATAGACATTATTGTCGCTTCTATGAGATGTAATTTTTACTGGTAATCCTAAGGTTTCTATTTGGAGCTGTATAATTTTTACTTTGCTTTTCACTGAAATCAGAATGATTTGGTTGTCTTTTGATTGATCAATACTGAATAAATTTTAAATATTATCTCTGTATAGTCTTCAAACAGATGTTTCAAAGATAATTGCCTAATGATCTCAGATTGGGGCCATGAAAAACATATCTTTGAATAGGTGGAATCAAGAATGCATTTGTTTCATCAAGTAACTAGTTACCAGGGCATTACTTTCTAGTAGTCTACCCTACCATAAAACAAAATAAATGACAGCTTACCTGCTGTGTAAATTCAACTGCTGAAAGTGGAGCACCATGGTTAAGTGTTCTGTATGTTTCCAAGCGTATTGGGTAACACATAAATGTGAATTTCTGCAGACAATTTACTGAAATCAGTACTTTTATGCATTCGAAGTATGCCTAATTTACAGTTGCAGTAGCTTTTGGATCCAGCATTGACTACAGCCAGTATAATTAATTAATGTTGAAGGTCACGAGGGCTTGCTTTTTGTTTCAAATGGATTTAAGGACCAGTAAAAGGAAATATACAAGAATTATATCACAATTATGCCCGACAAGGGCGACTGATGCTTATAAATAAAACGTTTGAGCTAAGTAGAATATTCTTAATCTCATTCTGATGTTATATTTCCATTATAATTCCATTAGGTTGTCACTTTAAATTTCAAAATCATTTCGTCAAACATGATTGCAATGTGGGTCAAGTAGGTTGTGGTTAAGTGTTAAATCGAGTGAGTTTTATTCACAAGATTCTTGTCCAATCCCTTCGATAACATCATGTTGTTTTAATGTAACTAATTATTGAGCTATTTTGTGATCTTTCATAGATAAGTGAGCCTAGGTGGTTCCTCCTATAATTGTATCTCAATGGGATGATGCCAAAGGCAATTCCTCTATGATTTTGACAAAATAGATACATCTTAGTGGTGGCATCTGAGCCCACTTTGTTCACAAAGCGTTATTTCCCAAGCAAAAAGTTGCAAAAGATAAACATGATTTCACTTTGAGACTTGCATGGTTTGGGTGAATGCAATGCGGGAAATACAATTTTCATTTTCATTGTATAAGAAATATTTGAAGCAAGACTAAGAATTTTGAAGATAAATAGTATTAGAAACAATATGATTTTGAACCTGTAAATGATTTCTTTTTACTCTGAAATTATATTATTGCATAGATTGACAACCCCAGAGATTTATTTGTGCAATTGTGAGATTTTTTTTTTCCCTTATACTATAAAATTGATACCTCTTAGTGGTGGCATCCAAACCTCTGAGCCAATTTGTTAACAAAGAGTTACTTACCGGAGAAAAAAATAAACATGATTGGACTTTGCAACTTGCATGCTTTGGCTGAATATGATGAGAGGAAGTACAATTTTCACTTTCATTGTATATGAAATCTTTTCAGCAAGATGAGACTAACAATATGATTTTCAAGTTGTAACGGATTTCTTTTTACTTTGACACTATATTATTGCATAGATGAACAATCCCAAAGATCTAATTTTGCAGTTATATTTTTTTTCTCCTGCACACCTTCAACAACTCCCATGCACTTTCACGAGGAGGAATGCTTGAATTAAATATGTGCCTTTCAATGCAGTCTTGGAATTTGTTATTAGGAGTTCAAGTTTACAAGGATGTGATACTTTGGTGAACCCCTAAATACAAGTTGGAACCCTTCAATGTGTACATTTTATATCTATCACTACAATTGGTCAAGCAAGATGAAGTTGAGAAGAGTGTTTGGATAAAAATATGTTAGGATTCTTTGAAGTTAATGCTTTCTATGTTGTATGCTTGAAGCTTCCATATATAACAATTTTTGTTTTTGTTTTATAAATATTATGACAATATAATTTGAAAAAGCATCCTTTTAGCTAGTATGGTATGAAAATTGTTTCATGCATATATTCCTCTAGCTAGCACTCAAGGATAGTGTTGAATCTTGTTTATAGTCATGGAATTTAAATGTGGTTTTTTTGAGATTGTGTGAAACATGTATATATTCCTCACATCTAGCTAGCACTCTAGTATAGTGGTGAATCTTATTGCGTGTCTTTTGATGGGCAGTTAACACTTTTTTTTGTTTTTAAAGGAAAAAAATGTGATTTTTATTCATAGAGAGAAAAAATTACATTTCTCTAGTGTTTTTCTAACTTAGCAAAGACAAAACTAGACCCATTACCCCGATGTTGCCTTCACATTTGATGGGTGGTTACCACATCTATTTTTCTTGGGGGGAAATTATGATTTATATTCACAAGGAACATAGATTACATTTCTCAAGTGCTTCTCTCGCTTAGGTAAGTCAAAATTGAACTCACTAAACTAGTCCCTTTAACATAAAGTCTTTTTTTATCTAGCACTTGAGCTTCTTCACATCATCATAAGAAAATACTAAGTTGATAGTGTTTTATATTGTTAAAAAATTAAACTTCTAAAAGGTGCATCAATAAAACATCAAAATGCATCATTTGGTGCTATCCCTTCTATTTCCTAACCATCACTATCCAAACTTGATAAGAAATAAAACAAAATATCTCTAGACCTTGGACAAAGAGTATAATTATTTTATTTTATTTTTTTTATTTTTTTATTTTTTTTAACAGGAATTGAACATAGATGAAACAAAGACCCCATTCTTATTTTCTTCCACACTTATGGATCCTTCAACTAGCCCTTGACCTTCATTTGATGGAGTCCACTTCTAAATTCACATCCTTGTATATACAAGTAAACGAGACTTTATAGAGAAGCAACAACCTTTTTTAACAATTTAGTGATTTGTTTGAGCTAAATATTATGAACTTGTAAATTTCCTATCATCCATTCAATCATAAGAAATGAGTCTCCAAAGATCTAAATGTGTTTGACATCCCCCTCCATAGAACATCTTTAAGTAGTAGTATCAAATCCATAAAATATACATACTTATTACAACATATCCCCAAACCTACTTTAAACTTTTTAATAAGAGAGATAGAAGTGAATTTTATTCTTCTAGAGTTGCTAAACTCTAGTGGTCCTTGCTTGGTTCCATCAAAGACGTCCAACGATTGGATTTTGTTGATTGCAAGCAAGGACCAATAGAATTGAGAAACTTGAGAGGAATAAGGTTCATTTCTTTCAAGCTCAACCAATACACAAGACACATCTTGTTTGAAAAATGTTCTACAATAGGACACCAAATATTTAACTTCTGGAAAAACTAAAGTTGGAATGGGGTTGTGTCCAAAAATTTATAAGTTTCTAGCTAATCAGAAATTTCCCCATATTATGAAGTAGTGCAAAGATTTAAATGATTTTAATTCTATTCTATTAAACCATTGCCTCATACATTCCTCCATGGGTTCACCGTTCCACACATTTGGGATGCCTCTAATATGCTTTGTCTCTTTCTAGATTTGTTGATGTTAATTTTTCATAGGGATATATTGTTCTTTTCTTTGATAATTGCATTTCATCATTAACACATTAAGTTCACCCCATAGCATCATAACATTATTCAGATTTACATCATTATTCATCAACATATGCAACTATGTATAAAGAAAAATATCATCATCATCAATGCACCAGAACATAAAGGAACACTAGAAGAAAAACATGCACACATAGAGACACCGGGATTGGTCAGAGACCAGGAAAAACCCACTATGGGGAAAACCCTTGCAAATTCTTCTTCTAATAGATTGTCATCAAATGATTTAGCAAAAGAGTGTACAATGATCCATATCTTCACAACAACTAGAACATCCATGAAATAAACCTAAACATTAAAACCCTGATTTTAAGGACTGTAATGTATTGTCATAGTCTGTAGCCTAATGTTGAACACCATTGTCACCAAGGGGAATCTTTGGAGTACTGAAGCTTCATCTTTGAGTCCCAGACGCATGGAGGAGCTATGCAAGTGTCTATGATAGTCCTAGACGATCCCTAGTGGACACTATGTGTGCGTCCCGTGACAAATACACTCCAATCTGCCACAAACACCTGGACACACCCTTCAGGTTGTTGTGCGTGCATCCGAAGCTTCAAGGATGCTCCCTGACCACTCTATGCATGCACCCAAGGCTTCCCGGAGGCACCCTTGACCCATTTGTGCGTGTGTCTCGGGACCAAACTGCGCAGAACCCTAGATGCTCCCTTCAGGCTTCTATGCGTGCGCCCAAGGCCTCTCGAATGCACCCTTGACCACTTTGTGCATGCGCCCAAGGCCTCTCGGACGCACCGATAACCACTTTGTGTGTGCATCCTAGGACAAAATTTCCCTGTTCTATGCTAGTGTACGAGAAACATAAATAATAGATTCGTGCAAGCTTCGACCCTATAGTTTTAGACACTTGTGTGAACTTCCTTCGCCAGACCTGTGCGAGCCAAGAGAAATAGAAGAGAAGAGATGGTTTGATATGAGTGTCCAAATGAGTTTGAAGTCTCTTCTATTTATAGGCTTCCATGAGAGTCTACTTGATGTTGAGGCTGACCTATTCATTGGTACATGTGCATAAGGCCAACCTAATCCAATATACATGAGTGGGTACATAAATTCAAAAATCAACTTTTGCTTGTCCAAATGAGGTGATCTTTAGGTCAATTTGGGCCCTCTCGAAAAGAGAAATTCAATGCAATCATCATATTTTTCATCTGAGTTGTCCAAGGTGGAATTTGACCTCAATTGCATAATTTTAACACTCCCTCTCAACTAGGGAGAATTCCATCTGCCAATATATGATCGTTGATCAACATGACATACGTTCGGTATCAAGTATCTCATCATCTCGAATCATCAATGTGCATCACTTTCTAATTCATTCTTATCTCTTGATTGTTCCTGCTCATATGCTGAATATTCTCGAATCTAAAAGAAGAATTTGTTGGCGGAGGGGGGCTTAAGCTACCACCCTCTATTCATCATGCTTAAAACCCAGAATCTCTATCAGCGGGCTACTACCCGAAATATCAGTCACCGAGCTACTACCCGAAATATCGGCGGGGAGTCAGATCTATGACCCACATCATCATCGGAGAGCATATCATCAGGGAGAAAAACTCAACCTGGAACCACATCAAGGAGCTACTACTCAACCCAGAATCTCATGGGGGGGCTACTACTACAACCCCATATTGAGCAATATGTGATATAGGGGAGCTACTACTCAATCTATTTCCTACTCATCTTCCCAACAATGACCTTCAATAGTCATGTTGTAGAACGCTTGCATCATAATCCATCTTGGACGAGACACCCGAATTACCAAGAGGTAAGGATCACATGCCTCCAAGCCTCCTCAACCTGTTGGCCAGACGAGGAGGGACAATTCCAACAAGCCCAACTTGTGGGTATGATGCCAACTGGGATATACTCTACAAAGACCAAGATAGGGTCAACTACTACTCCAACCCTATGGGTAACAGATAGGGGTGATACCCTATTGTCCAGAGTTCCCTCAACCCCATGAGCCCTCTATCTCAATTCCACACCCTAGGAGCTCAAACAGAGGGGAAAAGCTAGCTCAGTGTCCTCGATCAATGGCACTCTCATCATGCTCATATATGGTATTAGCTTGATAATCATGTATCAATATTAGTTATCTCTTGTTCATACATGGAATCAAATATCATGTTAGAGCATAAATAATCATATAAATCACAAAAGGATACCATAATCATCCTCCCTCTCAAGGTGGTGCCAACCACAAGCCTAAGCTTGTCTCGTACAACTGCACTGTCTCAATATATTAGAGCATATCGGTCCCAACGATATATATGGGATTATCGCAATGTATCCATGTCATATATAGATCATGCTCAAACAACTCTCTAAAGAGAATATTCATCCTGCTCATAGCTAGCCATGCTAGCAACATCGTACTCAACCTCGGTCGTGCTATGAATCTCTCATCCAAGATATCATGGAAGATCTCATATTAAAGCAGCATCCAAATGTGATCATCAATAATAATCTCAAATATCAACAATACATCCATGTAGTCACATATCATATAAAGAATATCATCTTATGTTGATATCTCGAAGGTTGCTTGGTGGAAACTCAATGTGAATGAAGCAACTCAATCATGAATTGACTCAGGTTCTATGCACATCATATACACACACACACACACACACACACACAGATGGGTGTTCTAAACGGAACACCAATGCTTCAATCAATTGTCGATTGCCATGCCAAGTTCAACAACATATTGAACTTCAAATCAAAGTGTCCAAGGATTTGCATTTCCACTTTCCATTAATTCTTTAATAGCTTCACAATATAGATTGTATTTTCCCAACTTCAAAAATTGATTCATCATGCCATGATACACCATTTCGAGCTTTAGAAGCCATCTCCCTCTTACTTAGATCATCAGAGGCTCATTACTTGACAATAGCAGATTATCAGTATATAAAACCAAAATCAAAATCAAATTTATACCTTGGAACACTTCTGAAGCAGAGTCTTCGATCAACACATCATCTTGGCTTCATCAGATAATTGCCAATGCAGACATATCTGGATCGGGGGGGGGGGGGGGGGGCTTGTTTCATTTTATGCTCACTACACCAATAACACTTCACCAAACCATCATGCCCAACCTTTCATAAATCATTATTGTGCAATCAAATAAACTAAATCAAATCAACAACGTTTAGAAGCCAAATCAATACTAATATCAAAAGTCAACAATATCTTAGTTTCCGTTCTTTGGACCAGATGAAAGGTAGAGCTTTCATCAAGTCATGACATCATCTATTATCATGCCAACAAGTTGTCATCAACCACACAATATCAATCCAAAACTTCATCAATTCCTTCCCATGATCCTAATACGAGTCATTGGAAGTCACTATGCTCATATATCATTTTCATCAAGGCAAATCATCAGTCGTCAAGTCAAATCATTAGACATCATGTCAAATCCAAATTTGCTATCATAGTAAGATCTATAGTCCAAGACATATCTCAATCATTGAGTCAAAGGTCTAAGTCATCATCAGACATCATACAACACATCTATATCAATCAACCAAATCATGTCAAACTCTTGTAGCACAAACTTCAAACATAATGACATATCTATATGTATGTCACGGTCACCTACAAACACAAGTTCAGTTTTCGTGTTCATATTATAGCAAACATTCAAAATTCCCTGTTCTTAGATCTTGCTGATATTTGCTACACATATGTAGAACTGACATCCTCTAGGTGAACATCTGATTTTATGCACAAAACTTCATTTTTGTGTCCATTAAACATAGTCGTACCCATGGGCCTTCCTTTGTGCGAATGAGCCTTTAAGTGGGATAAAACCATATTACTTGAGTTCAGACCTCTATTGTAGATCAACAATGTTAGATACCCATAAATAATACTTCAATAGTACAAAATATACATATAATGAAAATGGTAATATGAGTACGAATCTTTAGGAGAGATTCTCCCTCTGAATGAGAATCCACTTCATTCATCTTGTTTCATGTCATCAACATGTCTTTACTAGAGTCATGAAACAATAGATTTGTTAGATCATAAAATCAAACATATATCCATCATGATCATAACATGCTCACGTCAGCAACTACATCATCACATCATGACATCAATCTTTCATCAAGGTTTAGATTCACATGATAGGGGCAACGAGCAGGTGTGACAACATACTTCAAAGATCATGAACACAATATCACTTCTATCAAGTCAATCCATCAAGTTAGGGCCATATTTACTAATCAAAACATGACCACAGTTAATGAAGGATCTATATTGTCAATCTTATAGTTATACTTCTATCACCATGGTAGCCATGCTTATCATGATCAATAGAATCATGCTCATCAAAGCATTAATACCATTATTTATAGAAATCAATGAGGTAACCTTCTATATGAGATCTATCATGTCTTATGCATGTCAAGTGTCAAGAGTATCATTTATTAGAGTCAAGGTGCCAGCCTTCTTTATGGGATCAAGATATCCAAAATGATAGATGTTAGCCAAACATCAAGTATATCAAAGATCAACATTAAGTAGCCTCATATAATGATAAAAAATGTTCAATACTAGGTGCATCATTTCATCATAAGATTCTTGGATCCAAATCACTTTCATATGCATGCATGAACCATTTGAGAAGGCGACATTCTCATCATACCTTCGGGCTTACCTAACCATCCAATGTTATAGTTGAAACATAACATTGAAATAATATACATGCATACCTTGTAGTATTCAAATATTTGTGCACCTTCCCATAGGAAGTTTGTAGTGCTTGTCACCTTTTCATCAGGTGTCTCTCTACCTTTTCTTCCCTGCATCTCAAATGATCCTCAAGAAGGATCCACTTATCACATCTCATCAAGGAGGTTAGAAACATCCAAGTAATCAAATATACATGCAAGAAGTATATGGAATGATAAAAAACAGTAATAATAATAATCATATCCATAAGTCTAAACAAGAGTAAAGAGACAAATAAATATCATAAGTCAAGGAATACTTATCTTCAATGAGAGATGATCTTCTCCCTCTTGAACCAACCTTCAAGAGCCATTACTATCCATAGTCCACATAAAAATGTTTCCTTCAATCAACTTTATCAACAACTAGGCCTACTAGAGACTATCCCATCTAGGGCTTCATTAAATCTGTCACAAGTGCTTGAACATCTTGACTTTGACCATGTTAGGGTTTCATATACCATATCTCAAGTCTTTGACATAAACCAGGGTTTCTCTCAAACCCTAACCATCAAATCCTTATGCACTAACCACCTAGGGTTTCTTTCATACCCTTGAATTCCTTTAGGTCTCCACCATCCTCTTCTTGCTTCCATCAAAAGTGTTTCCATGGGGGTGATCTCCATGGCTTTTCTTCATCCCAACTTTGATACCATGTTAATTTTTCATAGGGCTATATTGTTCTTTGCTTTGATAATTTCGTTTCATCATTAACACATTAATTTCACCCCATAACATCATAACATTATTCAGATTTACATCATTATTCATCAACATATGCAACTATGTAGAAAAGAACAATATCATCATCATTAATGCAACCGAACATAAAGGAACACTAGAAGAAAAGCATACACACATTGAGACACCAAGATTGGTCAGAGACCAGGGAAAAACACATTATGGGGAAAACCCTTCCAAATTCTTCTTCTAATAGATTGTCATCAAATGATTTAGCAAAAGAGAGTACAATGATCCATATCTTCACAACAACTAGAACATCCATGAAATGAACCAAAACATCAAAACCCTGATTCTGAGGACTGTAATGTATTGTCACAGTCTGTAGCATACTGTTGGACAATGTTGTCATTGAGCGGAATCTTCGAAGTACTAAAGTTTCATCTTTGAGTCCCAGACGGATGGAGGAGGAGCTATGTCAACGTTTGTGACAGTCCTGGACGCTCCCTGGTCGACTCTATAAGTGTGTACGGGGACAAATACACTCCAATCTGCCTCAAACCCTCAGATGAACCCTTCAGGCTATTATGTGTGCGTACCAACCTTCTCGGACGTTCCTTGAACACTCTGTACATGCGCCCAAGGCTTCCCGGACGCACCCTTGATCCCTCTGTGCATGCATCTGAGGACCAGCCTGGTTGAAACCCTGGACGCTCCCTTCAGGCTTCCATGCGTGCATCCAAGGATTTTCAGACACACCCTTGACCACTCTATGTGTTCGTCCAGGGACGAAATTTCCCAATTTTGTGCCAGAGTCCGAGAAACATAAACCTTAGATTCCAACGAGCTTCGACCCTTGTGCGAACTTCCTTCAACAGACTTGTGCGAGCCAAGACAAATAGAAGAGGAGAAGAGATGGTGTGATATGAGTGTCCAAATGAGCTAGAGGTCTCTTCTATTTATAGGCTTCCATGAGGATCCACTTGATGTTGAGGCTGACCTGTCCATTGGTACATGTGAATAGGGCCAACCTAATCCAATATACATGAATGGGTATATAAATTCAAAAACCAACTCATGCTTGTCAAAATGAGGTGATCTTTAGATCAATTTTGGTCCTCTTGAAAAAATGAATTCAATGCAATAATCATCTTTGTCATCCGCACTGTCTAGGGTGTAATTTCACTGTAGTTGCATAATTTTAAAAGTTGAGCATATGGACATTTAACTAGCAAGTGTGATATATTTTCACCCCCCATTTTACACATCATACAAGTCTTTAAGACCTTGTCTTTTCCCTCTTCAAAGAAATTCTTGTGTCAAGGCTTTATTTCATAAATCTAACCAAAGAAAGATTTGAGTCATTTTAGGTTCTTTTAGTTTCCAATTTTGCCTCCATCACTAGATTGGCTTTACTAGTTTAAATGCAAATACAAATTTGTATCCCATACAATAAATATATATGGTCAAAGTATTGTTTTTTGTCCATGTTAAGGTATCATTCTCGTCTCTCAATTTTATATGTTTTCTTTTAATACTTTCTACATAAGCATTTCATAAAATTGTTTTCCTTTTCCAATCCTAGAGACAAAGGATGACTGCATCCTTACTTTCAGATCTCTATAAAGTATTGATCCACCACTTGATTGATGGTATAAATACGCTTTTCTTGGAGGAGAAAAACCATTTTTTATGGTAGTTTTACCATTTTTCCACAACCTAGAACATAATCGACACTAAACCTCACTTGCTCACTAGTTCCAACTTTCAAGCCAAGTAATTCCCAATCACAAGAAATTTCAAAACTAAAGCCTTCAAGTATATATAGACTAGTTATACTTTTCATTGACTCATGAACCAACCCAATAAATTCCCTAGACTTAATGCATTTTTTTACAATAACCTTATTTTGTAAGAATGTCCCACAAGCTTTTGGTTTCTAGAGATTTGTGAAAAAGATGAATATTCTTTAGATCCCCTTCATCCTCTTTAGTGTTGAGAAATCTAGGGGGTAGCTAGATTAGGTGATTTCTCTTACTTTGATAATTGCTTGTGATGTATTTTTACTTAACTTGATTATCTTCTTCTTTCAGTTGATTTTATTATGTTCTTATCATCAAACATCTACCAAACAATGAAAAACCAATGAGACAGGAGGACATAAAATGTAGGCTGCTAGCCAGAGCCAAAACCTCTCCTCTTGAGAGGAAAACCCTCAAGAATTCTTCTCTTCTTATAGAATCTTCAAATGACGAATACCAAGACCTAATATCCTTGGAAAAGACCCCTCCAAGACCAAGTCAACCTTCCTTATTGATTAGTTTTCCTTACACATCTTATAACAACAAACTTTGACCTTCCAACAACAACTTCAACTGCAACAACTTCGACCCAAACAAATTTTCCAACAACTTCGATCCAAACAACGTTTACTCCAACAACTTCAGAAACTTCCAGCAATTTCAACTTTCCCAACAACTTCCAGCTACTTTGACTTTCCCAACAACTTCCAACAACTTCAACTTGCTCAACAACTTCCAACAACTTTAACATGCCCAACAACTTTCAACAACTTTGACTTGCCCAACAACTTTCAACAACTTCGACTTTCCCAACAACTTTCAACAACTTCGACTTACCCAACAACTTTAGAAACCCTGACACAAGAGAGAGAGAGGTCAAAAACTTCGACATTGATTCTTTTCTTCTTATCCTTGATTTTCGTCCTTTTCTTTTGGTCTTGCTGTTTCTTTCTTTTGGAGATCGAAATTGCTTCTTGTTTTTTCCAAATGAGGTTGAGTTCCTTCTTCTATATAGACTTTCCAGGGGTACGAATTGCTTCCATGAGGCCGACTTGATCTTTCATGTAGCTGGACTTGCTTGACAAGGTCTTGGAGGGTCTTTATGACATTTTTCACTCCACAAATTTTTTATTTACAAGATACAACATGCCCAAAGGGGTCTTACATCTATGGCAATGATTCTTTTGACTTCGTAGTTATATGACAAACCTAGAAGCACTCCATTAGGGGAATTTTGAGGTCTAAAATGATCCTCCTAAGGAAATAATAAAATAATAGATAAACCAATAAAATAATATTTATTGATTTTCAATTCACTTTTTGTACCACAATCCATGTAACCATAGTTAAATTCAATTCAAAAGTTTTACCAAAATAAAATTAATAAAAAAATTGTATTGATGTGACTATAAATAAGAATGAGATTTTCAAGAAAAAGTCATTATTATTGAACAACTAATGCATTTGTCTTTTGTACTTAAAATAACTTAAAATAAATATAGATATAAATTTATAAATTCTTAATTTTATATATGCTATTAATTAAAATTTATATTATTTAAATTGTATAATAACATGTGATTAATATAATATATAAATATAATATAATATAATAAATGTATAGCGATATGCATTGTTTCTTTCAAGAAATATGAAATGACAATAATATATTTTTATTCAAAAAGTGTGAAATGACATTTATTATGAGTACTTTACTTTGATTTTAAAAGTACTTAGAGCACTACCATGGTTAACATTGAGTTTTTATCCACCATTGAGAATGTGACAAGTAAGTACCTTTAACTCAAGCAATGCCACCTCAACCATTAGGGATGATGTCATCTCCTAAAATGTGATTAGTTCTCATAAAGTGAATTTTGATTGTACCTTTTCCTTAGGAGGCCCATTTTAGACCTCAAAATTCCCCTAATGAATGGGTGCTTGACCTACAAATAAATTTACCTTTAGCATGAAACCCATTCATCAAGAATGAAAATAATATTTTTTTCTCTTTTCATCAAATACATAAAATCATGATTACAATAGAGATTATGAAGACCGAACCTAGTTACATATTTCAACACTCTCTCTTAACTAGGGGAGGTATTCGTAATCCATACACGGTACTTAGACATTCTCATATTGAAGAATTCTCATAAGAGGAGTCAGATTGGTCTCATAAGTTATTATTTCATCTTATCTCATTGCATCTTATCATACCAACCAACATTGTCACATAGAAAGTCCTTGACTAACAACTCTATCTCTTCATAAGATCATAGCAAAATGCTGGCAAAAAAATGACATATAGACACCATCATCATTATTTCTTAAGGCACATAACCAACACTGATGTTCATAAGGTATGTCCTTCTAGGACAATTCTTGTCTTGGAATAACAAATCCTCAAGGAATTTCCTGTTCAACTACTCTTTCCTATTGGTATGCCCTACCACATCCTCAAAACGTACCAGAATAAATATCAGATGCTTACCCAATCCTCCATTCTATCTTCATAACACGAAGACAAGAACGATGTGTCCATCTCTCCCTCATGGCCTTCACTAAGACTTATGACTGTAAGTCTTGGTCTAGTGCATGACACATGAAGTAGAGAGCCATATCTGCCATTCCCTCTTAACCAGGGAGGATATAATCATTCCTATAAAAGGAATATACCCAAGCCCCCTCTTACCTAGGGACTTGTTACCAACATAAACTATCTGCTCTTCGGTGTAGATCATGGTACTATCAGCTTCTTGTAGGGCTCCTCTTTCTACATCATGTCATGAACTTCATCTTCTTCATCATGGAACCTTCTTCATAATCACTTTATCATAGGGAATCGTCCATCTTCAACATCACTTTCCTTTCACCGAACCATAAAGTTGAACCAATAGTCATGTCATCATTCTCTTCATCGGAAAGTGATCTTCTAGTCCACATCTGGATTTTCTTCTTACAACTACCTTTTCCAAATTATGTTTCTTTCAGGATCTTCCATCCAATCACATGAGTATTGTGAAAATTTCTGAATATGCTTAAAAAGAAACCCTACTGTTAAATTATTGATTTACTTCTCCTACTTACACAAGTTATTAATCTGAAATCTTCATCATTAACATCGAAGTAAATACATTAACAGCCTACACATATATATCTGAATTGAATAACATGCACAATGAAAAAGTGACACACAAGGATTTTCTGGACAACTATCCTCGGAAAAACCCAATGCGGGAAAACCGGTCTACTAGCTTTGGAGGGTTTTTTAATTTTAAGCATATTATAGGTACAATAGACCTCGGCACCAAACTGGTTAACCCAACATAGAAATAAAAACCACATCTATAACTCTATTCTATAGAAAAAAAACTGACTGATTCACACCCTCAGATGAGATTTACAGAACTCAGCCTTTTACAGCCTCTAGAAACCCTAGCGCTGCTATGAAGCCATTTGTGTCAGCCCTACTGGCCTACGTCAGCATTTGCGCTGCTCAGGAAGGGCCTACGTCACACTAGACTGGGTTACACTACCCCTACGCTGGCCTAGCTGGGCCTGCATTAGTCCTCCTAGGACTGAGTCAGTCCTCCTGGCACTGCCTCAACCCTCTTGGCCTCCTGTTGCCTCTGCGCTGCCCCTGTTGGGCTCCCAGCTGCTCTACATAGTTGTTTCCTCCTATGTACTACTCTGGTCTACTGCTTCTATGCCCTTGTTGTATTCATGGCTTAGGACTAGACCATCCCCATCGCCAATACTGGCCCTCTCCGCAGTTGAAACAATTCTGAAATTCTTAGCAAATCATGCCCTAGAATTCCAGCTTAGCTTTAGTGCTCTACTAGTGTGTGTGTTCTCCAACTGACCCCAAGCCCTCTTCTTATACTTTTCTCATTGAAACTTCAACGACCATGATCTAATTTTGAATCGATGGATAATATTAGAAGATGCTTGATCTCGCATCACATAAGTCATTCTCATCACATGTTTAGTTTAATTACCTTTAATATTTTAATTTTCCTAAGTTAGACTTAGGGTCCTTAATTAAAAATATTAATTAATTAAATATCTCTTAAACATGAAGGAATTTCTTAAAACTATTTCTGGGTCTTGGAGATCTTATGTACCCTAGTTCCTCCACAAAGTTTGGGAGCTAGAGCACATCCAATGCTATCCCAACACCCAAAAATTTCAATACTCCCTCTTAGCGAGGAATGTGCTCTAGAAAAACACTTGACCCCGAAGGTTGCACTGATCTCTGGTGTGGGTCTTTGCCTTGATGCTTAGCCTGCTGCCCTTCATCACTGTGCTGCTGCTGCTCTCCCGTACTGCTTCCCATGATGCTGCCACTGCCACTAATACATTTGTACTGCAACTCCCTCTCAAATTGCTGCATTGCGCTGCCAACTGCTGCACTGCAACTCAGTTGTTGAGAGTAAGCAACTAAAGGAATCCTGCCTAATATTTGACAGACAAGTCAGTTGGGCTGCATCTCATCACTAAAGCTCCAGAGGCTACTGCTATGATCTGTCGTCTGAAGGCTACTGCACTACTGCAGCTTTGCACTGCGTAAGCAGACCTGCTCTTCGTTTCCTCTGCATTGCTGCTGTTTTGCACTATCCTCCTGAAGCCTCTGCGCTGCTACAACCACTGCAATGCGTACCCTACGCTATTGTTGTATATGCATTACGCTTCTCCCTCATCAATGTGTCAGCTCTGCCTTTCCTCCATCTGTGATCATTTGCACCCACTGCTCCACTTGTCTCGCTACCGTCTTAAGGCTTCCGTAGCTCGTATGTGATCCAAGAGTTGGGCTACTCAAGGATCCCGCCCCCAATCTGTAGATGCTCTACGGATCAACATCGCCCCACTTTCGTGGTTCATGAGCACTCATGGCTACGTCATATTCGGAGCCATCATCTGCTACAGCAACGTTGGAACTAGAAGCTTCCTCGTCCTTCTTCTTTTGAGAAAAATTGCTAGCGAAATGTCCAAGTTCGCCACACTTGAAACATTTGATATTTGACAGATCACGTTTCTTTTTCCCTTGCTGCCTCTTTGATGCCAAGGTTGCATCTCCCTCTTCTTCCTTATCCACCTTGCTCGAACCAGTGTTGTACTGTCTTTTGGTCATTCGGTGGATCTCCTCTTATCGGAGGATAGCCCACATATTGTCCCAGTTAGGAAGGTCCGCTCTGCCCAAGAGACTTTGGAAAACATTTTCCCAGTCCTCTGTGACTGCCTCGAGAGTAGTAATCACCATGAAATCGTCATCTACCTTGACCCCCATGCCAATCAGCTGATCCCGGATCGACTGTAGTTTGGATAGAAAAGGTTCGATCTCCTCTCCCTTGTCCATCGTGAATAACCTCAGCTGGTTCTCCATAAGCATCTTTCTCTAGAGGAACCTTCCTTCATATAATGTGGTTAGGGCTACCCACATCTCATGAGTCGTTTCCTTCTCAACTAGTGTGGTACCACATGATCTTTGACCCCGTCCATAATGAAGCGCTTGGCATGTGCTGCTGCTTCATTGTGCTTCTCCTGGAGCTTCACATCAGTCGATGTAGCCAAGACTTTCTCTTCATGCTCCCTTATGTTGTATGCCTCAAGAACTACCAGGATTCTGGCCTTCTAGATTGCAAAGTTGGACATGTCGTCCAACCTATCCTGATCACGTACTCTGTGTGGTGCCATATGCTTAGATATTTGTCGAAACCGATCCTCCTCTCTCTGCTAGAGACATAAATATAGGGTCCTTGGCGAGAAATCCACCCTCTAATATCTCTGATAAGTGACTCCCTCTCTTGGAAGTATTCCAAAAAAAAGAATCAGCTCTCTTCGATCCTCTGATTGATCTACAAATCTCTTTAGTAGGAAATATTTTGAGAAGTTTTTCTCCTCCCGCTCTTTGTCAACTTAGCTTAGGCTAAATTCTGCACCGGCGGAATCTTCACCCCACCAACAACTACTGAAGGCCTGAAGCTCAGCTTTTGGTTCATGGCACTCTGCACAACAATCCACTTCTAGACTGTGTCACCGTGGCTGGCCTCTGCGTGAGTATATTGGCTCAGCGTAGGCTCTACGCAACGACTGTGCAGTGTAGGATGCTTTTGCGTCCTTCTGGAAGGCTCTGCGTCACTCAGTTGGGATTGCGTCAACACCTGTGTGGCCCTAGCTACCTCTACGTCCTTTTGCTACTACAATGCCCTCTCCGGATTATCTTCTGCTGCTGCTGCTTTCTGCAGCATAGATTCTTCAACCTTCTTGCTGGAGATTCAAATAGATTGAAATCGCTATGATACCATGTGAAGATCTATGAATATGCTTAAATAAAAACCCTACTGTTAAATTATTGATTTACTTCTCCTACTTACACAAGCTATTAATCTAAAATATTCAGCATTAACATAGATGTAAATACATTAACAACCTACATATATAGATATGAACTGAATAACATGCACAATGACAAAGTGACACACAAGGATTTTCTGGACAACTGTCCCCGGAGAAACCCAATGCCGGAAAATCGGTATTCTAGCTCTGGAGGGTTTTTTATTATTAAGCAGATTCTAAGTAAAATAGATCTGGGCATCAAACTTGTTAACCTGACAGAGAAATAAAAACTGCAGCTATACCTCTATTACGGAGACAAAAAACTAACTAATTCACACCCTCAAATGAGATTTACATAACTCAGCCTTTTTCAGCCTCTAAAACCCCAATGTTTCTCTGAAGCCCTCTGCGCCAGCCCTGCTGGCTTGCATTAGCCTTTGCGCTACTCAGGAAGGGCCTGCGTCACCCCAGAATGGGTTACGTTTCCCCTGCACTACCCTGGTTGGGCCTGCGTCAATCCTCCTGGGATTGCATCAGCCCTCCTGGCACTGCCTCAGCCCTCCTAGCCTCTTGCTGCCTCGCGTTGCTCTTGTTGGGCTCTCAGCTGCTCTGCGTAGCTACTGCCTCCTCTGCGTTGCTCTGGTCTGCGACTTCTCTGCCCTTGCTATACTCTTGTCCTGGTAATAGATCATCCCCCTCACCAATACTGCCCCTCTCCGCAGCTGAAACACTTTTGAAATTCTTAGCAAACCAAGCCCTAGAATAAATGCTTAGCTTCAGTGCTTTACCAAGATTTTCCTTTTCCATCATACATATCAAGGTATTCATACCTTCTCCTTCCATGGATATGTCATAGCTAATTCTTCTAGTTATTAGATGTTGATCACTTATCTTAACTTGCATGACTATAGTTTCATCTTTCATGAACCCTTCTTCCTTTCTTTACATATCGTTTCCCTAGGAACTTCTATACATAGTTCCTTCATTATAGGAACCATAATTGTCCACCACCTCATCTTCCATATGAGGTCATATTATGTTGATTTCATCTTATCAATATGTAGTAAAGTTCAAGGCACATTGTCTACATGCCTTCATGCATCATTCTAATGGAAGAGATCCTTCTTCGATCATGCTCATGAGATATATCATTCAACCATTCTAACTGCAACCATATGTATATATTTCCAAATATATACATACCTCTTTCTTCATGTGGTCATATAGACTTCCTTCGACAACTTCCTTTCCTTGCTTGAATATTAAAGTAAGTCTACCAACTTCACATGTTACAATCGGTTTTCATCATACCATCATCCTTCTTAAACAATGGATCCCACACAAGGTGGAATGTATACCATCTACGAGACACTTGCTTTTTCTTAAGTGGGGGTGAATATTCTAACAAAGATTCCAATGTAGGATATTAATGATCCTTATTTTGAAAATGCTCATTCCTAATGATGATGATGTATGATGATTTCTTTATCTTCTATCTTGCTTGATGACTTTCTTCCAACCATTTATATTGCTATTTCGGTTGTCCTTATATGCTTTCAATGGAGATGTCATTTCTATCATGATGACAACTATAACCATGTAGAATTTCTACTTCATATATCCCTCCATGATTCTATGATGATGTCATATCTATGTTTCTATAACGCACCCTATCATACTTGTGATGCTTTCTATTCTCATATATCACTGAAAAGAGCTAAGGAGATTATCTCATTCATTGTAGAGATCTTTCACTTCCTCCTTTGATTTCTTATTTTCAGGTTCTTCTACTTCTTCAATGATATGGGCTTCATTTCTTTCCTTTCTCTTCTTGTTGTACTTCTAGAGTTTGGGACAATCCCTTTTGTAGTTCCCATATTCATTACACTCATAACATTGTATATGTTGGACACCTAATCTTCTAAGGGTTGGTGTAGAAGTTGAATGGTCAAAGGGAGTCCAAGAGATCACTTGGAATATGAAACCAAGGGTCACCATACAGTATATAAATGTATATCATTGTGAATAATAAAGCATTTCATGTTTACTTTTCATGTGTTTGTCTTCTCCATGTGTGTGTCTAAGATGGTATCAAATCAAATTCGTCGATTGTTGGGCCTGATCCAATTTGAGCCACAAACTTTGTGGTCTCTCTGTGCATGAAAATTCTATTATCAGTCTTGAATTTAATGAATGTCCCATCAAATAAATTTTAGTTGCATTCTCTACGTTGTCTACAGTCTCGAAACATAGAAAAAATGTGCAGTCTCTGCTGGTGACTATTTGGGAGTTGCAGGGCTCCTTTCTCATGGATTGGCAGTTCATGTTTCCCTCTCCTAAAGGCCGTAATTGATCGAACCCGGAGGAGCAGTTGCAGGTGACTGGTTTTTGTTCAGCATGGTTATTTTCTTCTTGTTATGAATTCTCCTCCCACATGTTCATATCTCAGCTCCAGGTACACACAGTCGGTTCGACTCCACTCACCAATTGCGCTCCTCCTCACCTCACCGACTACGCTCCTCCCTGTCGACCTTCGAATACCCTCACAATGCATCTCCCAAGTGTTTTTTAGGAATAGTTGACAATTCTAGTTCAAATTTAAAGCCGAATATGTCATATGCATATTGTAAGAAATCCAACACACCTCCAACCTCATCTTTGATTTGATATTCCTTGCAAAATATACGTGCATCATCCTATTGAAATCATTGAACACGAGTCAGGCCAATCAAGGCACCACTAAGTTCGTTGCGATGAAAAACCCCAAACTCAGGCAAGCACAATGGTGATGTCTGTACGATAGCAATCTATGTTCAAACATCAAGCAATGCCCTGGAAAATTCATAGGCTTAAGCCCAAATTCCTGTTTCTCAACCTCAAACACAAACATTTTTTCTTTGTAATTAGTTGCATGCCTCGATTTTTCCCAGAGTTGTATATTGAACATGTCTGGAGTTATCGCTTCATGGTTACCATGAGGTAAAAGGTAAAAAGAAGCAACTACCAGGGCCAAGTGTATGAAAAAAAATAAAGTTTTTGGTTTAGTCCCACAACCCCGTGATCACGTTTCTTAGTTTATTTTAACTGCGTAAGATATTATTTCAGCTTTTTTGAATCCGGGTATGAAATCCCATAGAACCTTTTGAGACTTTCACGATATGATTTTCCTCTCCAATAAGATTTTTAAGCAAGCAAAGGCTTTCACATGAGACGTATTGGGGATGTGTGGCCCACGACAAATATCTACCATAGGTCCACATCTGTTCACTATTATTGTTTTATTCTCGGGCATTTCCTCTGTAATTTCAACCTTGAAAGGATTCTTAGCGTAAGTATTAGAGAAAGTGAGAAATAATTGCGTGGAGAAATAATTTTCAGTACGTTGTATTTCTAAATACAACGTTGAATGTTTCCTGTGATACCTATGCTTCAAATTCTAGTTGAACAGTGCAACCATTATGCAATGCGATATGGTGTTGCGTATGCATAGGTTGAGTTCCCTTAAAAACAGTTTAGGAAGAATGTTCGTTGAAGTCTCTTGGGCATGATTGGATATCATATGGTGCCAAACCCTATTGGATATATGTTGTGCTTTAATGCCCATGCATTGGTATTTACCTTGTGCATAATTGAAACAAACGATGTAACACATTTCTAACTGTTGGCCTTATTTCTATAGAAGGAACGAGTTGACATTCTCGTTGGACAAAAGATGGGTCGTATTTCTTCCTGGTCAGCGTATTCATTGTTGATTTTTGTAGCACCTAATGTGCTCTAGCCTCAATATTTTGTATAGAGGCTAAGACACATGCATTCCACAATACCCAGAAATTGTTTTGGGAAATTCCACCTGAAAATGATTTAATTAAAACAATTAGTCATTTTTAATGTATTCCTAAGTCTAATCTTAGGAAATGTGATTAAGTAAAGTGTATTAATTAGATTGGGTGTGAATCTTCTAGATAAATACACAGATAAACTCCCAGTTAATCTTAGCCTTTGATTACGTTTTAATTTTGGTCGTTGATATGTCAACGAGAGATTATAAGAAGGAGCTTGATGGGAATTTGGAAATCACATCGAGTAAGAGATCTAGAGATCAAATTCTCAAGAGAACAACACAATAGTTTTCGGAGTGAGATCAAGTTGATTTCCTACAGTGAGGGGCACATATATTTTGTCGGAGGAAGTTTTTCCTGATCCGGAGAGTGCAAGGCAGAGAAGGCAGAGAGAAGTCTAGAGAGGAAGCGTAGTGCCACGCAGAGGTAGAGTAGAGCTACTTTGTGGCACTGCAAAGCTTTAGAGGGAGTCTGCAATTCTGTTGGGGAACAGTCGACATCTAGTGCCGAGAGTTGTGATGTGAGACTGGGAGGCCAAAGGGTTGAAGTTTCTAGTGAGAAGGAGATTAGGAGGAGATGCAGCGCAGTCCCAACAATAGTGACCCAGTGACTGCGTGGGTAGACGCACAGACATCGTAGTGGGCTCATCTCTCATCAGATCAATGCTAGATTTTCCAGTGACAGTGTGAGATCTTCTCATCATATTTTTGTCGAGTTTTATCTCTGTATCAGATAGCCAGTTTGGGCATCCAATGACTTGTATTCATAAACTACTGCATAATAATTAAACCCTCAGCTGTTGCACCGGTTTTCTCGCATTGGGTTTTTCCGAGGACATTGTCCAAAAACAATAGTGTATGTGTGTGTGTTTATTTATTTCTTACTCAGTACTTGTTTCCACAATATTTTTTTATGTTGTGAAGACTGCATTTGTATTTATTTCAATGTTTACTATATAACACCATAAATAAATTGTATCAGAATTAACAATTAGAAGAAATAACATCAGATTGTCACAGTGGGGATTCCCATTGTGGAATTTTCACATTCATTAAAAGACTAAACATGTGGATGGTGGGGTGCTTCAAATAGCCACAAGCTGGTCATATTTTGGTGCTTAGCGTGAGACTATTCTCTCAAGGTCGCATTCTAAGTTCTAGAATCATTTCCTCATGCAGAGATGGTCGTAGGGCCTTTTTCCTATGTCTTTCATATTGTTGTAGCTTCACCGCAAGTGTTGGGTAACATTTCAAGAACAAACCTTGCCTGTATCGTTGAGAGCAAAGGGGTCAATACCAATACGAGCCCATATTTATATTTATGAGCAATGTAATCCATGAACCAAAAATGGAGTTTCATTCTGTGAGCTGAAAACATTCACATATAATTGCTATTATCGACAGTCATTGATTTACCAGGTGTTGCTTATTCCTGATTGATCCGTAAGTGTTATTAGTTTTTAAAGTGTAAGTTTTACATTGGAGAAAATGACTCAAATTGGTGAAGTATTAGAGTTCTTGAAAACTCTAATACAATCTACTGCTAATGACATAATCCAAATCACCATAGACTCTCTCTCAACAATTCAGAGTTGTCTGCAAAATGCACAAGATAAAATTGAGTTTTTGTAGCTTGAGATAAGGCTACAACGAGAAGAGATAAAACAGTGTGAACATCATTATGAACTTGTTTTTGTTTAGAAAAATCATCTATTTGAGGTTGAAACTGACTCCCAACAAAAACCAACAAGTAATCAAGTCGGTAAAGTAGAGTTTGATTCAGATCCAGTGCCCACTACAGGAGCAGATTTGCATGTAGATGCAGAAATTCATCCTACACTTTTGAAGCCCATCATCAGACATTGGGAATAGCTTGTCCATAACAATCACATAAATGGTATTGGATATGAAAGGATATATCCTTTGATATTCTAGATTACTCAAAGCCCGTCCAATTTCAGATTGTTGGATTCCTTCATGACAATTTACCTTCAGTTGTTCCAGAATCTGCTCCTCTTCCCCAACAACCACAAAATAATGTTAAATTTCAACATTGTGACCGAGTTGGACATATGAAATATCACTATTTTTATCTTCATCCATGTGAGCACTATCATAAAACCTCTCATTCTTCACACATATGCTTAAAAAATAAGCCTCCTGCAAGAACAAAGATTCACCTTGGATGGATCGCTTCTTGGCAATGAGCATCAACAACCAAGAAGATATTTTAGTCATATGTAAGAATTTATTCTAGAGTATTAAAAATTCTTCAAGTTAAGTTTTCACTATCATCTCACCCTGTATCTGATAGGGGGGAAGTGATGGTCATATACAAAATTCAAAGCCACATAAAGTGAGCTTGAGCCACAACCTACCATACCAGATTCAGAGTTATAGCCAGAGATATAGAAGTTCAAGTGAGCTTGAGCCACAACCTACCATACCATATTCAGAGTTGTAGCATGAGCATACCTTTGGTTGGTGGCCATCCTTAAACCATTTATGTAGGGTTGAGGCCTCCCTTTTCAGGCTGATCTTTTCCCTCTTCAAGGAATTGGGGACACTTCCTCTAGCAGAAGCCTTTAGCTTCTTGCCAGTTTTGGAAGAGTTCCAGGAATTGCATTAAGCATTATAGAGTTGGTGGTCATCCTTAAACCACCGCAGGTTGAGACCTCCCTTTTCCAAGTTGAAGGCCACCCTCTTTAAAGAATTAGGATCACTTACTCTAGAAGAATACCTCAACTTATTTCCAGATTTGGAAGAATTCTGGGAACTGAACTAAGTGTTACAATGTTGGTGGTCATCCTTAAACCACCTCCTTATGCCAAAATTGCAGAGAGCACATTTACCCTAGTGCCTCCATGCATATTTTGCACGTCTTGCATTACAACTCTTTTCTTGGACTCATACATACCCACTCGGATTAAGGGGGGGAATGTTGGACACCTAATCCTCTAAGAGTTGGTGTGAATGGTTGAATGGTCAAAGGGAGTCCAAGAGACCACTTGGAATATGAAACCAAGGGTCACCGAACTTGTATATAAATGTATATCATTGTGAATAATAAAGCATCTCATGCTTATATTCCATATTTTTGTCTCCTCCATGTGTGTGTCTAACAATATGGTTGACATATCAATCTTTGTTTTTTTTTTTAGGATCAAACTTTCCTTTTTTCTTGGCCATGGCAGCTTATGATCGAACTTGTTCATTTGATCCAAAATCTCTCTTTTCATTCAACCTAAGTTTCTTTAGTCTTACATAATGACCAAAATTCACTGAATGGAGTGGATTCCTTCTTTCCAAAGATACTTGATACAAATTTGCCCCATTCATCAGGTAGTGCATTGAGCACAACAATGGCCATCTCTTTATTGGACATTATTTCTCCTAATTATTTTAGTTTATCTCTTATTTGTGACAACCTCATAAGGTAAGAGCTTATCCATTCATACTTAGATACCTTCATTTTGTATAATTCAATTCTCAATGATATAACTTCTCTTGCAGTGTTTACAGAAAATAGCTCTACAGATTTTTCATATATTTCTTTTGATGTCTCCATCTTTGCTACATAAGGGATCAATGAATCCTTGATTGTTTCTATGAGGATTCTTTGAGCCCTTATTTACCCTTTTAATATACTTTGATATTTCTTGATATTTCTCTTGAGATGCTTTGGAGATGGAGCCCTTTACATATTCAATAACTTCATTTTTCTATGAGGATCAAATCTATCCTCTTCTTCCATGCAAGGAAATTTGATTACCCAACCAGTTTGTTGCTTTCCATGCAGATCGAAGTCATTTTTATAGTAGATTCAAACATAAATATAAAATACTTACTTTTCAAGTGAAGATGCTTCTAAATGATGATATGTTCAACTTGATTCCTTCTTGATGATGTTTCTTCATTGATGATCTTCTTCAAGGATGTTTGAGATGTGATCTTTGCTTCAATGTTAGGGATATCACCTTGATTTATTTTATGTCGATGGTGAAATTTCTTCTTGCTTCCTTGGATGATAATGTCGAATGTGGAGGCTTCCCAAGGTGATTCAAATATAGAGTCCTTCTTTCAATGGAGGTAGGGTTTTTGAGGTATTTTTCTTCTTCCAAGAGTAGTGATGATGTGATAGATGGTCCTCCTTGATGTTCCTCATTTTTCTTGACCTTATGAATCCTTCTTCAATTGGATGATCTTCTTCAATTTTCATTTCTTTGTTGTAGTCAACTTACCTCTGATATCGTGTTGAGAAATCTAGGGGAAACTATATTAGGTGATTTCTCTTACTTTGATAACTACTTGTGATGTATTTTTACTTAAATTTATTAGCTTCTCCTTTCACTTGATTCTTATTATGTTATTATCATAAAAAAACTGACAAACAATTAAAGAACAATGAGACAAGAGGACACAAAATGTAGGCTGCTAGCCAGCACCAAATCCTCTCCTATTGAGAGGAAAACCCATAAGAATTATTCTCTTCTTATAAAATCGTCAAATGGAAAATTCCAAGACCTAAGACCCTTGACAAAGAATCCTCGAGGACCAATTCAACCTTCCTTCTTGATGAAATTTCCATACATAGATTAAAACAAAAAACTTTGACCTTCCAGCGATAAATTCGATCCCAACAACTTCTCCAGCAACTTCGACCCCAAAATTTTTTCCAGAAACTTCAATCCCAACAATGTTTCCAACAACTTCGACCCCAAAATTTTTTCCAGCAAATTCAATAAGTTCCAACAATTTCGACCTGCCCAACACATTCCAACTACTTTGACTTTCCCACCAACTTTCATCAACTTCGAATTTCTCAAAAAATTTCAACAACTTTGACTTTCCCAACAACTTTCAACAACTTCAACTTTCCCAACAAATTTAGAAACCCTAACATGAGAGAGAGAGGTCCAAAACTTCCATTTTTCTTATTTTCTAATTTATCCTTGATTTTCTTCCTTTTCTTCTAGTCTTGCTGCTTCTTTCTTCTGGAGATTGAACTTGCTTCTTGTTTTGTCCAAATGAGTTCGATTTCCTTCTTATATATGGGATTTCCAAGCGTACAAATTTCTTCCATGAGGCCGACTTTATCTTTCATGTAGGTCGAATTGCTTGACAAGGTCTTGGAGGGTCTTTATGAAATTTTTGACTCTACACAAATTTTCTTTACAAGCTACAACATGTCCAAAGGGGTCTTACATGCATGGAAATGATTTTTTTGACTTCATAATTATATGACAAACCTATAAGAACTCAATGGGTGATTGACCTACAAATAAATTTACCTTGAGCATGAAACCCATGCATCAAGAATGAAAATAATAAATTTATTTTTCTCTTTCATCAAATACATAAAATCATGAATACAATAGACATTAGGAAGATTGAGCCTAGTTACATATTTCAACATTTAGGGATTTCTATAATATTCCATTTGACCAAAAGAATGCCACCATTTTTTCCATAGATGAAAATAATTTAAAGTATATTTCATGTAACCAAGATTATTTCCTTGCGCTTATTGCCTCCTTTTCTTAACTCTCCATCATTTGTCACTGCTTCACACACTTCACAACATCTGTAATTTTTTTTGTCAACCGACATGAACTAATCCTTCTTATTTCCAATTATCTTCATGTTAATTATCAAAATCTTGGTGCATCGAGATATCAAAATCAAATAAACTCACAACTTTTACTTATACATCTTTGTGTAAGAATTGGTAGAATGTCAAGTGATATTAATCCTTTATATTATCTAATGACATCATCTATCAAGGTCAGCGTATCGACCTTTCGGTGAGCAAATACACCAAAAAACACTTTATTAATCTCTCAATATAAGTATGTCTAGATATACAGACATATTCATGTCTCAATAAATAGACAACTCTTTGTCAATTAAATTCAATCTCCCAAGATATCATGTATCAGGTGTATCAAAGTTTGAGTTTAGTATTGGATGATCGGGTATCGGGAATATCAAGTATCAGGGATGTCAGGTATGGGGAATGTTGGATATCAGGGATATCAAGTATCTAGGTGTTGGAAAAGCACCTTTAATTAATTAAAAGCCCTTATACTTTTATGTCCCAATATTAACAAAAAAATTATATAATGAACCCATTTTATTTCAGTTGTTTCAGGTGTTGGGTGTCAGGATTTCAAGATTTCACTTGAAACAAGCTTACAAAATGGCTCAACTTGAGATGGGAAATTTACTTTAGAACCTTGTGATAATGGGGAAATACTTTGTTTTGTTAATGATCCTAACAGATTACACCTATTTAAATTAGTTTCTTAAATTGACCTTAATATTACACAAGAAGTCTTAAATACTTAGAAGCCGGTCTACAGAGAAATAAATACACATACAATTGTGAATTGGGATGTAGTCCAATCCTGAAATATGTAAACACATGAACATAAGATTCACTCACAATTTTTCTTTGTATTGACTAGAAGACACACATCAATTAGAAATGGACATGCACTATTCAAAGTCATAAATACATAATCTCTCTTTTTGGGACTAAATTCACCATTTTATCTTTGACCACTCTCTTGGCATGATTTCACATAGTTTAGACCCTTCTTTGTCCTGACCACACGCTCAATCCATGAATGAAAGCTTGCATAGATACTTGGAAGATGAACCTTCTAGATTAAAACAAATCTTATGAACTCGACAAGTTCCCACAACTAAATACTAAAATAGCTCTCGACTCTAATCTCCTATGAATTGAATCTATCTTATAAATACCATTTATACTCATATGAAAATCTAGGATCTTGTCCTCTTACAAATAATTTGGCTAATTTACCTCATATAATGCTCAAATTATGTTTTTAATATAAAAAAAAGTTGATCAAGGGATAAAATGAACTATAATTAGCTTACAACATTAATTATAAACCAAACCCTAAATCAATGATTAAATTATGGTTTTGGGAAACAAATCACTAATATTATTCTCTAAATCTAAATTAAGGGAACCCTGTCTTTTTGGAAAAGGTTTCTTCAACCTTATAAAGGTCAAGACTTGAATTTTAGGAGATGCTCTTACATCAATATAATATTTCTAATTTTCTATAAGACACCTTTAGTGATGTAAGCCAAGGAGTGAATACAAAAAAAAAATAATAGCCTCCAACATCAACTTTACTAAAGCATTGGAATATCCTCTAGAAATGACTTCACTAAATTCGATCTCTCCCCTATAGACAACTATCTATTAGGCTAATTGTTAATTCGGTCTTCATTTTTTCTATTAAGCATCCCTAGTCTATTTTTCCACATCTGTTTGACTTATAAAAAAAATCCCAGGCATTTGAATTATTCTTTAAAATTTAAGAACTTAAAATTAAAATCCTTAGAATAATTTGTTTAGCATCTTGCTTTAGGCCACTCAAGCACACTGAAGTTTCTTTCACTTTTATTTTCATACCTGTAGCATTTCCAAATATGCTTAATATTTCTAGATATTCTTGATTCTCTAACAACACCATTATAAAACAAAAAAAATCATAAAAAAATAATAAGTGCGTTAATGATACATTCCTATTCTAATAATTCATGACTTTTTGTTATCGTTAATAACCCTACTCAAACCATCAATGGGAAGTAAGAAAAATAAAAGAGACAAACGACAACCTTGGTTCAACCTCCTAGTAGGTAAACTTTTAATAAGCACAAAAAAAAAAACCAAAAGCCACACCACATTATCCACACCATCCATTTAACCATAGAAGAGAAAAATCAACATGGGGGAGCATCAATATATGATGTAAGTAATTGATCATGTTATGATATTTTGATAAAGCCAATTTCAAAACCATAGCTTGATATTTTTATTTTTTATTGAGTGAAGAGCTCCTTATGTTTCCCTTATAGCTTCATAAATATCTCTAAGCCCAATTTATCATTATGAGATAACCTTTGAAAATACTCTTTTAATCCTAATTTCCACAATCTTAACTATGATTTTGTACTGAGATAACCTTTGAAAATACTCTTTTAATCCTAATTTCCACAATCTTAACTATGATTTTGTACACACAATTCCATAGGGGATATAGTCTTGAACTCACTAAAGATCTCAAGTTTATCCTTTTTTGGGATCATAGCTAGGAAATTTAAATCGAAAGCTTCTAAGAACATGTAATCATGACTTATTCTATTAATCTCATTGGTTATTTCTTCAGAAGATGATAAAGACCAATGAAAAACTCTACCATCCAACCATTGGAAACTAGAATGCAAAATTTTCAAGAAACATGCATGCTCCTTTCATATCAACATAAAGGAGGTTTCTGAACCTGACAACATTCCATTTTCTCTCACAGAAAAACATAATATATTGATGAAGTATCTCATTTCATAATAGTTCTACACTCCCATTTCAACTATGAGCAAAAAGAGGAGCGACAAACCTTACCATTGAAGCTGTAAATGAGAATTTGAAACACATGCCTGCAATTGTGGATTCATAAAATCTTACCAAAGATTATATTACATGGTACGTGGTTGTTTATATTGTCATTGTAATGAAAAATATTCTATTGAGGCCAAATTATTCAAGTTATTCAATCTAGTCAGTTTATTTGCTTACTCTTCTCATTCATCACATTCAACTAGTTATGAATTTAACATATAATTAATTGGAATTCAACACGTTGCATCTATATAAGGGGTTTGAATTAATGATTTACTTATTTGAATTATTCACAATAAGTGTTGAATAGATGATAGGGTAGTCAATAGTAGATATAAGGTGGACATTGAATGTGGCCTAGTATGATAATTTAGGTAGTGTGGACACGTTATTAAATAAAAACTGTTTATGGTTATGCATATGGTTAGAATGTAGGCCTATACATGATGAGGTAAGATCATAATATGATATTAAGTATTGCATCATGTACCTTTGGCATCAATTGGAGGTATTCTATTAAGAATTGGGTAAGAAATATAGGAGAAGAAAATGGAAGAAAAGGCCTTAAACCATTCTCTTTAACATTGAATTGATCTCAATATCTAAATTTATGGTACATAAATTAGACCTTTTTTTGGCGAAAAAAAATGGATGGATTAAGACCTCAGGTTTAGGCAGAGGGGAAAACAAAGGCTCCATCGTAGTTTAGAACAACACTGACATTTTCACCTTATTCAAGGTGAATAAGGAATCTCACCCTAGGCGTGTCATGACCTTAGTTAGTTAAGGGGATGGAATCATGTGTAGGAATGAACCACATGGAGGTTATCAATACCTAGTAAACTTTGAACTATAATAGTTAGATAACCACCCATAATGGATCAATCGCACTTACAGAAGTAATATCACACAGATACAAGCATATTACAATTTTGGAAAAAAACTGCATAAGACCACACACATAGGTACACATATATCCCTGTAATATGTTAAACACACACATGGTGTATGAGAAGATAAAACACACAAATAGGAAAGATAGGCATTCGTTGCTCATTACCATTGATATGATGTACATTTATAATACAATGATGTGATCCTTGGATTCATACTCCAAGGTCACTTGGACTCCTTTGTGACTTTTCACCTTCCACACCTTCCATAGAGGATTAGGTGTTCAACATTCCCCCCCTTAATCGGAAGGGGTATGTGTGAGTCCAAGAAGAGAGTTGTAATAAAAATCTGCAAACTATGCATGGTAGCACTTAGGCTGAATCAGCTCTCTGAAATGTTGACATAAAGAGGTGGTTTAAGGATGACCACCAACACTGGAACGCAATGCTTATTGCAGTTCCCAGAACTCTTCCAAAACCGACAAGAATTTGAGGGCTTCTGCTAGAGGAATTGTCCTTCATATTTGAAGAGGGAGACCTTCAACCTAAAATAAGGGAAGTCTACAACCTGTGATGGTTTAAGGATGACCACCAACACTGGAATGCTTGATGCATTTACTGGAACTCTACCAAGGCTGGAAAGAAGCTGAAGTATTCTGCTAGAGGAAGTGCTCCAAATTATTTGAAGAGGAAGAATATGAACCTCACATGGATGGTTTAAGGCTGTCCATCAACCAAAGGCATGCTCATGGGCATCTGTGTCTCTGGCTACAACTCTGAATCTGGAATGACAAATTGTGGCTCAGGCTTGCTTGAACTGTTGTGTCTCTGGCTACAACTCTGAATCTAGCATGAGAGATTGTGGCTTAGGTTCGTTTGATGTGGCGTCGAAGCTTGTAGATGACCACCATTTCCCCCCCTGTTAGGTAAAAGGTGAGATGATGGAGAAAACTCAACTGCAAGATTGTTCAATATTCTAGAACAAGTTCTAACATGCGACTTAAACATCTTCTTGGCTATTGATGCCCATTGCCAAGAAGTGATCCATCCAAGATGAATATTTGTTCTTGCAGGAGGCTTGTTTCTGAAGCATCTGTGTGAAGAATGGGTGTGCCGACCACAGTGCTTGCATGGGTGAAGATCAAAACAAGGATCTTTCATATGGCCAACATGATCACAGTGTTGGAATTTTACAATTTGTTGTTGTTGCTGTGGAAGAGGAGTAGGATTTGGAACAGCTGAAGGTGAACTGTCATGAAGAAATCCGGCACTCTGAAATTTGATGGGCTTGGAGTAGTCTGGAATATGAAAGGACAATTCCTTGTCATATCCAAGACCTATTCTGTGCTTGTTATGGACAAGCTCTTACCAAGGTCTGATGATGGGCTTGGGAAGTGCAGACTGAGCTGCTGCATCTGCATGCAAATTTTCTCTTGTACAAGGAACTAAATGTGAATCGACTGAAAATTTATATTATTACTGCTGATGAGAGTCCTTCTCAATTTTCTGAATAGAAATAGGTTCAAAATGATGAATCTTTTACTGAAGTTCATCTTGCTGGAGCTGAGACTCCAACTGCAAAAACTCAATCTTGTCTTGTGCATCTTGCAAGCAAGTTTGAATATTAAAAACAATGTTCTTGCTCATTTTCCCATATCATGAACAATGGAATGAATGAAGTTATGCAACAACTCTAATGCATCATTGATTTTAGCCATTTTTCTCAACAACTAAAATTCAACAAAAAAGATATCTTCACAAGCTTGGATGCTTCAATATCGATGAGAAGATGGTCTTGAGCTTGCTATATTACCTCACAATAAAGACGAAGGAAAATTCCAAAAAAATATTTGTGGCAAAACTATGAGTGAATTTATGATGCCACTGCTATTTTGAAAATGATGACCAATTTTCAACATTTGCCTTCACATGTCAATATCTTTCAGAGAGTCACCCTTCTATACATGCCACAAATATTGGTCATGTTTTTATAAAAGAGAAACATACAAAAAAAACTTCACTTTTCACTATATAGAAAATCCATATATCCATTTATTCATCTGCCATCCCCCCTCTCTCTTTTTTTTTTTTTTTGTTGTTGTTGAAAACAAACAAACAAAAAATTGGGGGAAAAAACAATTGTATTATCTAGGGGAGGTGTTTTCTGGGGAAGGTATTTTCTGGGGGAGATGATTACTGGGGGAGGTCAATCTAAAAAAAATAAAAATAAAAATTACAACATTGGCCGAATTTAAAAAAAAAACAGGGAATGCAGAGTTGGGATGGTATGGAAGGTCGAGCGACCGTGAGAGGGGAGGGGAGGGTCGAGTGAGGGGGAGTGGCTGTGAGAGGGGTCGGGGGTCATGAGGGGAGTGATGAATATGAGGGGAGGGGAGCGGAGTCGGGAGGGCGAGGAGTAAGCGGGGAGGGGAGAGCGAGGAGTAAGCGGGGAGGGGAGAGGAGCAGAGTGGAGGGAGAGGGGTGGTTGGATTGTGCGAGGGGGCCGAGGGAGGTGTGGTTGCGGGGAGTGAGGGTATGGGAGAGGGGGCGGAAGTGAGGTGGGGAGCGGTGTTGTGCGAGGGGGCTGAGAGATGTGGGGAGAGGGTCATGAGGTCGAGAGGTGAGGGCTGTGAGGGAGAGAGGGGAGCCGAAGGGACGGGGGGGGGAGGTGGCAGTGTGGGAGGGGAAGGGGAAGGCGTGGGAGTGGGGAGAGCCGAGCAGAGGGAAGAGGGAGTGGAAGGTGAGCGGAGGTCTGCGTGTGAAGAGGGAGTTGTACGAGGAGGAGCGGAGGTCTGCGTGTGAAGAGAGGGAGCTGTGCGAGGTGTAGCGTAGGGTCGAAGGGCTGAAGCGAGCCACATAAGAGGTGTCAATCAAATTTTGTTGAATAAAATGAAGTTGTGGCTAAGGATACCACTAATTAGTCCTGAAATTGAAGATTCAGAGCACACCCCTGATAGCAGTGACATATTTCTGAAAAGTGACTCTGTACGTAGGAAACGGAAAAACAATGATTCGTGGGAGTGGAGAGCGTGCAGGCCAAGAGGAGCAATGGAAGGTAAGAAAAATCGCTGACAGAGCATGAGTAGAATTTTCAAACTATATGGCAGGGCAAGAAAACACTTGCTCTGAATGGAGTCGTGGAGAGTGACTATTATGTAGCAGATATATGCATTAAAATTGCAGACACGTCTTCCTTTTACAGTGATAGGTATTGGCTACTGCAATTCAGAATATGAGAAACAACGGTCACTCTACTGGCTGACAGGATATAATGAGGTACATAACTCCTTTTTTTTTTTTTTTTTAAGAACAACACTAACATTTTCACCTTATTCAAGGTGAATAAGGAATATCACCCTAGGCGTGTCATGACCTTAGTTAGTTAAGGGGATGGAATTAGGTGTAGGAATGAACCACATGGAGGTTATCAATACCTAATAAACTTTGAACTATAATAGTTAGATAACCACCCATAATGGATCAATCGCACTTACAGAAGTAATATCACACAGATACAAGCATATTACAATTTTGGAAAAAAACCGCATAAGACCACACACATAGGTACACATATATCCCTGTAATCTATGCTTCTATTCAATCTCATAACATTACAACATTTCATCTGGCTCGAAGGTTTCATAGGCATAATAGGAAACTAACATGATAGAGAAATATAGAAACAAGATGATAAATAACAGAGCGGGCTTGAACGACTCAACAATTTTTTTTTGTATATCCTATGACTCTCTCTTCCCTCATATCCCCCCCTTGACCTTTTTAAATACTATGCTCACCTGGCTTGCTACTTCTCCCTCAGATTCTCCCACCTTTTTCCTCTTTCAGTGGCCTCTGTTTCTCAACCATGTCTGCTTCCTCGGATTTCAACGTTCCTCTCAGCTCAGTTTTCACTACCCAAGTCCTGTTTTCTCTAGTCATCCTTCTGTAACTACTGGTATTTTGCGGTTCCTTTATTCTCCTCCAACTGTCTCCTTTGTGAATCCCCAACAATTACTTCTAGTCAAAATGTGTTCAACCTACAAAATATATCGCAACCTAACACAAAAGACCCAACAGGCCCCAACCACCGTCCTTCGACTCATCCCCAAGTAAATAATTTGCAGGCGATGGTGGTTCAACCGGTGTTGCTGGTGCTTCATCCTGTGTTGTTCCTTCTTGACTAGTTCCTTCTAATGAAGGACCTGTTGGTTAAGGTTGTCATTGATGTCAATATGGCATTGTTGGAGATGGAAAATATTCTTGTATTGTTTCCCTAACCTCATGCAAACCCTAGGAGACCTAAACCCTATCTACTTGACTTGACCCTAAGTACATGAGTGCATTAATGAAATTCTAGATGCTCATAGTGTATGATCTATGATAAAGAAGAAGGCTTACCATGAAACTCCTGTTATATGACATCCTTGTTCTTGATGAAGAAGCCCAAAGCCTAAATGACTTGACTATTGTTGAAGGTCATGAAGAAGATATAATCCTAATAAACTTAATGGACTAAGTCTATGATGAAGGAGACCTAAAAATTAAATATGTAAAAATAAAATCCTAATGGCTTCCATGAAAAATAATGACAGTTTCACAAATATAATTTTCTTGATGGGAAAATGACCTCACCCAAGGATGAAATTGACATCATCTTGTAGAGGATATTTTTCCCTTTCTAACGAGCTATTATGCACCTCATAACTCCTCCTAGATTGTGAGAAATTGAATTTATAAGTTGGAAAAAATATTATTTTTGCCTAGCCGACTTGAGCCGACTTGTTTAGGCTGTCATGTTCCCTCAAGAGACATGTCTCTTTGTTGGAGGTCAAAATAGTATATATATGACGTTAGACATGTTAGTCATCAGTATTTTTTACTTGTTAGTGATGACTAGTTGTAACAGCCTAGTTTTCTAGCAGCTGATCCAAAAATTTGTCAAATTTTCCAGCTGGGAAAACACCCATAAAACTTTTTTGCTCTCCTTACTTTCAGTTCGCTCATGACGAGATGAAACCCCATCATCAAGATCCTACATAGCCTCAGCCATACTAGTCTGCCCATTAGCTCTAAAAAGACAATCCAAATCTGTTCAAAAAGCCTCCCCTAAGTTAGGAAGTAGTGCTTTAAGGCATTTCACCCTTGGCAACCATCAAAGAGCCAAAAAACCTCCATCTGCTATAGACCAGTCATAACAGACCTCCCACTCTGCTAATGAATATAGTCACAACCCTAAGTCGCGCCACTCATACACTCTTAAGTCTCAGCAATACATGGACCATGATTTCAAGCTGATTTTAGGTGTTTTACACTGTTTATGGATTTTACAAGCATAGGAAACATGTCAGCATCTCAGAAGACAATTCTTGGCTCCACATAAGAAGAAAGCTACTTCTCAATGTGATCATAAGCCTGAGATGCATCTGCAGGGCAGAGAATCTCTCATCAAGCTCTTGCAGCTTCATTCAGCCTGAAAAGACAACAGAAGAAAAAGCAACACTGTCAAGAGACTGTTGATAAGTCATGACTAAAACATCCTTCATTTATAAGCAGAGGGTTAAGGCACCTCCTTCATCTACAAGTAGAGGGTGATGGCCAATGTTTGACTTAAAGAGCTGCAACTGACTGTAATCAAAGTTTGTTAATAAACAGTGAGACAATGACACAATTTTTCTGGAGAACAGTGATGATTGAAGACTGAGTAAAAGCATCAATGTTTTCACTGTTGTTTTCCTGCCATCATATGTAAGAAAACCCTTGTCAATATGTTCATCACGCAGCCTACATGTGACTGGGACAGAAGGTTGACAAAGCACAGATATTTTTCCAAGAGAAAAAGGCCTCCTTCATTCATAAGCAGATGGCCAGAGCATTAATTAATTTCAAGGTTTGTTTGATCTGAGAAACAAGGTAAGAGACCAAACAGAAAGCAGGGGTACCACTGCAATCCAAGGAGGTCAAACTTGTCTCTTAACAAGGTTTTGACAAAGGACAGTCCACAACTGCAACAAAATAAATTTTGAACATTGGTGATAAGATGAGTCATTGCACAGGTGAAAGGACTTAATAGTGATTATGTTTCAAAGTACTGGTATGCTCCATTCATAAAAAGGTGTTTCTCAACTGGGCTTATCATGGTTGACACAGAAAATCTGGGCTTGTCTCCTCAAGAGGCATTACAATTGAAAACAATTGTTCATAATATGCAAAAGGGGGTTTTGACATACTGTCACTTTCTGGAGAAATATCTTGAGACAAATATAGGTGTTCATTATTTAAGGGCCAGAAACACCATATTGGTACATTTTGAATAGAGGAAGTGTGTTGGAAGAAGCGCCATTATTGATCAACAGAAAATGGCAAAGTCTGAATAAATTCAATAAATTTTTGGCACCTACAGTTGGAGAAAAAAACTGATGAAACACCTGGAAGCAAAAAGCTATCAACCAAGTTGAAAAAGAAATATCATCTCCTTGCAAAATGGCACGGAAGGTTTCAATGCCCTTTGATGTGTTCGGAGTGGATTTTCTATGTTAAATGTTGCCAAAAGGTCAGCAGTGGCAGTAGTCATTTCTTCAAGTATGCAAACATAAAAAAAAACAACAGAGGTTCAATCCTTGGAATGAGTTTATAGCTACTTACAATTGTCAAGACAACATGCACAGACCTTATCAATGAGATTCTAAAGATGGGCCCCCTCAGCAAAAGTTAAGATCATTTAGGTTTCAAAAAATGAGTCTAAGTATTGTTTAAAAAAAAAGCAAAACTTTTGAAACCCTTAAAAAGACTAACCAAGGGGTTTGATTTCATTTTTCATTTCTAAATGACAAGGGACCGTTGGCCTTTGTGCTTTTCAAAGGGATAAAAACCGTGGAAAAATCATTTTGAAGTCCCCCAAGCACGAGCAAGCATCCCTTTGCAATTCACAAGGTCAGAGAGGGAGTTTTCAAATCATTTTTCAGGGTTTTGAAAGTGTTCGCACCCCGCGGCGCTCCTGTGCACATTATTTACACTGCGCTACAAAGGCGCGCGACGCTCTTGTGCGAGCGTGCGGCACTCCTATAGCCGCGGGTCACAAGGGCCCGACAGTTGATCGGCAACAAAAAACCTGCGCGACGTTCTTCACTGCAAGAGTGCCGCGCATGATTTTGACCTCCAACACGCCTCCAAATCGCTCCTAAAGGTTTCTCAAAGCTCTTCAAAAGGTTTTCCATCGATTTTTAGAGGTATTTATGAACCTCCCTTGAGTTTTTTCAAAACTGTTGAGTGGTGAGGAGGGTTAATCATCACAGTCAAAGATCACAGGTTTAAATTTGTGTGAAAATGAGATTCGTTGTGGTTGATAAAACATCAAAAGCTTGTAAGTTTTATTTCTATTAGAAAACCATCAAACTTCCCCCACTACCGTGGTGAAACAAGTTGGAATCTGTCAGCTATGAGCCTTGTTTGAAACTATAAGAAAGCTGACATGTACAGGTTGAAGGTGTATGAATAAAATTGGTGCAAAAGATTGTAGGATTTAAATAGGGCAGAGTTTTGTTAAAGGGGAGCTTATATGGTTGAATGCTGCAGATCTTTATTTGACCAATCAAAAGCCAAATAAACTTGGTCCCTTATTGAATAGTAAACCTTGGACTGTGTATTGCTACTTGTTGAAATTGACTGGGTTTATATATCATTATATATTTGGTGAGCTGTGTTCAAGGAGGGTAGTACTTTGTTCAAAAAAAGAAGTTTCTAGCATTTGACTGCTGCAAGACCATTACTACCATCTCAGAAACATTTCAAAACTCTGTCACCTTGCCCCTTTAAGCACAGTGACTTTGGACTGTATAAAAACACTTTGGTTGACTGTATGCATCTTTTGAGTTCATTGGTTGAGTGACCTTAAAGGAAGCAGTAGTTTTGTTGAAAGGGAGCCTTGATTGTTTAAAAGACAAAACTCCTACAGGCCTTTGTTAAAACCTCAGAAGCATTTCAAAGCTCTACCACCTTTGTTCTATGAAAAGTGGATTTGACTGTGGCTACACTAAGGTTGACTTTGTATATGGTGTGGACTTGGTTGGTTGAGTTGCATACCAAGAAAAGGGCAGGATTTTGAAATTAAGAAGTTTGTAATTTTTACCTCGGTCAAAGACACAAGAATATATTGTTGGCCTCCAAACTGCAAAGGGCAAGGTGACCTTATCACAGCACATAGAAATTTCACTTTGACTGTCTATCTTCATTTCACTGTGTTTTTCTTCTTAAAAGGTCTGCTTGTTGAATTGCATATCAAAGGTTTGGAAGGCCAAATTTTGAAGAAACAGGGGTCTTGTATCAAAAAGGGGCATTTTGCACAAGCATCCAAAAACACTGTTGCCCTATTAAAACAGTGGGTTGACAGAATTTGGTTCAAAGAAGGCATTTCAAAGACAGTGAGGCAATTTGGTGTTTCAAGAGCACATTTAGCCCAAGATGCCGCCTAGAAAAGATAGCAGAAGTGGTTTACACAAGATATATGAGCCAGTTTCTACCAAGGAAGTCAATGCACACCCATCTATCCTTTTCAATTTTCATGAGGTGGGGTGTTTGGATTTCTGCCAGAGGGTACAAGAAGTCAAAATTTTCTCGCCCTTAACACACTTATGCGCCTTGAGGTTCAAAGGAAAACATTTCCAAGTGGCAGGCCTTGATTTCAAGTTCTCCCCGAGGTCGATATCCAAAGCCACTAAAATCCCATATCTTGGCCAGAAATGGTTCAAGCAAGCCTATCTAGACTTGGATGACTACAAGCCTTTCATCAAACCCGATCATAGAGAAACATGCACTACTGTTTTTCCTTTCTCTTATCTTCTTGCCAGTTATGCTCCTCTTATGAAGATCATAATGAAGTTTTTCACTTGTGAAGGGAGATTTACCTGAGTTTATGCCTACCATGTCCGACTATTGATGCACTTCACTAGAACTAAGCAGCTCAATCTCCCTTACTTCTTGTGCAAAAGCATTGAAAAAATGGCCTCTTTAGTCCAGAAGAAACCTCCATCACAGCAATTAGCTTCTCTTTTCCATCATTCTCTGATTAAAATCATCATCCTTCACCAGTTAGAGAAGAAAGGGGCTTCTTGGGATGTTTTTATCAGTCACCCGGATTTCTCCACTGTCCCTCCGGTCCATACATCTCCCACATCGCCTACTCATCGCCCCTCGCCTTCCTCTAGAAAACCTACTCCTAGAAGGCTCAGATTCACTACAGAACAGTCAAGAAAGCATGGAGAAGGAGAGGGAAGTGGCCAACAAAGGGAAGAGGGACATGAACAGGAAGAAAAAGATGAGGAACAGCAGGAAGAAAGTGATGGAGGACAGCAGCATGATAGTGATGAAGGTGAGCAGCAGCAAGAGCAAGAAGAAGAGAGTGTTGATCAACAGCAACTCAGTGGTGATGAACAGTAGGAACAAGTGGAAGGGCAGCATCTTGGACAGCAGTTGGAGCAACAGCTTGAGCCACAAAGTGAGCATGAAATTGAAGCACAGCAGCAACATGATCTTAATGATCAATGGCAGCAGGTTGAACCACAAAATGAACAAGAGATTGAGGCCAAAAAGTAGCATGGTATTGATGATCAAGGGCAGCAGTTTGAGCAGTGTGATGTTGAGGAACAGGGGCAGCATAAAGAAGACAAACATGAACAGTTTTCTCGAGAGGCACAACAGCTTCAATAGCAAAGGCAAATTCGAGAAGGTGACAAACAAGATGACAAAGGCAAAGCAATTATGCCTTCCTCTCCTGAAAAGGCTAAGCCCAAGACATCAAGAAATCAAGTGCCCAAGATGGTCACTTCAAAAGTGACAAGAACTATCCGGAGCAAAAGAAAGTCGCCAAAGAAGCCTGTCACTAACTTGCCTAGGAGGAAGAGCGCAAGATTAGCCTTCAAGGGCAAAAGGAAAGGCAAGGTAGGAGAAAGTCAAAAGCATGGAGGTGCATTGGCTATCATCCCAATCCAAAGTGATGATAGTGATAATGAGGCCCGCATTTTATAAAACCTTCTAATCCATAGAGAGGGCCAAATTGAAGCATTGGAGAATGACCTTCATCGGACAAAGAACTTCAATCATTTCTTGCAGATCCAAAACAGCCAAATGAGTGTCCACATGGCTGTCTATGAGTCACGAGCTATCAAGTATAAGAAAGAGGTTGCTAAATCACAAGCAAGAATAGAGGAAATCATAGGTGATTTTGATGAGGATGAAGAAGAAGACCAGCCTAGGCGGAAAAGGCCTAGAACTATAGGGCTTAGAAAAGCTCTTGAGAGGCAAAAGTAAGAAGAGCAAGCCCTTTTTCAATCCACTCCCCTCACTGCACTACTTGAGCAAGAGATTGAAAGCAATAAGGAGGCATGGCTAGAAAGAGCCAATAATTATTTGGAGATGAAGATTGAGAAGGAAAACAGGGACTTAGAGCTACAAAGGAAGATGAAAAAACATTATCAGAAGCTAAATCAGTTTGCTCGGCGCAAGTTGAAGGCCACTCAAGAGAAACTAAAGGAAGCAAAAAGGAAGCGCCCAGCACGGAAAAAGAAGAAGGACACATCAGCACTTGACATTTTGGATTTAGTTTCAGAGCATGTTGCCAAGGACCCTTGAGGGTCATGCACCCCAATTTTGGGCACTTTTTGACAATTTTTGGTTTTTTGGCATTTTTGAGTTTTTATGTCAAAACTCATGAAACTCGCCATTTCATTTTGGGGATTCATCAAGGGAGGAGAATGGTATCATTGGATGCCATAATTTCATGAGCACACCCTTAGCGATTTTCAGAACATTTGGAGATCATTTTCCCCCTCAAAACGGCGAAAAGGGCTCGCTTTTTGCACACTTTGCCCGGTCTATCAGCAGACTGTAATTTTCTGGCTTTTTACACACAGGTGAAGATTTGGAGAACTTCTAGGCCTCAGATCTTGAAAATTTTAGTTGTTCCGGAAAGTAGACACTCAGATCTTTCCAACGATCTATCATGAGCCTCATTTTGACATCGGGAAGGCTGCCAAATGTTTCCGGAAATTCAGGGGACCTTTTGCTGATATAAATTTTGAATATTTTTGTAATTTTTGAACCTCTAAAATCTGCTTTTTCCAAATGTGTGTTTAGCTATTTTTGCACATGAGAAATGATGAAAGTCCAATATATTTCCCATTTTTAGCATTTTCTAGATATTTTATGAGATATTTTTGTGCCTTGGGCTTTGCAAAGCCTCAAGGACAAGATTAGATATTTTGATTAAGCCAATAGGATGGCAAGTTGAACCATGAGGTTTTCCTCACTTGAGCCTATATATTCCAAAGGCTTTCATTGTTAAACAAGGCTGAACTTGAGAAGAGAAGCAATATATGGTCATATGAGCTTTGGAAGAAAATACTTGTGTTATGCTTTGGATTGCCTCTTGGATGTTCTTGGATGAATGATGAAGGATTGTTGATGGATTCCATGACATGGTAGAATGGTATAGTGTCTCTTGCTTTGTTGTTGTCTTCTAGTTTTCATTCATGATACATGTTTCTTGCTTGCTATAGATCAATAGAGAACAAATTTGAGATATGCCCATGGAGGCACCTCAAATTTCCTGAATCTTCATAGCCTTCATGTTTTCTTCTTCCTTAGTTGCATTAAAGAATTCTTAACTGCTCTTTAACAACTTGAGGATATTGTTGCTTGTTTCATTCATAGTTCTATACATGCTAAGTATGACTTACGGTACGCCCTGCTTACCTATGGCTAGCTATAGTTCCATCCATGAAATTTCTCTTTGACCGATTAGATTATCATCTTGTTGAACCAAGGAGGCCTAGTTTCGATCTAGCCCTTTGCCTAAAACTATGAAAATCTTGTTGTTCAAAGTGCCAATAACTTGAAGTACTGTGTTTAGGTGTTCCGGCATAGTGTTTTGAGTTGTTTGTCTTCCTTAAGTGTTTTTCCCAAAGTCTGAAAGCCATTTCCCAAAGTTAGAGGGTCTTATACTTCTATGCATGGCTTGAATGTTTATTTCTATGTATTGATTAGCTTATAGTTACATTTCGCATGATTAATGGTTTGCCCTACCATGTTTATGTCTGCTATTAAACTAGTTATGCTTGAAATCCTTTGTCGTTCACAAACTTGATGTCCATTTACTCCATTTTTCCCAAAGATCCTTTCTACCTTGAATCAAATCGGCCCTTCAACAGCCTTGTATCGTCATCTAATAGCTTTCTTGACCTTTTGACCCCATAGCCTAGTTAATCTAACATCTTGTTATCTATTTTATATCTTTGATCAGTTTCATCCCTCACAACTTAAAAAACCAAAAAACTTACTTCATAACTAGCCTAAAATCAGAACACAATAAGTGAACAAACATATATCCTTTACACATATAGAGAGAGCCCTCTCTGAGTCTAGGAAGGCTAGGTCCTTGGGCTCCAAAGCTTGGTTTGATGTTACACTGTCATTTGGCTTGCCAATTAGCCAAATCACGGGAACCTAACAAGACACATCATTCCAGCCATAAAATTTCGGTGAAGAAATATAGTAGTTACATGATTTTGAGGTGAAGAAAAAAATTATAGTTTGGGCATATTTTTAAAAGGATATATTACTGTTTTTTTTGTTTTTTGCTGGACAGTCCACTTCAGAAATTATGGACATACTTACATTTGTGAGATTCAAACTTTAATAACAATCATCTTTTGAAGCATCAAATATGTGGAGCTTGGATTTGTAAAACGGTCACCTATTGGGGGCTAATTCAAGCTCGGACTACCAGCAAACAGTCACCTAGACAGTTTACATTGCAATGCAGAAAAAAGCCTTGAAGAAGCCTCAGATTGTGAACATAGTTTTGGAGATTAATTTCAGAATGAACCTGTGACAAAGTCTTGTAAGAAACCAAAACTGTGGCAACATTCTGTAGCTTGGATATTCACATATTTTAGAGCTCGGATTAGTTGTAGATTTTTGTGACAATTTGGAACAATCTTCTTTAGACTTTGAGTAATCAGCTTTGTGGTATTTTTGTGGTTGAAGGAGCAACCTTCAAAATTCTTGAAGCAAGAAACATTGAAGGAGACCTTGTTGAAGTTTTGATTCAAACTTGTGATAGAACTTGTGGTAAGGTATTATGAGAACCAAAATGGCACTTTTCTCATAAGGCTTGCCTAAGCAACTATTGGAGAACTTTTGAAGCAACTACTAAAGGATTTTCAAAGCAGACTTGGATTGGCATTGGGGGCAGTTATTTTTTAGTATTGTTATTAAGGGTTTGTTGAAGTAACTTATTTGGAAGTACTATTGAAGACCCTTGTTGAAGCTGGCTTGAAGACATTCTTGGAAACCATGATTGAAGCCCTCATGGAGTGACCTTGAAGAAGGATCCATGTGCAGATTGAAGACATATTGTGAAGAAGCCTTATTGGAGACCATGATGCATTGTTGATATCATCATGAGGTGACATTGAAGTTTTTGTTTGGGTGACATTAAGAGCAGCGAAGACACCTTCTAAGAGATCAAGGTTGTCATTGATGACGTGATGTGTAGATTACAGTGAAGATTCAACTGAAGATTTTCAGGTCTCGTTGAAGAAGACATTGGGAGCTGTAAGTATAACCAAATATATCTTGACGAAATGAAGCAAGAGGTTGGAGCCTCATAGAGACAACGTTGGTGCCTTGGAAGATAGGGTTGGAGCCCTAGAGGATAGGAGTCCTCAAGAGACTAGGTTGGAGCCTGTACCAGATATAGGGTTGGAGCCCTTAAGGTTGGTGCCTTAGAATTGACAAGGTTGGAGCCTTGGAAGTCCAAGTAGGTGCTTGGAAAATATAGGTTGGAGCCTGGGAGATTAAAGATTGGTGTCTTCATCTAGGGTTGGAGCCCTACATATATTGTACTTGATTTATTGTAAAGAATAAATTAATAAAAGAATCTATTCTTATTGTTCATTTTGTGTTCTAAATATAGGTGATCTAACTGGTAAAATTAACAATTGAAAAGAAATACTGATTCACCCCCCTCTCAGTATTTCCAACAGGACCCAACTCTAGGACGAGATTATTGGCTGCATCTCTGAACTTCCTGTATGCATCAAGGGTAGTCTGCCATGAGCTTGTGAGAGTGTGTGCATGGTCGAGGAACTAAATCGTGAGTTTAGTAGTCAGATTAGTAGGGTGTGTCCTCAGGAGAGTATTCCACTGCATTTATGTTTCCTCTTTGATCTGTTGCAGTGTCTCCAAGTGAGCCTATGTAGGAGGCTTAAGGTAATAAAGGATATGCTTGGCCTTGCTGGACTCATCTTCGATTTGTTGGATCTAGGCCTCGAGGGTATCCACTATGCAGGAAGCTCCTTCCACCGTGTCTTTTCCTTCATACCCATAGCTTGGTTAAACATATGATTAGAGTCGTGGTGCAGGGTAAACTTGTTGATTTTTCCTGACCAGGGAGCTTGACCAGTTGTTCACTTGCTGCAAAAGTCTTTGAGATTCCTCTGTAGCATGTATGATAGAGGCCTTTAGACCTACCACTTCTGCTATTTTCTGCTCAATTTAGGCGGCATACTGGGTGGCACAATCCAGTATTACCATCTGAGTCGTAGCAATACTTCTCTTAAGCTTTTGTTTTGTTGAGACAATTTCAATATAGACTTCTTTGATGTGTTCACAATATTCAAGAAGAGTGCAGGATGATAAATATTCTAGGGGTCTATGACTATATCTACGATTGAGGGCCATAGATCTTGGAGTTTTTCAGTAATTCGATCAAGCTGAGCCTAGAGTCTGTTTCTCCTAGAGGAGTTGGTCTTGTTACATTGCAAGGGTAAGAATATACTGTTGTTGTTGCTCATGATCAGCTGCCATAACATTGTGCAATTCCTCTGCTTGGCATGTAGGCAGTTGAATGAAAGTAAACAATTGGGCTGAGAACCAGCCATGGAGGTCATCAGGGTTCATTGTGGAAGGTACAGGGAACTGACTCTACAATGGTTTTGCACTGGAAACTGATTTCTTAGATTTCTCTTGGGAAAATTTCTTTTGTTGCGAGGGTTTGACTATTTTGGGATTAGTTCAGATCGAGGTGGGTGCAGTGGTGATGACGAGATGTGATCAAAGGGCAGGGGTAATGCATGGAATGTGGTTTGAATTGGTGGGGTTTTAATATTCCCAGTGACTGTGAGTAGACCTGATTCAAGTAACAAAATAAAACATATATGTTTAAACAGTCTTCGTGCCTATAATGTGGGTTGTAAGTGTCCCAGTCGTATTTACAGAAATGGATTGGATTATGGAGTTTACTTCCATTTCCATTTCTATACCAGGAAGAGTTCCATATGGTAAAATGTTTGATATGGTGGAGGATGTGGAGGCTGTGCGAGGTGATGGATTGTGCGATCGTAATGATGTGATCAAAGTGGAAGGTATATTTTCCTCGGTGATGGGTGAGGTGGTGTGCGAATGGGGCTCTTCATCTGTGAGATCAACAAATAGGGTGGAGGTGGTCTTAGTCTTTTTCTTGGACCTGGATGGTGGCTTGGTGGTAATAGGTTGAGGAATTGAAATTATAGGTTCAAACTAAGAGTGGGGGCCAAATATAGGAATCGAAACAACAAGAGGGCTACAAGTCAAAGAAACAAACAACCTTGAAATTTTAAATTAATAAAATGTGGGAAATAGACTTACTGACGCACTGCCATTCACCATAGTTTCATGTAAGGAATGCATCTGCATCTCGATCCTATTGATGACCAGGTTCAATGTATCCTCGGCCATCCGCTTCCTTGATGCTACAAGGGTTTCTCCCATTATTAGTTGGGGCACCATTCCTCCAAACAAGTATAGCCACCTCCCATCTATAATTTCTCCAGCAATCCCCGACCAGGAAGAGTCTTCACATTGGAAGGCTTCTTTAGTTAACATAAATTTTGGGGCCTCATCTGAAATGTGTCGGGATGAACACACTTCGGCCATCTCCAGGTGCTACCATGGATGATGCTGAAACAAATATCATGTGATTGTTCATCAAGAAGAAACTTCAAGATTCTTGATGTGGCCTTGGTGACTTCCAACATCTTCTTATACCATCCGACAAAGGAGGCCTTATTAATTTCTTTACTACTGGGGTCCTCGGAGATCCACCATGGTACATTCTTGAGAGAAAGTGGCTGGTATTCAGTAACCAATGCCATCTCTCGACCCTCTAGTGGGCACCATTTCCACATGGCCATTGTGACAATGATATATGCATAAATAACGTGAGTAGCCCTTTTGTACACATCTTCACAAGAATAAAAAATTTCTTGGAGTAGAAAGCTACACCAATTCAACCGCGTGCCCTGCACACAATCCTCCGCAGCTAAAATGGTGTCTAACATGCACTCACCTCTCGATAAATGCCACATGATTTCCCCAGCAATTATATAACATCCGAATTTGATGTTGGGTTTATAAATTGGCTCTATCACAACACCCTTGCGTCCTCGCTGGGTACTATACATGTTATAATAGTTGTCATCGCTTGTTTTCTTCCCCCACTTGGAATAATTTGGAAAATAAGTTGATAGATCATCTCTAACAACATACATGCCTGTGAGTCTTTGAATGTCAACAACATGGATCAGGTATTCCTTGTCTAGCCATAATGACCCTCCATGCTTCTCGCTGACGAGGAATTTTGTGCATTGCATAGCTTCTCCTATCATGGCGAATACTGGAATAATCCTAAAATTCAGCAACATTGACCTCTGTATTCCCTAAAGTATTCTATAAATTTTATTGACTAGCTTCCGTTAGCTTTGGTTACATGTTTTTTGTAGACCTCCCACTTGAGTGCTAGAAACTGGAATGAATATGAGAAGTCATTGTTGACAAGCACAACTTTGTTGTACTTTCCATAAACATTCTCTTTCTTCATAATTATTGAATCTTGCTCGACTTATGGAACACAAATTATAGCCTTTTTCATTGCTGTAGAGCGATAGTGATACACAAAGAACACGTGGGGTTTGAACTTGGGTTGAGAACAAGTAAAATTAGGTGCATACTCGAGACTTGGAAATTCGACCACCTTGGCTTTTGGTTTTGAGAAACTTATCATTTTCATTCAAATTAAATAGAAAATTCTAGCACGACATTTTTTATTAGACCACTTAACTAATTAATATGATAATTTTCCACACTCGGTCTCAAACGTGGTAAAAATGAATATGGCTGAGCTGGACTTGAATCGGATGACACAAAACTCTAAAAGGAGGGTGTAATTGATGGCTAATTATGGTTCTACGATGGAATATTCCTAGAGGTTTATGACAGATCACACCAGGTATATTACGGGGAATATTTAGCCCAATTTCAAAGTGACATGGGTAATTATTGCTTAATAATTATAGATACGACTACTGACATGTGTGACTCCCCAACCACAAGCATTTGCGGTGGGGTGAAAATACTTCTGCAACTAAAAATAACTGACGAAAGTTTATTCTTGAATGACTTAGACTGGAAGAACTAGCCAACCAAATTAACTGACACAAATGATATACTACAATAGACTGACTGACTCTACCTAAACTTACATATGATCCCTTTTCGAAGATTCAATAAATTTGGTGTAAAATTGTTTGAATCATGGAAAGGTTTCATACATGCACCATTCACCCAACCTGACAACAAAACACTCTCCAATTGTTTCAGCTTAAAAAATATGGATTCTTTCACTTCTGCAACAATGAAGGGTCCCAATCAATGCATTTTTAGCTTCCTAGTAAACTTTAAGAATTTACTGTCTTATAGAAAAACACGTCCTCTATCTGTAAAGGATTTACACTTGATATGTCTGTCGTGCCATGCCTTCTACCTCTGCTTTTCTATATTTTGGAGGAAATATGCTAGAAACCTAGACTCGTCCAGTTCCTAGAGCTATTCCAACCACTTTTTAATTGAATCTTCCTTTATCATGTGAGTGGATTGCACAATGAAGAGGATGGGGATAGTAAACTCGGTAGGTACTACAGTTTCTCTTCCATATACTAACTTGAAGGGTGTATACTTTTGTAAGTGCTTTACAATTGTATGATAGGCCCATAGAGAAGCTGGTACCCACTTTTCCCAATCGTATCTTTTGGCCGAGCATATTTAGTGAGTCCCCTCTCTAAGATTTTATTAAAAGCTTCCACAATACCATTTTCTTGAGGGTGATATAGGTTGCTATTATTGTGTTGTATCATAAATTTTTGTAGTAATGAGGTGACCATTTCATTAATGAAATGGGTCCCCTGGTCACTTGTGAGGCTTTGGGGGCACCCAAATCGAGTGATGATATTCTTGAAAATGAATATGGAGGCAGTGTCTACAGTGTAATATTTGATCAGTGCATCATCAACCCATCTGGTAAGGTACTTTGTGGTGGTGATAATATATCTAGCGTGGGAGTGACATGTCAGTGTGTTAATAGGTCCTACAAAGTTGATTTCCCATTTCTCAAAAGCCTCGAATGCCCTTAGTGGTTGCAAAGGAAGTTCATCCTTGTGGGATGGCTTTCCAACCCTTTAGCAAACATCACACCTCTTGGCATATTCCTTTGCATCTCAAAAAAATGTGGGCCACCAGAGTCCCTCCTATGACACTTTCCTTGTGGTGCCCTTCCCCCCAACATTCCCACCTGCAACTCTTGAATGACACTCCCACAATACATCCTATCTCTCATGATCAAGAACACATTTGTGCAATATCTAATCAAGGCCCAATTTATAGATTTTTCCTTCAATAAACTAGTAATATGCAACACAGACCACTGCGTGCCTCCACTGTGTTGTTGTGTATCTTATGGGAATTTACCTGTGGCTAGAAATACTTCAATATCCTCTAAATAGTTTGGTATGGATTTGACTAAGAACATGTTGAAATCTGGTAGTTGATCATCTACTAACCCTCTGGCTTCACATGAATCCAACTAGGATAGGTGATTAGGACCCACATTCAGTCTTCCTTGCTTGTTGATTGCTTCAAATGTGAATTACTGGAATAAAAGAAGCCATCTACAAACACTTCCTTCAAGTACAGGCTTGTTCACTAAGTACTTTAGGGCAAAGTGATCAATGAAAAATTTGAATGGATTCCCGAGAATATAGTTCCAAAAAATTTGGGGAAAATACACCATTGCAAGTGCTCCATTCTCAGTTGTGGTATAATTATTATTTGTTGTGGAAAATTTTATACCAGCAAAATAGATGGGGTGATCAGGATTACCATCCCCGGGTTGAGCCAGGACAGTTCCTAAGGCGATACCTGAGGCATCAATATGAACATGAAATTGGTTGTTCCAATCTTGATAAACCAGGATTGGTGCACTTTCCAATTTCTCCTTCGGCACATTGAAAGCAGCTTCACATTCATTCGACCACACAAATTGTTCAACTTTCTTCAATAGCTTCTTCAATGGTGCAGTGATCGAGGCATAGTTGTAGATGAACCTCCTATAATATCATGTATGGCCAAGGGTATAATTTATTAAACACTTGTTGGAGGATCAATGTTCAGGATCACTACAAATTTAGCAGGATCGACATATACTCCTTTGCAGACTATATGGCCCATAAGTGTTCCAAAAGGGACAAAAAATATGCACTTTTTTCAGGTTTAGGGAGATTTGCAGCTGTCTATAGTGGTCAAAAATCACTCAGAGAAATCTAGAATGTTTCTTTAGAAAGCTATATTTGGTCCAGTCATCCATCTAAACTTCTAGGAACTTGTGAGTATAATCCCTGAAAGCAACGATCACAATTATTGAGAATACCGTTGGTGCATTATTGAGTCCAAACGGCATGATGTGGTAGGCGTAATATCCCCATTCCATGGTGAATGTGGTATTCTTCTTATTTTCTTATGCAATCCGGACTTGATGATAACCAGAGAATCCATCTCTAAATGAGTATTCTTCATTTCCTGCCACATTGTCTAAAACGTCGTCGCTAAAATGGGCGGGGAAAGGATCATGAACTCATGAATTATTTAGACTCCAATAGTCCACATAGAACCAAATTTCATCAACATCCATTTTATTCTGTATAAAAATAGGGTTGACCCTTTCTGCTTCTCCATTAGGAAGATAAGCCATGCTTCCAACATCTTGTCTATTTATTTCTTCACCTTCTCTTTAACTCTCGGGTTTAGCCGATATGATCGATGATTTATTGGATTTACATCCATTTTAAGCACAATATTCATCACTCCTAATTCTCCCTTGATCCCCTTAAGTTTCATAACAAAATAAAGGAACAATTCCTCATATTCTCTTAGGAGGTCGAAGATTTATTTGGTAGTATGCTCAACCTAGTAATCTCCAATCGAGGCCAACTTCATATTTTAATTAGTGTCAATATTTTGTTTCCACAACTTCAAAGGTAGTAGCTACAGACCATTAGCCATAGGCCCATCCTCAACACTCCTTTTCCCCTTAGTTTCCTTGAATTTCAGATGTCACAACTCCACCAGATCGTCTTCATTAGGCTCTTGGTCTATATTCCCACAAGCTATAGCTTCGTGGAACCCTAATTCATATATATGCTCCAAAGTGTGTTGATCTACACATCCCTCCGTCAACTTCCCTACCGTAAGAAAAACTCTCTTAACAGATCGCAAATCATTGGCTATCCTTTCGTCACTGTCCTTGAAGGAAAATTTGCTGATGAATTGATCTACCAAACAATCCCAATCACGGGTCTGTCTTCTTATTTATTCTTTCACATACCATGCATTTAGAGATGTCCCTAGGGTGTGTACAAAGCTATGCACCCACAAGTCCTTTGGAAGTCCTTCTCTAGTTGATTGAGCCTTACAATCTTACAGGTGTTGCCAAGGGTCAGAGATCCCCCTATACTGCAAAAAGTTCTGTGGGTAATCCTCTAAATGCCCAAATCTGAATTTCATCATTGTCTTAATCTCTTTCTATTCCTTGAGATGGTTGTGGCGAGATCCCCACCACCTTGTTGGTGTCTCTTGTAAGGTGAAATCCAGTAAGAGAACTTTATGTTCTTTAGAGATAATTGCATCAAATCTATTAAGAAAACCATTAACCGAGTCCAGGCCATTAAAAATAGTGAATTATCGTACCTCAGTACCAACCAAATTGACACGATGGATTGTGGCATAGTGCCTGGTGTTGATATCTTGCCTGCCTTGCTTCCAATCATCCCAAGTGGCCTCAGAGATAACCTCCAAGCTCTGAATACCCCTCCAGTTGATTGATCCTTATGTTGTCAGATTGATATAGCCTTCACTTCTCCCTGCTGTCAGCCAATACAACTGATCCAACAATTCAGGTTCTTCCATGTCATCTATCTGCTTGGTGAACCTTGGTCCTTGGTATGGGTCTAAGGGTTGGATCAATCTAACTCCCTCAACTTCAAATATCATCAACTCCTTCTTTATATCAATTATCACATAATTATTAAAGGCCCTAGTTTATTCCAAGCAATGCCAGATAGGGGTATTTTTCCTCCATAATGTCTATTACTTCAAATACGACATAATTTTTCACCCCTTCTATGTCAACTTCTACGTCCTCCAACTGTCCAACCGGAAGGATACAATATTGATTTTTCATACATACCTGAGTTGGAGAAAACACCAGCGTCGACCTTCCCAAGTGGTGAGCCCTGATATTTCACCAAGAGTGCTGCAACTCCTAGAGCCTACTCAACTTTACTTTATCAACCCAGGGTTAGTACAAACTTGGAGATGAAAATGCTATATGCAGAGAAGATGAGTTATACTCATGCCATCCTCTTCTCAGTTCTACAATGAGATGTTATTGCTAGTGTTACTTCTAGGAAAGGAATTTTGTCACACTTCTGAATGAAATCTAAGACTAGAAGAAAATCATGACCATTACCTATCAACAAGGAAAGAAACTATTCTAGATCACAATGATTCATCTAGATATATTTAAGAAAGAGAAATTCACACTTAAGCTAATGCAAGAAAGGAAATTAAACTAAGTGGAATTCATAATTTATATTTCTGAATTGAACTTGAAAAAAGGGAAACTAATATAGGCACACATGCTGAAACAAATGACTAATTGAGTTCTATTTATCTTATTCTTTACTACTATGTTTAATAATGCATCTATCCATGAGTTAATCACACTTTTAAATGGCTCTATTTTGTAGCAAAAGGAGGTGCTAAGGTGACCTAAGAGGGTTCCTGACCCAAGGTTTTAGAGTTGAAAGTGTGTTGGAGGTTGGGCTAGGCTTAGATGAGGTGAAATAGTGATTTTGGGCTGAAGGAGTGAGTGGTTGGTGTTGCTACATGATTTACTATAGTGCTACAATATGTCTTGAATTCTACAGGAAACAGGCCAAGGGTAGTTTGAGGCTAGAAATGGTGAGAAAAGGGTTAGGAGAGGTTGAATGAAGGTGTATTTAGGTATATGAAGGGTATCCAATGCCTTGGTCAAGCTCAAAACTCTTCACAAATCCTGTCTTGCACCTCTAAGGTATTTCTTGGTGTTGCGGTGGAGATTTCCAAAAATAGGGCTGAATGTGACTTGGATGGAAGCTGATTGAGGAAGGTTGGATACTGAAGCTAATGGTGCTGGGGAAGTCCTCCTCTTATTATCTATTCAAACCTGCAACAAAAATACATGTTATGGTGTGTTTAGTGCATGAGTGTACTAAAATATTGGTGCTTGGTAGGAGTGGTTGCAACCTACAAGCAATGGTCATAGGCAGAAAGAGTTGTTAGCTAGTTAGTGGAAACATACTAACATGTAAAACAAAATCGTTTATGGAACATGGTATGCTACAAAAAAGAAGAGAAAACAAAACAATAATAAAACATAAACACAATCTCCATCGATTCAAACAAGCTAATAATACGAACGAAGAACTAATCCCCTCTTATTAGCCACTATTAGTAAAGAAGCGGTAGAATGTTACACACTTGCAGTGGATACTTAGAGCTATGGGACTCTAATACCCAATGCAAGGAGGGATTTCCCCTTGATCTGGTTCTACAAACCTGTCTCTTCTCCTTAGGTATTTGAGGTGTTGGGTGGCCAACAACTAAATCCCCTCACTATATTGCTGCTCTGAACAACACATTGCTGGTTTTCTCATGGGAAATTTTTCCAGCATAACAATATGTTCTCATTTTGTTCTTCTCATGGTGGAATTTTATTGGAAAATTAAAATCCTTCTTCCCACTCTTGGTAAAATTGTGGATAGTGACCCAAGAGTGGGGGTTGACTCCATTGTGTGCTCACTTGAGGTCTCAAGGTGGCTCTAGGTGGCTGTCCTTAGCCGGCCTCAAGTGGAGAATATTCTCCGAAAGTGTGTCAAGTGGTCCTGGATGGTGACCTTCTGCCATGCTCAGGGTTATGTGACTTATTGAGGGAAATGCTCATAGATGAGTGCACCTATCGAATAAAAATGTGTGCAGAGTGCACTTTGCATGTGTCTTCTGTGCGCAATTTGATAATTTTTCCTCTCGACCTTAGAGATTTTTAAATTTTCCAGATTCTCTAATGTTTATTAGCCTTGTAAATCCTTCTGCTTGACATTTCATGATGTATTTTTCTTGTCCGATTTTCCAGTGATAACAGTGGCCCCCTAATGTGTGAGGTCTAGGAAGAACTGTATAACGAAAATACATTAGAGTTTATGTTCTGTGTAACTCGTGTCGAGAGAGAGAGAGACATGTGTGCAACTGAAGGTTGGAGACCCCTTATAGTGGGTAAAAGAGGGACCATGTTCTGTTGAAAACCTGTAAGATATAATATGATACAATAAATACAATATTTCTATGAGACGGGCATGTCCCATGCTCGTGATGCTTTGGTTAGTTAAAAATCCTATCTGATAGATAAAGGTTCTGTCTGTGTCACTGATATGGTAGTGATATGCTGATTTGGTTGATGATGACGATTGCTGACGCCCTCAGGGGCATTTTTCTTTAACAATAGTTTGAATGTGGTGCCCATATGCATAATCTTGGTATGGCATATAAATTCTTATTGTATGCATGGTTGTATGATTGGGACCTTCCCGTGTAAGCATTGTTGAAAGAGATGCTTATAATGGCATGGGTCTTCGACGAATTTGGACAAAGGCAATGGTTTTGAAGTACAATACCATCTTGAAATGAAAGCTTTTGTTGTAGTCAAATTTCAGGAGGATCAATTACATATATGGCCAATGATGATTCCCACAGTGTCATCCGAGGATGACCCTATTGAGATGAGGATCCATCCAAGGTACTGCTTCCTTTTTGGAGAATGTGTTGAAGTCGACAAAAAGGAATCCTCAATCGAATGCGAGAACTACTAATGCAAGGGACCAAGGTCTCCGATATGATGGTTTTAACATAGGCATGATGACGAGAACTGGTTCAATACTGATGATGGGAGTTTAGTGGCCCAAATTTGGAGCATGAAAAAAGCAGTTTGGCGACAGTCATAACTATTTCTAATGAGGATAGCCCTGGACTCAGTAGGACGTCTAGGGTGGGTATATGTTGGTTATGAATGTCGTGGTGGCTTTGCATGAAAGGTGTGATGCTTCGACCAAGGGTGATTAGGGACTGCTGCCATGGGAGAAAAATGGGTGGGTAGGTGGGGGATTTTCTCCTAAAAAAAATCTTTGTACACTTTCTAAAAGAATAAAAAATGGGCTTGGATTGTGTTGGCTCCTCGTGATTTGCAAGATTGGATGGAACAACTCTGCAGGGAACCACATAAAACTACTTTGGAGTCCAAGGACCTAGCCTTCCTGGACTCATAGAGGGCTCTCTATGTATGTGTTTGTAAATGATATATATTTATGCTTTTGTTTTATGCTTTTAGGCTAGTTATGAAGTTCTTAGGGCCATTTGTTTTGTTTGATTGGTTGACAGATTAATAGTGTGATTAATTGATGGAGTGTTTCAGTTGAATAGATAGACTATGAGAATCATTAATCCATTGGGCTATGGAGTCATAAAAGGATTTAATTGTTCATAAAATCTGCAAGGGTTTTCATTGGGAAATCTAACTATATCAAGTGGATCTCTTAGATTAGATGGAATATGAAATGACAGTAAGTTGTGAAAATAGTAAAAGTAAAGGGAAATTAAGAATCTTTTAACTCTACCTCAACAAGAAAATCCTTTAGGTAACTGTTTAAGAAAAACAAAGGACAGGGAAAACCATAGACTTATTTGGCCAGACTCTAATAAGAAAACCTTTAAGACAACAATCCAGTAATCCTTGAATTATTTTCAGACAAAGAAAAAATTTAAGATAATAGTCAGTATGATCAAAGAGCAATTAAGAATTCTTTAATCAGCTAAAAAAAACTTTGGAGAAACAGTTTAGGACAAACCAAAGGACAGGGCATACCATAGAATTCTTTGGCTGGACCCTACTAAGTAAACTTCAAAGAAAGGCCTTAAAAAACAATATCTCAAGAAAGACCAAAGGACATGGCATACCATAGAATTATTTGGCTGTACTTTACTGAATCAGTTTCAAGGCAACAAGCTATGTGGAACTAGAGAGCAATTAAGAATTCTCTAATCAGACCTTGCAGAAGAAAACATTAAGATAAAGAAAGTAGACAGAATCAGGGTGCCAGGACATCATATCCTAATCTAAAATTTATGTTCTTTTATCATAGAAATAATGGACAATATGGAAAACAGAAGGGAAAACATTGATAAAGAAGGATAACTTCACCATTAACATAGCTCAAGAATCCTGTGAACGTGCTTGTATTACCGATGTTCAAAACAGTTACATTACTCCAGTGGAATAATCTTTACAGCTCAAAGTTTTCTCAAATCTAGGTTAGTAGCTCATCAACTATCTCAACAACTATCAATACACCAACTAACCAACCAACACTAAAAATGAATCATACATAGAGTATTTATCTGAAAAATGAGGAGGTGATCCTAAGCTAGGGTTTTAGATTTGTATTTATTACAGAGTTAATGCATTTTTGACCTTTGAGACCATGCAAAGCCTAAGGAAAAATATTTGAGACTGACTCATTGTAATAATAACTCCTAACTTAACTGCCAGGCTAACTTTTGAGATATTTTGACTTTAAGGCTTTTTTCATTGATTTTTTCAATAACTTCTGAGTAGCTGGGAAATATCTCTGACTGATACAATAACTGTGGATGCCTTTATGGAAGTAAAATGAAGATGCAAGTGTCCAAAGTGTGTATGGGAAGTAACTGTTGTTTTACTTTGGCATTCGAATATGTCTGTTGTGTTAATCTTTGCTTGATTTGTCTTTTAAACCTCTGTTTTCTTTTGTTTTAATTATTCTAAACTGCCTTTATCTCTGATCTCTGTCTTCTAATATTGTTTCTTTATCATTAACCCTTGATTTAATCTTTAATCCATTAACCTTCATTGTTACGGTCTTTTTGATTGTTTTCTTCCTTTGCATGTATCTTTTTTTGTATTTACAGCGCAGTGGAGCATCTTTGCAATTTTGGTGCATCTGAATGACCATCAATGGTCATAATATATTCATGTTCATGCGTGGATCTAGCGTTCCTGGTCCTTTTGATGGATGAACTAACTAGATCGTCACCCAGGGAGTTTATTTGGACGTTGTAGGACCTCAGAAATGAATTTATGCATTTATTCCATGATTACCTACACAAAACAACAAATTGGTAATTTAAAATCTTGCGTTTGAGGGGTTTCTACGTTTATTCGGGCTTTTTCTATCCTTAGGAGTGCTCGCAGAGGTTCATGGTGGCTGCGGGGCTTCATTGCAAAGGCACAGGCCTTTGGAAAGTTTGAATAGGGTGTTGGTATTGGGTTTCGGCGGGAAGGATAAGGGTGGTTTTCGCATGTGAGGGAGGCAGTTTTAGCATGGAGCAAAGGTGGTAAGCGGGTTTGGGCCGATGGATGTGATTCCATTGAATGGGCGATGTGTGGCGGGGGTTACGAGGGCAGATACTGACCATTTCATGCGTTTTGGAAGCGTTAAACGTCAGGTGGAGAATGGTGCGATATCGACTGTAGACCGTTGGATCTTGAGGGATAGAGATCGACGGTGGTCGGGGCAAATGTAACAGCAGGTTTTTGAAAAAGGGTGGAGCATAGGGGTTACGTGGCGAGATTTTATTTATAAAGGCATGGGCTTAATGTACAATGGGGTTTGGTGTATGAGGGGCCCAAGGGTTTAATAAAATAAGCGGAAGTGCTTATTTTTAAAGAAGAGGGCATGGTTAATAATAAGCGGAGGCGCTTATAAATAGGGGTCGGGATTTTTTAATTTTAAAATAGAGCTTTAGTTTAAAATATGGGTCCCGAAAAGGCCTAATTTTTATATTAAAACAATGTAAAATGGAATTTTTACATTGTTTTAGTGTGAATAAGGAAGCATGATGAAGGTGAGGGGGTTAATGGGGTTTTTAGAGATGAAAGTGGGTCTTTGGGTAGGGGAAAAAGGTGAGAATGAGAGGGTCAAGTTCAAACATAAGTTCTCAAGGTAGGAGGGTAATTTTGAGAAGGCATACTGAGAGATAGTGAATTAGGACATAGAAAGATAATGCAGGCAGTGAGATTTTTGAAGATAGTGCATAGTCAAAAAATGTTATCTTCAGCAGATTATCGAAAATCCATAGTCTCCTAGTGATACTGTGAATACCGGAGACTAGCAATGGCTCTAGTTGGGGAGGGTAGCTCCTTTAGGAGGTGCCAAGGACATCTGAGTTCAAATCTCTCGAATTTATAGATCAGTGCGTTGTTGGTGCTTAGCAGATTTTTCATTCTGCAATGGTTGATCTGCCGCTATTCTTTGTAACTTTGACCTTTGAAACTTGAAAATCATGCTTTGCTACAACTCAATTCTACCTACCCATCATCTAATTCTAGCATTTTTTCTTCATTTGGGTGCATTTAGACTGGCAAACCCTTGACATCATTTTTCTTTTGAAAGAAAGAAATATCTATTTCTACCCTTATACCGTCCAAAGGCTCAGATTAGACTGATGAGCTCTTTTATTCTCTACCTAATCTACTTATCTGTCAAGTTTAAATAGTTTGACATATTTTTCATTCTCTAATATATCAACAGGAAATTTAAAATATGACCAAATCAAGATTAAGCAGTTTGATTTGTCATGAATTGTGGCATTTTGAACAAGCTGCACACAAATTTTATTTTTGCAAAAAATAAAAATAAAAAACTGAGGGCTATAATCTAGAATTTTTCACTCATCCATTTCTTCCTTTCTTGGTTCAGATTATGCTTGGGAACCAATATATTTTCCCTATCTATCTACTGATATACCAAGTTTAAACAATTTGGAAAACCTTCATTTTCTATCTTATCAGCAAAAATTCAAAAATTTCTCAATCATGATTGGGTTGTATGATTGAACAAGACTTCCTTTTCAAAAGTAGTGGCATTTGGACTTGCACACTTTCAGAAATATCCTTTTTTGGTAAGGGGCTTTACCTTTTCTTTTTAACTGCCCTTTTTCTTCTTTTATTTCTTTTTGTGTCTATTTTTCTGATCTTTTTATTTAGACCATGTTATTTACAATGAATGAATATTTAAAATGGTATTTTAAACTGAAATAATGCTTGAGCATCCTGCCATTAACAGGACCACCAAATAATTTTGTTCCATCCATTTCTTGTAGAAAAAATGCATTGTTACCTCTTATTGAATGGATGATATATGGACCTTTCCATAGATTGTCAAATTTTCCATCAGTACTTTGTCTCCAATGTTGAAATTGTTAAGTACCTATATTAATAGTGTAGTCCCTTATTATGTTAGTGTAGCCCCCTTTATTTTTATTGTTGTACCCCTGTAACCCCCATATTGTTATTATCGTGCCCTTACATTATTATTATTAGGTCGGCTAGGATTACATTGTGGCCCCATGGACTCCTATATATAGAAAGGAGTTTTTTTCATTTGTATCATCTAAGAATTTTTCATTCATGTAATGTATTGGAGGTTTCCCCCTCGAAATGGCTCATTTATAAGGCATTCATATCTCTTTTCTTCTATTTTTGGAGCCGGTTTCACAACATTTGGTATCAGAGCTTTGGATTCTAGGGCTTCGCTGCTCCAAATAGGTCATCGTGGAATTTTCGCTATAACGTTTTTTATACGAAGGTTCATAAGATGAAATTTTTAGAGTGCGAAGAAGAAATCTTGAGGAACATCATCACGAAATTTCAGAGCTTGGTTCGCAATATTTTCAGAGATATGATCTGTGGAAGTTAGGGAGTTTTGCAGGCTCCTGAATTTCACTTAAAAAGGTCATCGTGGAATTTTCGCTATAAATTTTTTTTCTACGAAGGTTCAGAAGAAGAAATTTTTAGAGTGCGAAGTTGAAATCGTGAGGAACATCCTCGAAAAATTTTAGAGCTTGATTCGCAATATTTTCAGAGCTATGGTATGTGGAAGTTAGGTCTTTTTCAGGCTCCCGAATTTCATCTCAAAGAGGTGATCGTGGGAAAATATTCATAACTCTCTCTCTGCATCGGATTATAATTCTGTAAAAAGTGACTGGAAATACATGGACTGTAGTTTCCTTTCTATAAATTTCAGAGCCAAAGGAGCAAACAGTGACATGTGGCAACTTGAACAAGTTCGCTCTACTGAACCAGTCCATAATTAGGTGATTGTGGGAGATTGGACATAACTTTGCCTTGAAGAATCCAAATCAAGTTAGACCTGTGGCATTTGAGAGAAGCTTCAAAGGACTACTACAGGGCCTAATTTTAGATATTGAGGTTCTTAAAGTATAGAGATAAGTCAATTTCAATATTGAGCTCCTCAAAAGCAAGTAAAAGGTGTGTATTTTTTTTTCCCAAATTGCATAAGTCTTGTTTGAAGAATCAAGTTGAATTGATTCTAAGGGCATATTGTAAAATAGATATCAGTATTGGATTCTAAAATGGCCCCTAAAAATAATTCCATACCCATTAAGCCCTAAAAAATCTATACTATGACGCATGAAGAGGAAGAATTGCAGTATGAGATATCAAAATTATGGTACCAAGTGCAACAAATTTGGAAGGCGTGAAGAACAGCGAAGATATTTCTGATGGTTTAAGCGAAATGGAGGCTAATTTGGATGGGTTGAAGGATCAAATAGCCAAAGAACTAATAGCTATGGATGATAAATTAGTGGAAGATCATCGAGCATCAACAACAAGTTCTCCAACTCTGGATAATAACAGTGCGAATCTAATGAAACAAACAGAAAATCCAACATCACATCGAAAAGTTTTGAAGAAGTCACAAAAACAATAACTTCGACAATTACGTCAATTTCAGAGTATTTCAGCAAGTGGAAGAACTTTCCTTAAGTATTCCACATGGGAGGATAGAATTTTATACAAAAGCATGAAAATATTGAGCGTTGAGGACAACACTTGTTTGAAGGAGAGAGATATTAAGTCCTTATATTAATAGTGTAGTCCTTATTATGTTAGTGTAGCCCCCTTATTGTTATTGTTGTACCCACTATAACCCCCATATTGTTATTATTGTGCCCTTACATTATTATTGTTAGGTCGGCTAGGATTACATTGTGGCCCCATGGACTCCTATATATAGAAAGGAGGTTTTGTCATTTGTATCATCCAAGAATTGTTCATTCATGTAATGTATTGGAGGTTTCCCCCTCGAAGTGGTTCATTTATAAGGCATTTATATCTCTTTTATTCTATTTTTGGAGCTGGTTTCACAACATAAATCATTTTCCTTGGTCCTTTTGCCAAAAAGCTTCTTGATATTTTCCTGCACTTGTTGTGTTCTGTTGTATACTTCTTCTCTGGTTTGTTGTAGCTAGACAGTCTAGTTTATTCTTCTCTGCATATCATTTTCTTCAGATTGTGCTTCTTGGATGAGCTTCATCACTGACACTCCCAAGCTTGTTGGAAAGACTGCATCTGCTCGATACACTAGCTGATAGGGAGACATTCCAATTGATTTTTTATTTGTTAATCTGTCTGCCCATGGTGCATGTACTAGTTTGTTGTGCCATGATTCCTTGTTATCTTCCAACAAATTTTTAATGATGTTCACCAAACTTTTGTTTAAGGATTCAACCAACCCATTACCTCGAGGGTAATAAGCTGTAGAATGTCCCAAGGTAATCTGGTATTTGTGGCAAAATTCCACCATTTTCTTGGATCTAAAGGCAACAGTGTTGTCAGTGATGGTTTTTCTAGGACAACCAAATCTAGATAAAATATGGTTTTCAAGGAATTTGACAATTACTGAATCTGTGGCAGTCCTGGAAGGAATGGCCTCTATCCATTTTGTAAAATAGTCGTTTGCAGTGAGGATCCATTTATGCTAGGAAGAGGAGTCATAGTGGATTTCTCCAATAAAATATAGGCCCAATTGTTGAAAATAATATTCAACAGAAATTGGATGCAAAGGCAATGGAAAATTTTTTCTCTTGCCCTCAAAGATTTGGCATTTATGACAGGCAATTACTATTTTATGGATGTCTTGAAAGAGGGTGGACCAATAGTAACCAGCTCTAAGGATTTTATTGACAGTGGTTTTCCAATAGAGGTGACCTCCACATTCTCCTTCATGAAACTCATGCTTCATCTTATCTGTGTCATCCTCAGGCAAACATTAAAGAAATATACCACTAGCATTCTTCCAATATAAAAATTTATTTAAAATGCAGAAATTTACAACTTTTAACTTTAAGAATCTATCCTTTCTTTTGGACAAACCAGGAGGAAAATTAAGATAAAAAAGCACATATAATAAATCAGCATACCAAGATGAATTTAGAAATGATTCTTCAATACGTGGAGTTGCCAGCTCCTTATGTTCATCTAATGAATTAATCATATTTATGTCCAGTGCTTGAAAGTTTGTTTCAGCCATGAGTTTAGCTAGTCTTTGCCCTTCAATTATTTTAGTGGACTTGATTTCCAGATCATATTCTAATATAACAATAATCCACTTACCTCTTTTTCCATAAGGATCTTGTGTTAAGATGTCTTTTACCATTGTGTGAGGCACAAATGCAATGATGTGTGAGTGCAGGATATATACTCTGAAATTTTTCAATGCCTTGATTAAGGCAAAATCATGCTTTTCCATTATGTTATATTTCAGAGGTGCATCTCTTAATACCTTGCTGAAGAATGCTATGGGTTGCTCCTGTCCCTTTATATTTTTCTGTAGTAGGACATCAACAAATATATGTTCTAATGCAAAGGAGAAGATGAGGAAATCTTTGGTAAAGTAAGGGCTAATTAGAACTGGTGTTTGGGTAATAGCTTGTTTTACGAGATCAAAGGATTGCTTTGCTTCTATGGCCCATTTGACTCCTATTTCTCTTTTAAGCATATTAGTGATGTTTCTTAGGAGTTCTGCAAGGTTGGGTATGAACCTTCTTAAGAAATTTATCTTCCCAATGAAAGATTGTAGCTCTTTGATGTTTCTTGGATGGCTGAATTGCAGTATTCCCTCAATCCTTTTTGGGTCAATATTAATCCCTTCTTCAGATATGATGCGGCCTAAAAGTTTCCCCTCTTGAAGGTCAAACAAAGTTTTCTTGGGATTCAAAGATAAACCATAATTTCTACACTTTTCAAAGACTTTTCTTAAGTGAGCTAGGTGTTCTTCATCAGTTTTTGAGTAGACTGTGATGTCATCAAGGTATATCACAATGAAGTAACCTATTTCTTCGGAGAAATAAATATCCATTTCTCTTTGAAAAGTGGCCCCAACATTCATTAATCCAAAACACATTTTAACATACATGAAGGTGCCCCAGGGTGTTGTGAAGGTTGCCTTGTGTTGATCATCTAGGTGTACCAGCACCTAATTGTATCCTAAAAAGCCATCTAGAAAATATATTCTTTTAGAACCTACTACCCTTTGTAAAATGTGATCTATTTTTGGTAAAGGGTAATTGTCTTTTAAGGCGTCTTTGTTTAAATTTCTGAAGTCTATGGATAGCCTAATTTCTCCTGTTTTCTTCCTCACTGATACAAGATTTGAAACCCATTCTAAGTATCTTAGAGGGACTATTATTCCAGCATCATACATTTTCTTGATTTCTTTTTCAACCAGTGGTAGTTGCACAAGGTTTATTCTGCACAATTTCTGTTTAAAGGGCTTATGGTTTTCTTTGAGAGGGATCTTATGATGTATTATCTCAGTATCATATGACTTTAAATCTTCATAGCTCCAAGAAAACACATTAGTAAATTCTTTGAAAAGCTCAATGTATTTTTGTTTTATATGAGCTAGCAGTGTTTTGGATAGTTTTATCATTTTGGGTTCTCCTTCACTGCCTATGTTGCATTCTTCTATCTCAACTTCAATGGGTTCCATCTTTGGCTTTCTAGCAACATCATTAAAGTCAAATAGTTCTTCTAGAGGAACCAATCCATTTGGAAAATTATCATCTTTGGACTGCAATACTTCAAAATATTCTTTCTCTGAATCTGTGCACAACTCTTTTTTATGTGGGTGTTCTCTTTCTAATAGATTTATGTCAGCATTATCAGGAGGTTCTTCTTTATAAGTGTGTTCCTCAGCAGGGCAGTCTTCTTCATGATCTAAGTCTGAATTTGGCATTTCAAACCCATTTCTGGACTGTAGGAAATCTTCTATCTGTTTATCTCCCTCAAAAACTTGACAATATTTTATATTATCAGGAATTACTAGTCTACATTTGACTTGTATTGTGTATTGTTTGTTATGATAAGGTTTTTGACATGTGCTGGCTACAAATGTTAGACCATTGGCAAGGATGCTTTGGTTTCTAGGGAAAAAGGTAAGATCGTACTCTTTAAATGTTCTCAAGAGGTCAAGGGCATCATCACTATATTCTTTCAATCTAGGATGTTTAGCTATGTATTCTCCCTTAATTTGCTTAATGACTAACTCAGAATCGCCATGAACAAAAATCCTCTTAGCTCCTAATTTCATGAGTAGTTATAGCCCTGGGAGGAGTGCCTCATATTTTGCGATGTTATTTGTACATTGAAAGTTCAACCTATATGAGTGGTCTTCTGCATGGTTATTCTCAGTGTTGTGCACCCAAACACCTACTCCTGAACCAATTCTGCCACACAAACCATCAAAGCTCATACTCAAATGAGGTCCAATTTCAGATTTATCATTAGGTTGGTTATTGTGGCTGCCACTATGTTTGTCATTGTGTTGTTATTCATGGTCTTCACTATGCTTACTATTATATTCTTCTTGGGCTGACTTTTTTGACTGTTCCTCCTTTTTTTCCTTTTTCTTGTTCAACTAGTTGCTCATTTTCTGTCACTTTTTCATTAATGTTTTCATCATTGTAAAGAATAAATGAATCAAGATCTGTGTGAATAGAATACAGAGGGGATTTATCTGGCTTTTCTTGACTGCTTACCATGTATTTCATGTGAGTTTCCCTATACAGTATTCTTGGTTGAATGAAGACAAGTATGGTAGTATAGGTCATGTCCATTTGGAGGGTGCCTAGGAGTTTAGCTCCCCATTATCTTGAGAGGAGTATGCCATATTTAGGAGGAATATCAGCCACTGCAATATCCATTACTAGGCTCTTGGTTGGTATTTGTGCTAGGTTAACACATATATCTTTGATTAGGCCTAGACATTTAACTCTACTGGAATCAAAAGAGTATAAATATTTGTATGATCTGGTTATTTCAAGGCCTAGTCTTTCCATTACTACCTTTGGCATGAGGTTGTGTGAAGCTCATGAGTCTAACATGGAATTATGGAGAATGTTATCATGGATGTTTAAACTGACATAAAATGGAGGAACACTCCCTCTTGAAATTTACCTTCTACTTCTGGTCCAAACAAAAGTTCAGGCTTGTCATCATTTAAATTCACAGAATCAACATTTTCTCCTATGTTTAAAGCTTTCAAAAGTTGGGATCTATATACATATTGAGTGACTAAGTTAGTAAGAGGTATGGAGATTTTAATCTTGGCAATTTCATTCTCTATACTGAAAGAAGTGTATGTTTTTGAAAGGTTCAAATCAGCCTTTTCAGACACTTTTTTCACAGCAATTTCAACTTGCTGGTTTTTATTAGGGAACTTAGTTAAAACAGTTTTGTTAGGGGCACTAGCTAGAGTATTAGTTTTTCTTTGGTCACTACTATATTTTCCACTAGGTTGGTTGTTTTTGTTTCTATTTTTATCAGAACTTTTAGCCACTGTGTTTGGATTTTCTGCTGTCTTTTTAGGAATATATTCAGGGATCTTCCTAGCAGAAATTTCAGTGCTCTTTCTCTTGGGAGTATCTTGGTTTTTATTGCTTCTGAGGTCATACTGTCTATGCAATTCCATGATGGAATTTTCAAAGCCTTGCTTATAGTCTTCAGATTCCAGGCTTTCTTCTTCGAATTGAGTTGGGGAAAACATGCCTTGTTCTTCCTTAATGAGGAAAACAATATCCTCATTATTTACTCCCATTAGATTTATGTGAATTTCCTCTATTTCTTCAATAACCCCTTCATCCTAATCAGCATAGTTTTCTTGGAAAGGAGGCCTGATTTTCTGATCAAGACCTCTTTGTCTTATTTGGGGGAGGTTTCTTCTAAAGTTTTGGTTTTGGTTTTGGTTCTGATTTCTATTTTGAGGAGTTGTTTGGTTTTATCTAGTGTAAGCTTTCTCATTTACATTCATCCTCTCCATCATCCTTTCCATGGTTTTAACTAATTTATCAATCTTTGTATCATATGTGGAGGCTACAGCTTCTCCCCTATATTTAACTCTTTTTTCATTTTTCATTCTAGTTCTCTTGGCAATCGGATTGGCTTCTACAGTTACTACTCCCCTTTGCATGTCTTCTAATGTAAGGGGTTCTCTTTCTCTTAATTGATAAGCCATCTATGGATCAAAACCATCAGGAAATTTCATTAGAGCTAGACCTTGCGGAGGTTTCATGTGTGTAGGTAGGGCATTGTATACACTATTGAACCTAGTGCAATATTCTTGGACACCCTCTCCAACATTTCCCTTAATGTTTTCATACTCTAATAAGATTTGGAGACGGTTCTTCTTGACTTCCCATTTGTTTAAGAATATTTGATGAAAAGTAGGGAGGTCATTTATGATATTAGGGGTTAAGCCTTTAAACCATTTTCTTGCCTCTCCCCCTAAGCTTTGAGCAAACATTCCGAGTTTAATAGTTTCATCATATATCTCTTGTCTATCAAAGTAGTCATTCATTCTGTCCACATGTTTTTGAGCTGATATGAAAATGGAACTATTTGTAAATGCTATGAAAAGTATCCATTTCCATTTAATTAAGTGTGAAAAGTGTTCTCCATGTATTTTAGGTTAAAAAAATTAGTTTTGGTAATGTTTCTGAGTTTTATGTGTGAGAATTTGTTATTTAAATTTAATGTATAATATATATTAGCAGAAATACACCAATTTTCAAGTTTCTCTACATTGAATTCACCATTAAACATAGGCAACTCAAATTTAACATCAAGCTTTAAAAATGGATTTTTACCAGTGGTTTTAGACTTGTGAGATTGATTCACCGAAGTAGAGGATGACGATGTAGAGGAAGAGGATGAAGATGGGGATGGTGGATCACCATTTCCTCCTTGTCCTTTCTTTGACTTGTCATCACTTTTCTTTCTTCCTGAAGAACCCTCTCCTTCTTTCTGATGTTTAGACCCTTCTCCAACAAGCCTATCATTCCTTTCTTGGTAGATTATCCTCACCATCTCATTCAAGTCCAAGAAAGCCTTTCGGAATACGCGTTCTTCTTCTTTTGGATCAATGTCTTCAGGAGATTCTCCTTCTCTTGAAGACATGATTAAGGCTTCTTCAGTAGATCTTGGGGGTGTAATAGATGGTGAATACAATGGTACTCTGGCCCTCCTTGGTTGAGGATTACTTTGTGCTCTAACCAATTTTCCTTCCCATCTCTTGAGCTTAAGCCTAGTAAGCATCAAAACTTGCAAACAGTCAACTATATCTTTGCACAAGGACAAATGCACAGTAAAAATCTAGCTCTGATACCAACTAATCTGAAAATGGAACTATTTGTAAATGCTATGAAAAGTATCCATTTCCATTTAATTAAGTGTGCAAAGTGTTCTCCATCTCTTGCAGGTTAAACACAGTAGTTTTGGTAATGTTTCTGTGTTTTATGTGTGAGAAATTGTTATTTAAATTTAATGTATAATATATATCAACAGAAATACAAAGCAAGAAAAATTCACCATAGCATAACACAACAAACTAATGAGGCAGTTCACCCCTCCTGGGCTACATCTACTGGTCCAAGGCTCCCCAATGGCATTTCCTTGATTTATTAATTTGCTCAAAAATGGCCACACAGTGAAATATATGCCTAAACAGGAAAAAAAAGCTGTGAATTTGACTTTAGAAGACAAAAATAATCTAAAAATGGCTTTTTTTTCACCTCAAACAGTGAAGTACAACCCAATACAGCTCCATTTCCCTGATGGCCCTGATGGCTCTTTCTTCTTCCCTGAAGAAAAAATGGCTATAGAACACTTCTGTTTGCTCTGAAACCTGTCCCAAACTCTCTATAATGCTAAAGAAAGCCAAAATTGACTAAAATTTCATCTTTTTTGGTCGAAAATGGAGAAAGTTATGACCCAAACAAGATTTTGCCCAATGGCACTAGAAAACCTCCTCCAAAACTGGAGGAACTCCAGTTAGCTCCACCAAAAAATGCGGATAGGCAAGGATGGTGGAACCGCGCACTATTTTAGGGGTGACATTAAATGCGATGGTCAGTTAAAGAGCATGTTAACATGCTGAAAATTCGGAAACTGTTTGTTGTTGGCGGATAAGGTTTTAAAGACTGCGCCCATGGTCACGGGTTGAGGTCACATGTGGGAGGAGCTAGCACCATAGGGGCCTAAACCCAACTCTCCGCCTGTTTACATGGGGCTTAGCCCTCGGTTCCAAACAGTGATCACATGGCGATGGGGCTGGCCCTGACGGGCTAGCCCCCTAACCTTCCGCCCGTTCAAACATCTCCACGACCTGATTGTTCGTTCTTATGCCGCCCGACTTGCCCATAAAGCTAACGACCCGAGCCTCCGTTTACATGTGCCCGACTTTCCCGCTGTGCAAACTCATCTTTGCTGCTGTGTTGGTCAGGTCGACCCTGCCTGAGGAGTTGGGTCGAAGGTTCGACCCTCATGAACTCCAATTTTTCACCACATTTTTTAACCTATGGCCTGGGGCCACGACAACCTCTAGGTAGGCCATGTGGCACCCTCTAATAGGCCCATATAAAAATTTATAAAAAGGAAATATTTTTCCGTATAATTTTTTTTTGACAAGCACAAATTATTTTGGTCAAAAAGTCCTATTTTGGAGGTCACTAGATGATTTCAAACCTCAGTAACTTTCACATACGACATCGGATTTGAGTCTTGTTTACAGTGCCAGAATCGTAGCAACGAGGCCTTTTTGGTCGTTTAGATTGCAACCATTTCTGAGTATTTCCATTTTTGAGCATTTTTTCAACTTGGACATGATCTCCTAATCACACGTCCCCATTGGGAAGATTTTGGACCCCAAAAGCCTTCAATTACCTATTAAGAAGATGAGGGTACATATCCCTCACTTTTTCCACCTCCATCCATTTTTCCTTACTCGGTTTTCCGCCTTTAAGACCAACCCAAATATAATCGACACTTCACCTCCTCGAAGTTTGTGTCCTTCTGTCAAGGATAACATCTTATTTCAGCTCATCCAAAAATTCCGGCGAGAATTCATCTATGGATGGCAGCTGAATGTCACTTTCATGATCAGCAATTAAAGGAGGTTCATACAAACATAATTTTCCACATTCACAACGGAATACATTTGCATATATGAAAGCAAATATAGTTGAAAAGCATTATTTCCAACTTGTTTAAGGATCTTGAATGGACCATAATGAATAGGCTTCAAATTTTTACCTTCTCCTTGCATTCTTTCTTTACTAATGTGCAGCCATACCTCATCTCATTCTTGAAACTTATGATCAATTCTGTGTTTGTCATGCCTCTCCTTGTACTTGCCTTGACTTTTTTCAAGCTGTTCTTGAACCTGCTAATGTATGAGATGAATTATTTCAATGAACATGTGAGCTTTTTCAATGTCACTATGCCCATCAATGGCAACATCCTTCTCAAAAATGAAATCTAAAGGTGACTTACGCAAATACCCAAAACAAGCTTCAAAAGGTGAAGTATTTGTAGAAGAATTCTTGGCCCGGTTGTAAGCATGTTGAATGTAATGCAAGTGCTCATCCCAAATCTTGGGATGCTTGCTGCAATAACCTCTCAAGGGATGTACAATGGTTCTGTTCACTACTTCTATTTGGCCATCTGTTTGCGGATGGAAAGCAATAATCTTCTTCAACCTGGTGTCCATTATCTTCCATAAATTGGACCAAAAATTCCCAACAAATCTGGAATCCATGTCACTAACAATAGAAGTAGGAAAGCCATAATGAACCCATACATGTTGAAAATATAAATCAGTAGTTTTTTTAGCAGTTATAGATTTATCACATGGCATAAGAATACACATATTGTTGAATCTATCAACTGCTAGATAAAGATAATCATGTTGCTTTCTAGATAATGGTAGACCTCCAACAAAATCCATAGAAAGACTTTCCCATGGTCTAGAAGGTACCAGCAATGGCGTATATAAACCAAGCTTCCTATTGCTAGGCTTGCTTGTAGCACATAATGAACAACCTATAATGAAATGTGAAACGCTATCTACCATGCGAGGCCAATAACAATACCTCTGTAAATGTGCCACCGTTTTGCTTACCCCGAAATGTCCAGTAATAAGAGAAGAATGAGATTCTCTAATGACACTTAGTCTCTCCCCCTGTGGTATACATAACTTGCCCATATGAAACAACAAATTATTATTCAAGTGATAATCATTCTCCTCAATATGATTCCCTTCACTCAAGTTAGCATACACATCCTTAAAATCAACATCTGATGCATACTGTTCTATGTAGCTCTCATGTACAGTAGAATCATTCTTAAGTAAAGTGGTAGCACTAATAATAGGCCTTGAAAGAATATCAGCAACTTTATTGAAAATACCTTTCTTGTACCTTATTACTAGGTGAAATTGTTGTAGGAAACCCATCCATCTGAAATGTCGTGACTGCTGTAATTTACTTTGCGACTACAAGTATTGTAAAGGCTGATGGTCGGTATGAAAAAATCTTTCTTTTCCCATCAAATAGTGTTTCCACTTTTTGACGCTTTGTACCAACACATACAACTCCTTATAATATGTAGGATAATTCACAACAGCATCATTAAATTTCTCAGAATGAAATGTGATAGGCTTACCATGCTGTAAGAGAATGGAACCCATGGCGTAATCACTAGCATCTGTCTGAATCGCGAATGGTTGTCTCAAGTCCGGTAATGCAAGGACTGGAGCTGAACTTATCTTCTCTTTCAAAGACTCTAAAGCTTTCTGTTGCTTGCCTCCCCATTGGAAAGCATGCTTCACACTTGTCATTGCATGCATAGGAGCTGCTATGGCAAAGAAGTTAGAAATAAAATTCCTCCAATACTGAGTTGCACCCAAACAAATTCTTACCTCTGTAATGGATTTGGGAGTAGTTCAATTCAAAATGGCTTCTACATTCGAAGGATCAATTCTCAAAGCACCTCCTCCTACTATGTGTCTCAAATAAACCAAAGAAGTCTTTCCAAATTCACACTTTGACATTTTAAGAAATAACTGATTTTTGTTCAAAACATCAAGTACTTTATTAACATGCATGACATGCTCTTCTCTAGTCTTTCTGAAAATTAAGATGTCATCTAAGTATACAATAATGAAATCATCAAGAAAATACGTAAGACATCATCCATTATCCGCATGAAAGTTTCAGGTGCATTGCATAAACCAAATGGCATAACAAGCCACTCAAAGAGTCTCTGTTTGGTTTTAAATGCTGCCTTCCAAATGTCACTTTCTGCAATTCTAACTTGATGATAACCACTATGTAAGTCTAACTTAGTGAAATATTTAGCATCTTTCAGCTGATCTAACAAATCATCTATCCTTGGGATTGGGTAATGATTCTTTACCATTATTTTGTTCAATGCCCTGAAGTCCACACATATGCACCAAGTTCCATATTTCTTTGGAATCAACACTATCGATGACCCACATGGCGAAGTGCTTGGTGTTATGAAACCTTTGTCCAACAAGTCCTTAATTTTCCTTTTTATTTCAAAATTCTCCATGATAGACATGCGGTAGATGCCTATGCTAGGAAGAGGACAATCTTATTGTAACTGTATTTCATGTTGAATATCCCTTTTAGGAGGAAAACCTGTTGGTTCCTGAAACATCTCATGATGTGCATAAACTACATCATATAAATCTGATTTTAACTTGGAATCACAATTTTCAAATGACTCATGATTCACATCAACCTTAGGCTTAACCATAAGAAGTACAAAACTCTTACTAGAATTCACTAGCCTTTTTACCTGTCCCGCATTTACCATCGCTACATTTTTCTTCTTGCGATGTGCTCTAACAATAAAATCCTTGCCATATTTGAAAATATGATACTTATTTTCATGGTGATAGAAAATCGTTTTGCTGTCAAATAAGTAAGGACTTCCCAAAACAATTCCTAATATATCAAGCGACACTACATCAAGTTCAACTGTGTCAATAAAGTGTGCAGTAATCGCAAAACGCAATATGCACTTTCTTGAGACTTGTAAGTTTGCATCCTTACATATCCATCCAAGTGGACATGGCTTGGGATGTGGAATGGTCTCAAGTTTAAGCTGTTTGACCAAGTCTTCTGATATGAGATTTGCTTGTGACCCACTATCAAACAATGTGTCAATTTTTGTATGTTTCGAGACTACCCTCACATGGAACAATTCAATTCTTTTTTCCTCATTCAGAGCTTGTATATGAAAGTTTGAAGTACTAGTGCTTGGATTAGTTTCAGTTTCCTTTCCCTTCAAACCCATGGCTGTAATTTTGGTTTCGTCACCTAAATCATCACCTAAGTCTTGTGGTGTATGTTGTGGTGGATTTGTTGCACGGGTGTATGAAATTGCACCAGCTTAAAGAGTGTGGTCTACTCTTTAAACTCTTGGTAACAGGCAGAAAGTGGGGGAGCTCAAAAGCATAAAAAATAGTGGAAATAGTATGCTGAAGTATGCTCTGGTTAAACTAAAACTAAAAACACAAATATACAGAAGCTATATAGAGAGTCCAAAATGATAATAATGCAAACTATGGCTCGTGGCCTCTTCTTATTAAACGTTTGAAACATAGAAGAAATTTTACCCACTTTCCAAAGGGCCCCTAGGCAATGGCTCTAGGTCCCAATGCAAGGATGTTGCCTTCCAAGCTCTGCCTCTGTGTAGTCTCTCTCTCTCTCTCTGTTGTGGTGGACTAAGATGTTGGGTGGCCAACTATCGAGTCCTCTTTAGCTCCAGCTCCAGGTCACACACAATGCTGGTGTTGCTTGGGAAAATTTGGCCAGCATAACAATGTGATCACCATTTCTTCATCTCTTGGGGGCTTTATATAGGTGAGTTTCAAATCCTCCTTCCCTCCCTTGGTACATGATGGATGGTGACAAGGGAGAGGTGTGATTCCATTGTGTGCTCAAATATTCTTTTGTGTGCTCACATAATGTCTAAGGAGGCATTGGTGGCTGTCCTTAGGTGGCTTTCACATAATGAGTAACTGTCCTTTGCTTGGTGTGGTCCCAGAAAGCGACCTTTTTCCATTTCCAGGAATGCGCACTTATCGGGCAAAATGGCGCACAGAAGGCGCTCTTCTCAAAGGATAAAGCGCACAATTCAGCATTTATGACTAGTTCAAATATGATTTTCTCAAAACCTTAGAGATTTTAAATACTTATTGATTCCATAATGTGTTCCTGTCCTGTAAATCCTTGGGCTCGACATTAATTGATATCGTCTTCTGCTGTACGATTTTCCAGTGTTAACAGTTTCCCCCTAATGTGTGAGGTTTAGGAAGAACTGTATAGCTGAAATACATTATATTTTCTTTCATGTATCGTACGTAAAGAGAGAGAGAAAGAGAGGTATGCGTGTATTTTGGAATTGACAACACCTTGCACCGTTTCCGAGGTAACCATGGCCTAAGGGACCCCCTACAAGCAGACAAAATATACAACATATTTACAAAATTTCAATGAGGCGGGCATGTCCCATGCTCGTGATGCTATGGCTAGTTAAAAAAATTTGACATATACATGTGTTGTCTATGCCACTACTGTGGTAGTGATGCTGGTGGTTGTTGACGATGACTGCTGACGCCCTCAGGGGCATTTTTTTTTTGGCGATAGGTGGATTGTGGTACCCATATGAGATATCTTGGTATGGAATATCATTGCACCATGTACACATATGTACTGGCTGGGACCTTCCCGTGTAAGCATTGTTGTCAGAGACGCTTATGGAGGCATGGGTCTTCGACAGATCTTGATCAAAGTGCAATGGTTGTAAGGTACGATACCATCGTGACATGAAAGCTTTTTTTGTGGTCAAATGTCAGGAGGATCTATGACATCTGTGGAAAATGATGTCTCCCACAGTGCCACCCGAGGATACCCCTTTGCATGGGGAGGGGTCATCCAAGGTACCGCTTCCTTTTTGGAAAAGAGGTGTCGAGGTTGACAAAAAGGAAGCCTTAACTGAACCATGGGTCGCCGAACTAAGGGGTCGGGGACCTAGGTGTGATGAGCTTAACATAGGCATGTTGGTGAGAGGTGATTGAAAATGGATGATGGGGATTCAGTGGCCTGAGGTCGAAGTATACTTAAGCAGCTTGGTGGCAGTCATAGTTATTTCTGAAGGGAAAAGTCCCTAGAGTCGGTAGGACTTCTACGGTGGGTGTGAATAGGCTATGAGTGTCTTGATGGTGCGTGCATGGGGGGGGGGGGTGAAATACTTTGACCAAGGGAAATGGGGGACTGCTTCCATGGTGTAATGTTCCTACTTAGCCTTAGCTAAGAGGAGACATTAAATTTTGATTTAATTTATGTTTTATGAATAAATGAATAAAGGATGACATGTAAAAATCCTAATAAATCAATGCCCATGTAAGCAAAGACAAATCTGGGCTATGTAAATCATCACTTGCAGGTGTGAAAGAGGGTTGAGCCAAAGATTGGGTCCACCTTGACCAAATCAACTGCGCTGTCTAGGTTCAATGCATCTCTAAGAGGGACTGCGCAGTTCTAGAAGGGAGCCTCTAATGTGAAGAGGGGTGACTCGTCAAAGTGGTTTAGGGTTTTCAAGGGCTTTCTCATGTTATAAAAGAAGGAGGAGAGCAACATGAAGAGGTTGTTGATAGATCATATTTCTGAAGTATTTTTCCTCTTAGACAAATACCATTCTCTGCTGCTTAGTGGAGGATTGTGATTGGAATTCCTATTTAGGGGTTTCATCTCTTTCCTTGAGGATCATTGGAGGAGTTCTTTGCTGAAGTTGGCCACTATCTGGTTTGAGACCAAGCTCTATCTTTCATGAGCAGCACTAGCCCATTGAGGGTTTTGCAGCTGCTATCTTTTGTAGCAAGTGGCATTATAGATTTGCTTAGATCTAGTTGTTTTTGAGAGGATTTATCTATTGGAGAGTGTTATTTAGCCTCCAAAGAGCTAGCTGATCCATATTTTGTATCAGATCTGTAATTTCATTCCAGTTATTCAATCTCCTTCACCCTCTGCGCAATTTCTGCTCAATACTGCGTTATTTTGTGAGAGGGCTTGCTTATTTCAGTTTGCTATCGGTCTGGAGGAGATCTCTTGGTGTTAGGCTTGCCTTCCCTTGGTGATCCGTGGATTGGGTTTCTGATCCATGTCTCTATAGATATGATCTATTTTAGTAATAAAAGTTATCTTCAGAAATTTCTGTGTTTTCTGCAGCACTGTAAATTGTAATTCATATCTACAACTTGTTAAGCAATATTTTGATGTAATTCCAATTGGATCTTGTTCTTCAAGTCTTGTAGTTTCCAGATCTGTATTAGATCTGATATTTCATCCATATATTTGGTAGAGGTCTGAGATATAATGTACAGTATTTGAACCATCTGAAAAATAACGCTATCTATGTATTTCTGCAGTTTATTCCTAGTTGCAGCTCTAATTTCTGAAGGGATCTTGCCCTAGTTATTTTTGTAATCAGTTGTAAAGACAATAAGCTCATATGTAAATCTGATTTACTGTTATATTACTAAATTATCATATCTTTTTCTATCCTCCTTTGAGTTTTAGTCAAATCTTTGCAATTCTAGTAGCTGAGGTTTTCATGTTGCAACAACTTCTCTCTTTGGCTGATTTCTAGCTAGTCTTGTTTCCGGGAGATCTGTTTAATGTTCTTAAACTTATTTTTTTTGATGAAATTTCATATGTAAGTCATATACACCATAAATTAGGGGATCCCAACCCTGATCTGCATTATTCTTGCTCATATTTTCTTATACAATGTTTTCATTGAAGGCCTTGTTGAGATTCCTGAATGGGATTATTCCAAGTTCTATAGGCAGAGTCTACAGTTGGCCAGATAGCCTCTGGTTCTCACCCTATTTTCAGAGGTGACATAACCAGTAAATGCCTCTGTAGTCCATATCTGACATAGAATCTTGAGAATCCCCAAAAAGGAACATTACAATGGTATCAGAGCTCCACTCTTGGCACAACCTGTGCTAGCATTGGAGCCTTAGTCATGCTGCATTCCGAAGATGAAGATCCTCTTTCTGAGAGGGAGAGGAGATACTAGAATATAAGTCATAGAAAGTATGACTATACTACTGTTGACCTTGACAAGGGTCAAGACAAGGGGAAGGCCCCTGAATTAAATGATAAAGATAAGGAGGCAGAAGATTTTGTAAAAACTCTCTTGGAAGTTATGCAAGATCTGTCCAAGGAAATAAAGGAGATGAGGATAGATAGAATGAGGGAGTCCCTTGGAAGACTCCATCAAGGAGAGAGTTCTGAAATGTCTCAGTTTGGGACTGGTCCACCGGTGAGCTTGCCACAATCTCCACATATCTCACAATGCTCTACAATGCCTACCTTATTGGCTGTAGAGAATTAAGGGCTTCAAGAGTCAACCTCTTTGGAAGGCTACTTTGCAGAATATGATTCACAAAGTTAAAGGTTCAAGGATAAGTTGAGCTTTCAATATTTCTGCCATCTAAAGGACCGGAGGAGGCCTTTGCAGCAGTATAGAGATGGAGGTTTCCTTTATGGGAGGCACCACACCATGGGCAGATTCTTCTTGCCTAAGTTTTATGGATCCCCCTCTTGTTCAGCTAAATCATGGGCGGAAAATTTGGACATCTACTTCCAGCTGAATAAGGTGCCTGAAGCAGAAGGCATTAAGATTGATGTGCTGCATTTTGATGGAGAAGCCCACAACTAGTGGTTTCATGGAATTTCTACATTGGGGCACAACAATGTGTCCACTTATGCTGAGTTCACTAGGAGACTAGTGGAAAGATTTGATCGGAAGGATCCAGAGGCCCCTTTCATAAGCTTGGCAAAGCTTAAGTAGACAGGAGATGCTGAAGCCTATATCTATGAATTTTTGAGGCTGTATGTAATGGTTCCTAATCTTTCAGTTGCAAGGAGAGTCTATATGTTCACAGATGGCTTGGAAGAACCTTTGCATGGTTTGGTCAAGTCTACCAAACCCACCACACTGCATGATGCCATTGAAAGAACAAGAGATCTCCAAGATTCCTTTCCAAGAGCAAAGGAAACCTTCCCAAGCAAAGCCACTTGTCAAGAATCATGGGTGCCAGGACATAGATGTGCGCTGGAAGAGCACATTATATTGAAGTCTTCTCTGATTGTGAGGAGGAGGAAGGAAATGATGGACCTAGGAGAGTTCACAGCGCTGGTGATGATGAGGAGGAGGATCCATCATCATCCAGAGAAGAAGAGGGAGCATGTTCTCCAACCAGTGGGACTCTTGCTTCCTTGAGAGGAGTGCCCAAATATTTGACTCTTAGAGTGCAGGGTTCAGTTATGAACCAAAGAGTATCTATTCTTATTGATAGTGGGGCAACCCACAACTTTATTGATGCTCACTTTGTGCAAAGGAGAGGGATCCCTACTGATACTTTTGATGGGTTCTCTGTTTTGGTGCCGGGAGATAGAACTATGCAATGCATGTAGTATGTTCCATCAATTTCTGTGACTATAGGGACCTACACTTTTGAGGACCACTTCTTTGTAGTGGACATACTGGACACCAAAATCTCTTGGGTGTCCAGTGGTTGATTAATTTGGGAAAATTCACCACTGATTGGAAGGCCTTGCAGATGGAATGGGTGGATTTGAAGAGTGGGAAACAACAAGTCATTCAAGGCATGCACACCTACCCTTCACTTGATGTCTCTACCCACACAACAAAGATGGATTTGTGCAGTGAGGGAAAGGATCTCATGGTTCCTTCTCTCATGTTCATGATATTGCTGCAAGGGAAATTCCTATATCATGGAAAGCCTCTTGGGGTGCCATTAGATTCTATGGGGAAAGCTTCACCAAGTGCTGAAACAATGGAAGAAAGAGTCACAATGCTGTGGGAGGAAGCAAAGGGGAGGATCAGCCTTCCCACAAACAATTTTGGCATGCATGATGCCAAAGAAACAAGCAACAACAAGGCAAGCACCACCACAGATACATCTACAGTGCTGTCCTTGTTGAGGAATGTAGATCCATATTGGAGGTCTCAACTCCTTTTGGAGTACTCCAAAGATCTGCACACTAGGATGATATTAGATGGCATAAAGCAAAGGGGAGGTTACTTGGTCCATGAAGGGGTCATCTATCATCTTGGTAAATTATTCTTGTCTCAAGCCTCCAAGCTTAAGCAAGAGATACTACAAAGAGCCCATAAGGAGTTCCTTTCCAGCTACATGCAATCAGGAAGAATCTACTCCCTAATCTTGGGGAGTTTTGATTGGGAGGGTATGGAGGAGGAGCTACATCAGCATTATGATTGGGAGGAGCTACATCAGCACTTCCAAGAGTGAAATAGTTATGTGGAGATGGGGCAGCCAAGGAATCCTATGCAGGAGACATTTCAGCCATCTCTTTCTACTCTCAAAAGAGGAGAAAAGCCCATGCCTAACTCTATGTGTATGGGAGACGTGTATGGTAAGAGATCTGATCTTGTGGAGCAAGTATATTTTTCTAATTTTTCACATTCTCTTACCATATGTATGTAGGCCATGGCTCCTACAAGGAGTAATATTACATGCAGATCTCATGGCAAAGATGGGGCCAATAAAAATTCCAAAGCTGGCCACTCCCTTAAGGTGCAAAGGGAGATTGTTTATCATGATGGGTGCTTTCCAAAGACACCTAATGAGGGTTTCACTTTCAGCCATGTTAAAGTGACCCATGCAGTAAATATGTGGTGGGAGTACCACCTATCACATTCAGATTTACTCAAAACAAGGATTGTACTGTGCTGGTACCTTATGTGGGATTGTGACCCACCTCCTCATGTGCAAATTTCAGTTTGCCTTTATGTAATTTCGCTACCATACATATATGACATATTGGTTTTGTTTATGGGAATGTATGGGAAAAAATTAAGTAGTGTACATGTACCACATGGGATGGAACTTTATCCAGTACTTCATGATACATGTTTCAGATGTGACATTGGTTCACCCAAGTTTATTTCTGTTGAGTTTTACTCTCCTGAAGGGGCAGACTATGTACCTATCATGCTAGTATTGGAGGAGCAATTTTTGATGTATTTCCTTGGTGAACACTTATTTCATGATGAGAGCTTGATTCTTGATGGTGTCATCAATGGAGAAGGAGAAGAAACACAGCTCTTACCCTACCAGTTGCTTGAGGACAAGCAACATTTTGAGGGGGAGGACTGTAATGTTCCTACTTAGCCTTAGCTAAGAGGAGACATTAAATTTTGACTTAATTTATGTTTTATGAATAAATGAATAAAGGAGGACATGTAAAACTCCTAATAAATAAATTCCCATGTAAAAAAAGACAAATCCGGGCTATGTAAATCATCACTTGCGGGTGTGAAAGAGGGTTGAGCCAAAGATTGGGTCCACCTTGACCAAATCAACTGCGATGTCTAGGTTCAATGCATCTCCAAGAGGGACTGCGTAGTTCTAGAAGGGAGCCTCTAATGTGAAAAGGGGTGACTCATCAAAGTGGTTTAGGGTTTGCAAGGGCTTTCTCATGTTATAAAAGAAGGAGGAGAGCAACATGAAGAGGTTGTTGATAGATCATATTTCTGAAGTATTTGTCCTCTTAGACAAATACCATTCTTTGCTGCTTAGTGGAGGATTGTGATTGGAATTCCTGTTTAGTGGTTTCATCTCTTCCCTTGAGAATAATTGGAGGAGTTCTTTGCTGAAGTTGGCCACTATCTGGTTTGAGACCAAGCTCTATATTTCATGAGCAACGCTGGCCCATTGAGGGTTTTGCAACTGCTATCTTTTGTAGCAAGTGGCATTATAGATCTGCTTAGATCTAGTTGGTTTTTAGAGGCTTTCTCTATTGGAGAGTGTTCTTTAGCCTCCAAAGAGCTAGCTAATCCATATTTTGTATCAGATCTGTAATTTCATTCCAATTATTCAGTCTCCTTCACCCTCTATGCAGTTTCTGCTCAATACTGCGTTAATTTTGTGAGAGGGCTTGCTTATTTCAGTTTGCTATCAGTCTGGAGGAGATCTCTTGGTGTTTGGCTTGCCTTCCCTTGGTGATCCATGGATTGGGTTGCTGATCCATGTCTCTATAGATCTGATCTATTTCAGTAATAAAATTTACCTTCAGAAATTTCTGGGTTTTCTGTAGCACTGTAAATTGTAATTCAGATCTACAGCTTGTTAAGCAATATTTTGATGTAATTCCAATTGGATCTTGTTCTTCAAGTATTGTAGTTTCCATATCTGTATTAGATCTGATATTTCATCTGTAGATGTGGCAGATATCTGAGATGTAATGTACAACAGCTGAACCATCTGAAAAATAACGTTGTCTATGTATTTCTACAGTTTATTCCTAGTTGCAGCTCTAATTTCTGAAGGGATGTTGCCCTAGTTCTTTTTGTAATAAGTTGTAAAGACAATAAGCTCATATATAAATCTGATTTACTGTTATATTACTGAATTATCATATCTTTGGCTGTCCTCATCTAAGTTTCAGTCAAATATGTGCAATTCTAGTAGCTGGGGTTTTCATGTTGCAGTAGCTTCTCTCTTTGGTTGATTTCTAGCTAGTCTTGTTTCCGGGAGATTTGTTTAATGTGCTTTAACTTATTTGTTTCTAATGAAATTGCATATGTAAGTCATATATAGCTTAAATGAGGGGATCCCAACCCTGATATGTGTTATTCTTGCTCGGATTTTCTTATACAACATTGTCATTGAAGGCCTTGTTGAGATTGTTGAATGGGATTATTCCAAGTTCTATAGGCAGAGTCTACAGTTGGCCAGGTAGCCTCTAGTTCTCACCATATTTTCAGAGGTGACATAACCAGTAAATGCCTTTGTAGTCCATCGCTGACATATAATATTGAGAATCCCCAAAAATGAACATTACACATGGGAGAGAAGGTGAAATATGAGGGTGAAGTGGAAAAGGGCATCGTTTGCGGTTTTTTTACACTTACCAAAATATTAAAATAATGGGGTTTGGTTTGTACAAAACACAGAGACGGGTACCCAAAACATGAAAGAGGGTCGCTCACTGAAGGTGTGAGGATGATGTTTTGCTGGGGGTAGGGGTCCCATTGGTTGGTCTCATGTGTGGGGTTGATGAAGCGGAAGATATCGCAAATGGGATTATGCTGATGGAGGTATGGTGGGCTAAATGCGATGCACAGAGGTGCGCTTTCAATCTGCTTGTACAACCTAGTCGTCTGGGAAGGGGGTTTTGAGTTTGAATGGTAAACTTGACATTATGCATGATAGATGGATGGGCATGAGGTGCTTCCCTGATTGAAATGGTATGGCCATGGCATCACTTATCGGGTGATGTATGGTCTACTTTGGATGAAGATCACCATGGAGGGGAGGATCTACCGACCAACGCGGACGTTTATCATATGCAAGGTGAGGTGATGATAAACATGGTCGGGTATGAGGACCCTATGGTTTATTTCTGATGGAGAAATGATGTTAGGATATGCAAAGTTTTCTGGGACTCTATCATGCTGAGGGTAGAATGATACCTGCTCCAGAACTTTCAGTGACTGGTGTTGTGAACGGTTTGCGGTTTCTACCTGCAAAAACAACTACTTCAAGTGAAAGAATCTTATTTTCATCAAATATTATTGAAAGACGTGAACTTTGGAAAGGAAGATGGGAGGGTGAATACCTGCCGGCGTTGAAAATTTTATTTTTCTGGAAAGCGGATGTGTGTCATCGCTTTCGTTTGTCATGGCATACTGATGATGGTGCAACTTACGATTAGCGGAATGGACCTTCTGATATCTTGTTATTGACCTCCGAAGTTCTAGAAAAGGGCGATAAATATAGGATTATGGCCCTAATCTGATTCATTTGTACTCGCTGAGTTTTGGGAGATTAGAGGTGATTGCAAAGCTTTTCTTGTCATTACGGTCAGTCTGTGTACCAAGGATTAGCGATATTATGCCGAGGTAACTTTCATGACGTCCTGCATTTCAATTTTTTCAGTTTGATGGTGCCGGGGGCCGTACAAATTGGGTTTGTACGACCTCAAAGGGAATTTTTTCCCTAGATTGCGTGGGTGATCTAGGCAAAGAGGCGCCCCTCTTGTGCTTATTTATGAGGGACAGACGCGCGAGGGCACAATGTTCCCTCTTTTTTGTAGGGTGCTGTATAAACTTGGGTTTTTGTCCCTTTTGATGTTTTCTCTATACTGATGGGTGCCTGTGTTGCTTGGCAGGTTGGTGCGGAGAGAGCGAGATTGGTCAGAGATCTAGACTGCTCTGACTGCTGATGCTGGGGCACGCCATCAGTTTAGCATATGGGGCCTTCTGAAATTTTCTGAGAACGAGTTTCTTCGGTCTCAAGACCAATTGTTACGTTAAATTATACAAAATTGGCATAGGAGGCACAATATGTTCGGACTGAGGGGGACGAACCTGATTATCCATCCGGAGACGGATATATACTTCATGACCGAGTTACTACCTCAAGGTGAGGCAGTGAGGTATCCAGTCCCTGCAGGGAGAGTGAACCTAGACAGGTTCCGAAGGAGGCATTGTGGTGGTGTGCCTCTTATTGAGAGGTGCATAAATATTGCATCAGTGAGAGATGTGGCCGAGTGGTGTGCTCTAGCCATTATTGTGCAACTGGCGGGGTCATTTACTCTGCATCAGGCATCGGGCCCACAGGTGGGAGTTTTACGCTGTTTAAGGAATGGGCATTTTTTCGATTTCGCCTGCTTTTGTTTTCATGGTATGGTGTCACAATTGAATAAGGTCCAACATGGATCCAAATCATTTGTGTACACTAGCATCTTGTGAAACATTATGTATGAGAGGGTGGTGTTGCTGAGGCTCATTGTGGCAGTGCCTATTGGGGGGCCGAGGGAGCCATGCATGAGGAGGTGGGCTCCGGTGATGCCACGTGGCAGTGGTGGCAGGGTGGGTCGTTATTGGAATGACATGACAGAGGCCTGGTTTGAGGCCAACCCACTGATTTTTTTCCATACCCATATGCGGGAATGGACTTTTAGGGTGATCTAGATATTGGTCTCCCTTTCGGTTATGTTTGGGGTCCTGGAGGTATGTGCTATATTCTTCTGCATTTTTTCGAGTTTTTATGTACTTATGTGTTTTGTTATTGACACTAAAATTATTTTGGTTACTCATGTAGATGTTAGCAAGGTGGGATGCCCAGTGGCCCAACTGGTGGGTCACGACCCTTCGCCAAAACCTCAGGGTGGTCAAGGGGGAGGTGGCGCAGGTGGACGGGGTGGTGGTGCTGGTGGACCTGGCAGGGATGGTGCTAGCCCTTCTGGTGAGGGCAGCAGCTCGAATGGAGCTGAGGCTGTGGCCGAGTGAGCTCGTGCATATGCAGATGAGGCGCGCATTGCATTACTTACAACTTAGGTGGATTAGAGGACTTCGAGTGTGATGAACCCTCTGACTGGGGATGCACTCGAGGTTTCATGGACGACTTCGAGGAGGTTTGGCTAGAGACGGTGATGGCCTGCGAGAGGGATTATTGGCCCACTCTACGACAAGTAGCTATTGCAGTGGTGACAGTAGCTCCGGTGGTGGCACCAGGAGTAGTGGTGGGCCCAAGTTCTCCTCTTGAGGGGGAACCCCCCTAGAGTAGTTTTGTACATGAGGCCTCCATTATGAGGGTCCTTTACTATTTTAAACGAGTCTGATGACAGGTTGTAATGGAGCCTTGATATTATTTTGCTAGAGATACACAGTTTTTGATATATATATATATATATATATATATATATATATATATATATGAGAGAGAGATCTTTTTGCGGCTCTACATGGTGTGCTATCTATTTCGGTTTATGTATTTTGTGTTATGCTAATGGATATCTATGTTTTTGGTTTTTTATGTATGATGGATTATTAACGATGCATTCCAGTCTAGGATATTGTTAGCTATGTGATCAGTTGCTTGGTTTTGATTCCTTGATACATGTGAAAATGTGATGTAATCAAATTTTCTGCTTAATCTTTTGGCATGCAAATATTTTCTAAATAGGTTTGCGTCTCTGGTTTCAAATGTTTGGTTTAACTGCGATACTACTATTTGGGAATCAAGGTAGACATGCATATGGCAGATGCCCTGATGGGGGGCCTCACACATAAGTCCGATAACGACATCATATTCTGCCTGATTGTTGGTTGCTAATCTGATGCACACACCGTTTGAACATAGTGGTGATTAGTCAGGGTGGTAGATGACCCAGGTGGCTGCAGCGAATTTTTGAGACCATCGCGATGCTCCATCAGCAAATCCAATATAGGGTTCAAGTTGGTGATCCATGGTGGCACTTTGAGCACGGTTAGGTCTTTGGGTCAAAAATATTTTGGTGTTGGGATTTTTGTGTACTCTAACCCTAGTAAGTAAGGGCTACTGGGGCCCTTATGGGTAGAACTTCTTGAGGTAAAGGTCGTTGACGGGGTTAGTGAGGTAGGTCCCGTCCGGTTCCACCAAGATGTATGCCCCCTGTTGGAGACAATGTTTGATGATATAGGGTCCTTTCCACAAGGTTTCAAACTTTCCTGGCCCAAAGGCCTATTTTGCGATGTTATAGCGAAGGAATAACTTGCCCTCGGAAAATGAGTGAGGGGTGATGTGGCAGTCGAATGATTATTTTACCCTTTTCTTATGGGCCTCATTGTGTTGCAGTGATTGTCGCTGAATTTTGTCAACTAGCTCTAGTTTTACTAGGCATTGTTCTAGAGGATGGGTGTCATCAAGGAGTTCGATGGAAGCGTGCAAGTTTGGGATCTTGTGGAAATCAATGCAAAAGCATAAGGTACCTTGGTCTTTTGCGACAGGAATAAAGTGGAAATCCTTGGACGAGGGGGCAGTTGGAATCCTATCTTGGGCATGCGATGATACAAGTCATATGTGGTGAATTGTGTCAGTGGCATGCGGCGGGGGGAGGATCTCGCTAATGGAGTCCTGTGTGAGCATAAGGTCGGGTTTCCTGCTAGGATAGCTAATTTATGGTATGTCAAATTTGTTCTTATTACAGAGGTGTCTGAATGCTTTCAGCAGCGGGCATACCTTTGGCGCGTGATCTTGAACAGTGCAAATGGTGCACAATACCACAACATTGACAGAGTAGATAGTGTGAGATTCTACGCTACTCGTTGTCCCTGATGTGGACGGTTGGGAAGGGTCAGTAATGGAAGAGGTCATCTTCTTATTCCATTTTTGCGTCGTAGGTTGAGACTTGCCTTCCTCTTTGGTGGATGGTTGGCTTAATGCCGCTCTAGCTGATCTTAGCTTGGCAATATGTGCACAATTAAATGTATGATGGAAGTGTGAGAAAATTCGGCAATAAGTGTGTGTGAACCTCTCTTGATTAGAGAGAATTTTTTGAGGGAGAGATGAGACTATGCGGAGACTGTTTGCAAGGGGCTTGAGTTCTCTACATTGGTTGACTCGATGATCATTTAGATCACATAAGTTGCATGTTATCCTAGGCTTTGCCTAGGGTATACGTGGTTGGTGTGTGGTCTTATCAGGCTTGACACACCATTGGGATGGTGGGGACTTTAAGCCAGCGATGTATCTTTTATGCCATTCCTGGAGATCATCTGTTCTCTTTTCTACGGCATTAATCATGTCAATAGTGGGACGGATCCGCAAGACATAAGTACAATGTCAGTCGTAATAATTACCCTGACATATCAAGCAAAATATTTGTGATATGGGGGTCCCATCGTGCTTGGTTTGAGGCCAGGCGGGGAACCAACGTCGCAATGCTCCTAAATCAGGGCAATGGACGACTATATGGTCTATCTTTTTTCATAACATGCATGCGGGTGTGTTTTGTGAAGTGCCGTTAGGAGTAACTAAGGGTTCCCTACTAGGCTGTTCTTCGGCTGATAAGAACATTATGGACCCGCTCATCTCCTCTACTTGGGTCATGGATCTACCTGTGGATTCGACATCCATATCGTTTTCTTGGGAAAGACGAACTATGGCTGAGCGGAGGCTAGCAAGGGCTAGCCAGAAGTGAGGTATGTAGTGACAATCTTCCAAAAGGTGATTGTCGGCGCATAATGGGCATGTGAATTGTGCTTCCCATAGCCCTACATAGTAAACCCTTTCGATTGGATACCATCTGTGAATGAGTTCCAATGCAGTACACTCTTCGAGGTAGTGGCCATGTTCATTGCATAGTGTGCAAAGTATAATGGGCATTGCTAGGGGTCGCTCTACAAATCTATGCTCCTCTTGTAAGTATAGGATGGTACGCGGCTCGTCATTGACGGACTGGATGGAGGGATCCTCTTGATAGGATCGGTCGACCACATGTAAGGCATCCCTATATCATGGTTTTTCTGGAAAGTGGTGGGTATAATGCCCATAGGTGTCACAGAGAGCACATGCGTGATTGGTACGCAGCGGTTTGCATTTATTTTTTGTGGCAGGTTCCTTTTTATGGGAACGCGGCATCGAGGTGCCTGCTTTGGAGCCAAGGAGTGGTTTTAACTTGTCCAACTCTGGACATATGTGGGTAGGGTGTCCTACGACATCACATATAGCACAGGCTGATGACTCCCTTTGCATTGTGGGGGTCACTTCTTTCTTTCCTCTCTTGGCAATTTTCTTGGCTGTGGTAACCGGTTTCATAATGGAAAATTCCCTTGTGGGCGCAGCTTCAACCATTTCTTGGGTAGTTTGGGGCTCCTCGGGACTGAGGGGCTTTAACCCAACTTCAGTAACATTGGTGGCTCTTGTTCCGGAAGGGGGAACGAGGTACCAAACTGGGAATGCCAACAATATGTTGGGTAACACCAGTGTCACCAAAACCTGCTAGGAGACGAAGCCAGGTGGTGGGTAGAGGAAAGGGGTTTGGAAGGCGGCGTAGGCTAGAGAGGCTGTCGTGGCCGATGCCTCGGTGTCGTTACTGCTTGATTCCATGTCTTGACTAACCTTGGTGCTTAATGTGGACATCATGCATACCGGGGCCCCTGTGGCATCGGGAAATACCTCAAGGATAATGGGAGGATCTCTTAGGAATGACCCTAGGACGGATGACGGTTTGAATTGGCCAGGACCATATTCTTGATACCGTGAAAGACCATCTGCAGTTGTATCTACATAGGGTAGGATTACATCCGTGTTGGTTAGGGGACGCTTTTCACTATGCGTCAGTTGGTCTACTGTAATGATTCGATCCTCGTGGGGGAACATCATGATGCAGAAGACAGAAGACGCTATGGTAGACATGGAGTACATGTAACTCCGCCCAAGGAGTATATTGTAATCCAAGTGAGAGTCCAATACTTTGATGTCTATGTGGACCGTCTTACCGGCTAAGCAAACTGGTACATTTTGGAAGAGGCCGACGGGAGTCGAGGGACAACCATCGTACACTCTGAGTGTGATGATGGAAGGTTTGAGTTCGGGGGATCCTAACTTCTGCCACACATTCTTTGACATGATGCATATGGATGCACCCTTGTCAATGACACATCAGTGAATAGTGATATTATGTACCAATACTGGTATCTAGAAGGAAACCATGGAGGGAAGACTAGGGGTGGCTTTGTCTAAGTCAAAAGCCATCATGTGCGTATCCGCAGGGTCGACAACACCTAATGTGGAAAGTAGGGCTTTCCATTGCTTTGGGCATGACTGCACTACTTCCAATGCAGACATAGCAGCAGGTGATTGAGCTAAATCATCTACGATGCTATAATTTTGGGCCGCTTTGGAGTAGTTACCTACTCGCCTATTAGGCCCTTTTACCATTTTTGGCAATAGTTCCGCAGGAATCTTTGGAATGGTTAAAGGTGTATTCGGCGCGCTCTTACTAGCCCCTGACGTACTGGTGCCTGGTGGGGTGTCGTAGCTGATATTTCGAGTTTGGAAAAACATTTCTTCCCTAGCCATGTAAATTTCTTGGTTTATTTTCCCAGAATCGTCTGGGTTTTGCTGCTGAGTGTTGACCGTTTCTTAATGGGGGAAGGATTCTTGCATCACCGCAGTTTGCTGGGAAGATCCTCCTTGTCCTCGGTTACTCTGTAACTTTTTAAGCTCAGGGAGTTCGGGACAGTGGTGAGTATAGTGCCCGTACTCACCACATATTGAACAAGAATGGTTTCTTCATAGAGGTGGCCTTTTTCCTTGCCTTTGGGCATTGCTTGGCTCTTGGTTCTGATTTCGGTTGGAGTTACCTCTAGCCTGGGATCACGGTGGGCGCTGTTGGTTGCTGCCACCCTATCCAGGGTTCCCTTTGGGCTTGTTTTTTGTATTTTTCTTAACCACGTTAGGAGGGTAGTTCTCCTGATCATACTGGTGTGGTTTATTTTGGGACAGCTGCACAAAGTTCACCTGTGCATTATTTTGCATAGGTGGGTTGTGTGCTTGGGACTGAGCATAATGTTGTCCCGTGTTTGCACCTGTCCGTTGGGGGGGAGCTCTTCCATCAATCTTTCTTCCTGCATACTGGGTCCCCTCAACCAGAGGATAAGGTCCTCCTTGGTGATACGCTTGCACCCTATTGGTCAAATTTTTTTTGCGGCATATGATGACTTTGAAATATGGGTTGAGACATGTTCTGGGTAGAACCATGTGTGTAATCGGGATTCTGACTACTGCTACCTAGGTACCTTTGGGTCATTGACCCAATAAATCCATTTGCAGAGTTAGATGTGCCTAGCAATTCTTGATAAGATTGCAGGTGCGGGGCGTTAGGCAAGATGTTGTATATGTATCTTGACTGCGTATAGATCAGTTCAAGCTGCTGGGCTTTACTGATTACGTCCTCTTCGGATGTGGGGTTGCATTGAGCCACATCCTTTGAAATCTCTGCCGTAAGAGTTTTCAAGAATAAATCTAAAAGGACTCGGTCGTCGAGTTTAGCTTTACATAAACTGTGACGCTGCCTCCATTCATGGAGATGCTCTGAGATATGGATCAAGGGGGATTGTCTGAAATGAGTCAGTAATTCCATTCCTGAATCGTGGTGAATGGGAAACTGAAAGTATGTGAGGAACGTGGTAGCAAGGGCACTAAAGGTTCCATGTGAAGCAGGAGGTTGCTCCACGTACCATTTCGCGGCCACTCCCGTAAGAGTGCGTTGAAATAACCTCAACCGAATAGTATATTCAATGATGATATTCGATGAGCACCATAGGTGAAAGGTCATTATATGATTACCTGGGTCTTCCGCTTGCTTGCCTTCAAAATTTTGTATGTCCGAATGGAGCTTCGTGGGCATGGGAGGCCAATTGGGGTCGTGTGCACTGGGGTCATTGGTGAGCTTGGTTAAATCAAGTAGATTCAATGTCGCTAAAAAGGGTGACTAGGAGGTTGATGCCATGGCAACATGTGAAGACACGAAGTTCTGTTTAGAAAGAGGGTTAGTATGTGATGTACCCTGTTGTGAATTCAACTAGCTTCTCGTATGGGATGCGCTCCTTTTCCCCCCAAGGGACAAGGGGGGAGTGGTGTGCAGTGTGGTGTTGGGAGATCGACTAGGGTTCCCAACTAAGGTTGCTCCAAGAAAGGATGAACCGACAATTGTGGCAATGTTTCGTATTTGACGCCTAAACGGTGAAAGACCTGGAACCCCTCCCGATAATGGGGGGAGGTCCAAAAGATGCCTGGACCGATGAGGTTCCATTGGAACTGCTTGGGTGTCGACCAGGGTAGGTTTTGGAAAAATTTTGAGGGGATCGAGCCTATGATCATGAAAAATTTATGGCCACATACATAAAAAAAAGTGAAAATGAAATGAATTTTCCCTTTAACTTAATCTATGTGATCAATCAAGAAAAAAATGATTTTGTTTTTTTGCGCATGATACTTAAAATCCTAGAAGACCTATTACGTCCTCACACACTCAAAAGTAACTGGGCCTTGAGAAGATTTCTTGTGAGTGTTGGCACAACGTCCCGTAAGAGCTAGCAACGCCCCTAGTCAGTTGAAGAGAATCTACCAAGGTAAGGGTAGAGGGTCTGGCGCTTTCCTGCACCGTCACCTATAAGGTAAAGGATGCCCTAGTTTTTGGCCACTAAGAACCACCGTCCCACGTGAGCGTTCAAGTCTTGGGCTTCTTGGTATTCAACTAACAGTACTGAGTATCAGCCGGGTCAGGTAGCCCCAACTGATATCGCATGCACTGTGCCTAAGCCTAACCCCCTCTGAATCGGGTCTCGGATTTTCTTTTCCATGGGAAGATAGGTGGATTTTAAAGCTCCCTAAATACACAACTTCTATGTTTCAATGTGAAGTGTGATCAAGGCATCTTATTGGATGCCTACCCCCTTGATCCTAACTTAATCTATAAATTATTTTGTGGCCCATGTGGGGAGAATTTAGTGAGTTGGTTTAAGTTATTTTTAGGTGGCTTCCTTTTCTTAGTGGGTGAACGTGTGTGAGTGTATGGTGAAAAATATCATAATTTGAACATATGGATATCGGTGATCCTTTACAAAAGTCCCTTAGTTAAACTATGTGACGTTGTTCCTTGCTCAAATGGAAAACATTTGTGGATAATGGGCTGCTTCCAAATATTCCTAGTTAGTCTATGTGAGTAACTAAAGGGAGATGGCGAATCACAAATGTAGAGCATTCATATTCTTGTCTAGGGTCACCAAATGGTGCAAAGACAACAGATATTACTTGCTCTAATTGGCGATTCAATCCTAGTCCCGCAATTTCCTAGATGCAAAAATTGAATTTAAACTAAACAATTTCTACGCTAGCTTATGCATGTGTGGTCTTAAGCCACTTACTTGGACTATTTAAACTAAGTTTTCATACCAGAATCTGAAAAAATATAAATTTTTTGGAAAGAAATGGTTAATTCGCCCCCTACTTAAACTATGTGAACACTTTTTGCAAAAACCAACTTAAATGAAAAACTAACTAAATGCCTATACAAAGCAGCGAAAAGTGAATTCTTAGAAGCTGTGGGGTATCAACACAGGTGTTGGAAGATACATTAGGGGCTTCCCAACACACTTACAAGTAGAGAATATGCAGAAAATAGGGAGAAAAAATCTCAGTCTACAATTTGCACGCAAAAACTCTTGATAGGTGTGCCTTCCTGTGCGCAAGTCAGTCCTGAACGCATGCAATGTGCCTCTGTGAGGAAAAACTACACGCAAAAATCCTACAAGTAAAATATTAGGAGCTACCTTCTTCAGTCTGTCACTTCAATGAGTCTAGGGACTGCAAGATGGGTCAGAGGACTGTCAACTCCACTCCAGCATAAACAAAGGGCCTCCTGCAAAAGATGGCACAACCACATAAACTTGGAACACATCAGTGGAGTCGCCAATCCTGTTATGGTATATTTGTCGTACGGGTGTACGAAATCGCACCAGCTTAGAGAGTGTGGTCTACTCTCTAAACTATTGGTAACAGACAGAAAGTGGGGGCAGCTCAAAAGAATAAAAATTAGTGGAAATAGTATGCTGAAGTATGCTCTGGTTAAACTAAAACTAGAACACAAATATACAGAAGCTATATAGAGAGTCAAATTGATAATAATGCAAACAATGGCTCGATGGCCTCTTCTTATTAAACGTTTGACACAGAGAAGAAATTTTCCCCACTTTCCAAAGGGCCCCTAGGCAATGGCTCTAGGTCCCGATGCAAGGATGTTGCCTTCCAAGCTCTGCCTCTGATGTAGTCTCTCTCTCTCTCTCTCATTGCAGTGGACTAAGATGTTGCGTGGCTAACTATCGAGTCCTCTTTAGCTCCGCATCCTGTCAGCATAATGTCAGGCAAGTTAAGCTTGGGAAACTTCGGCCAACATAACGATGTGATCACCATCCCCTTCATCTCTCGGGGCTTTCTATAGGAGGTTTCAAATCCTTTCCTTCCCTCCTTGGTACATGATGGATGGTGACCCAAGGGAGAGGTGTGATTCCATTGTGTGCTCAAATATTCTTTTGTGTGCTCACATAATGTCTAAGGAGGCATTGGTGGTTGTCCTTAGACGGCTTTCACATAAGCAGTAACTGTCCTTTTCTTGGTCTGGTCCTGGAAAGTGACTTTTTTCCATTTCTAAGAATGCGCGCTTTTTGGGCAAAAGGGTGCGCAGAAGACGCTCTTCTCGAAGGATAAAGCACACAATTCAGCATTTATGACTAGTTCAAATTTGATTTTCTCAAAACCTTAGATATTTTAAATACTTCTTGATTCCATAATGTGTTCCTGTCCTGTAAATCCTTGGGCTCGACATTAATTGATATCGTCTTCTATTGTACAATTTTCCAGTGTTAATAGTGTAGTTGTAGTAGCTGCAGTTTTCTTCTTTCCTTTGTTTTGTTAAAATGAGTTATTTTTTCAGGATGAAGTTTCCAACAGTTTTTCTCTTCATGGCCTTCTCTTGAACAATGTTTACGTATCACTTTCTCACCCTCTTGTTTGACAGATGCGTTCTTTTTTCGTTTTCCCTTAGAGGTTTTATCTTTGTTTTTCCCCTTAAAAGGCTTGTTTCTACCCTCATCAAAAGTGTTTTTCCCTCTAGCCTCTAAATGCGTAGCTTGTACACAAACTTCGTCTAGACTAGTAGGATTGAACATAAGGATAGTATGTCTAAGGTAGTTGTGCAAACCACCTATATATTTCAGCAAAGTGTCTTGACTTTGTAAGTCTACCCCTAATAAGAGTGCTCTTTTCCTAAACTCTTGAGTTTAGTCTTGTACATTTTGTCCCTTAAGTTGTTTGAATTTTTGCCAGTTCATGATAGCCTTTTGTAAATGAGCTAATGGATAAAATTGCTTTTTAATTGCAGTAATAAATTCAGCCCATGATAAAGTGATCCTACCATGTTTTTTAATTTCATCCTTAGTCTTGGCTTCCCACCATACCAATGCTACTCCATCCATTCTCAAAGAGGCTAACTGTATCTTGGTGTCGTCATCATGAAGGTTCTGTATGATCAAGTAAACCTCCAATTGCCTTATCCAATTGTCAAGTTTCTTTGCATTGACTTCACCATTAAACATAGGCAACTCAAATTTAACATCAAGCTTTAAAAATGGACTTTTACCAGTGGTTTTAGACTTGTGAGATTGATTCACCGAAGTAGAGGACAAAACTTGCAAACAGTCAACTATATCTTTGCACAAGAACAAATGCAGAGTAAAAATCTAGCTCTAATATCAACTGATCTAAAAATGGAACTATTTGTAAATGCTATGCAAAGTATCCATTTCCATCTAATTAAGTGTGCAAAGTGTTCTCCATGTCTTGCAAGTTAAACACAATAGTTTTGGTAATGTTTATGAGTTTTATGTGTGAGAATTTTTTATTTAAATTTACTGTATAATATATATCAGCAGAAATACACAGCAAGAAAAATTCACCATAGCATAACACAGCAAACTGATGAGGCAGTTCACCCCTCTTGGGCTACATCTACCGGTCCAAGGCTCCCCAATGGCATGTCCTTGCTCTATTAATTTTCTAAAAAATGGTTACACATTGAAATATATGCCTAAACAGGCAAAAAAAGTTGTTAATTTTACTTCAGAAGACATAAATAAGCTAAAAGTGGCTTTTGTTTCACCTCAAACAGTGAAGTACAACCCAATACAACTCCATTTCCCTGATGGATTTTTCATCTTCCCTGAAGAAAAAATGGTTGTAGAACACCTTTGTTCACTCTATAACCTATCCCAAACTCTCCAGAATGCTGAAGAAAGCCAAAATTAACTAAACTTTCATCTTTTTTGGTCAAAAATTGAGAAAGTTATGACCCAAACAAGATTTTGCCCAATGGCACTAGAAAACCTCCTCCAAAGCTGGAGGAACTCTAGCTAGCTCCACCAAAAAAGGAGGACTGAAAAGGATGGTGGAACCGTGCATTATTTTAGGGGTGACATTAAATGCAAAGGTCAGTTAAAGAGTGTGTTCACATGCTGAAAATCCGGAAATTGTTTGTTGTTGATGGATAAGGTTTTAAAGACCGCGCCCATGGTCACGGGTCGAGGTCACATGTGGGAGGAGCTAGCACCATAGGGGCCTAAATCCAACTCCCCGCTGGTTTGCATGGGGCTTAGCCCTTGATTCCAAACAGTGATCACATGGCGATGGGGCTGGCTCTGATGGGCTAGCCCCCAACCTTCCAGCCGTTCAAACATCTCCATGACCCGACTGTTCGTTCTTATGCCGCCTGAATCACCCATAAAACTAATGACCCGAGCCTCCGTTTACATGTTCCTGACTTGCCTGCTATGTAAACTCATCTCCACTACCATGTTGGTCGAGTCGACCCTGCTCGAGGAGTTGGGTCGAAGGTTTGAACCTCATGACCTCCGATTTTTCACCACATTTTTTAACCAATGGCCTGGGGCCACGTGGAAGCCTCTGGGCAGGCCACGTGGCACCCTTTAATAGGCCCATATAAAACCTTATAAAAATGAAATATTTTTCCATATAATTTTTTTTTGACAAGGAAAAATTCTTTTGGTCAAAAAGTCCTATTTTGGAGGTCACTAGACGATTTCAAATCTCAGTAACTTTCACATACGCCATCGGATTTTAGTCCCATTCAAGGCGCAAAAATCACAACGATGAGGCCTTTCCAGTCATTCATATTGCAACCATTTATGAGAATTTCCATTTTTGAGCATTTTTTTCAACTTGGACATGATCTACTAATCATGAGGAGTAGTAGAACTACTTGCATCATATAGCGGAATCTTGGACTGGTAGTCCTATGGAAGAACAAATAAAGGACATGGTAGAACTAGTGGATCATACCATGTTGCCATGATTTGTGGTTGGGGAAACAAAGGAGGGTCCACAAGAGGAGGGTTCACAAAATGAGGTATATGGTTAAGTGGAGGAAGGTGAACAATGGGGGATGAGGTTAGTACAACAGGATTCTACTATAAAGTGGATGGGTCTAAAAATATCCGAGTTATCCAATTTTGATATCTAGTCTTAGACAAGCTTTGTTCTAGGGGTGAGCCAGAGAGGATATTCTATAAGTCTTTAAGTTTTTCAGGTAGGGAACTTGCTTTCTGGATAGGTTTGCTAACGGTTTGAATTTTAGATCTATGGGATTTCCTAAGGATTATTTCAGGTTTGTCAACTATTTAAGGAGGGTTTGAGTCGGGATGGGATTTGGTATAGATTCTTCTAGAATCTAGAACTTGGACCTAAAAATCAGAAAGGTTGAGAGTTTATAACAATTTTTTTAAGAAACAAACCAATCTGTAAAAGAGATACTTAATCCACCAAGTATTCTTGACTAGGTTCTGTTGAGGTTTGAGGATAAGATAATTTTCCCAGTGGGGTCTATAGAAAACCAGTGGAATCACCAAGTGGAGGATTTTAAAACTATTTTATGGCTAGTAGTTGTCCACCATCAGCAACCAGGTACCATTCTTGGCTAACACTTGATTCATCTAAGTTTAAATGAGGATTTTTGAGTTCTCGAGAGAAAATTTAAGATGTTAATTACTCAGTGTTCCCCAGTATGGTCGCCACTATGTTGGCTCTCCGTGATTTGCAAGATTGGAAAGAAAAAATCTGCAGGGAACCACATCAAAACACTTTGGATTCCAAGGACCTAGCCTTCCTGGACTCAGAGAGGGCTCTCTATATGTATGTGTTTGTAAATGATATATCTTTATGCTTTTTCTTTATGCTTTTAGGCTAGTTATGAAGTTCTTAGTGCTGTTTGTTTTTTTTTGATTGGTTGACAGATTAATAGTGTGATTAATTGATGGAGAGTTTCAGTTGAACAGATAGACTATGAGAAGCATTAATCATTGGGCTATGGAGTCATAAAAGGATTTAATTTTTCATCAACTCTGCAAGGGTTTTCATAGGGCAAGCTAACTATATCAAGTGGATCTCTTAGATTACATGGAATATGAAATTACAGCAAATTGTGAAAATAGTAAAACTAAAGGGAAATTAAGAATCCTTTAACTCTACCTCAACAATAAAAGCCTTTTAGGTAAATGTTTATGAAAAACCAAAGGACAAGGCAAACCATAGAATTCTTTGGCCAGACTCTAATAAGAAAACCTTTAAGACAACAATCCAGTAATCCTTGAATTACCTTTAGGCAAAGAAAACATTTAAGATAACGGTCACTATGATCAAAGAGAAATGAAGAATTCTTTAATCAGCTGAAAAGAACTTTGGAGTAACAGTTTAGGACAAACCAAAGGACAGGGCATACCATAGATTGTCACAAGGGACCCCACTAAGTAAAATTATAAGAAAGGCCTTAAAAAACAATATTTCAAGCAAGACCAAAGGACAGGGCATACCATAGACTTCTTTGGCTGTACTCTACTCAATTTGTTTCAAGGCAACAAGCAAGGTGGAACTAGAGAGCAATTAAGAATTCTCTAATCAGACCTTGCAGAAGAAAACATTAAGATAAAGAAAGTAGACAGAATCAGGGTGCCACAACAACATATCCTAATCTAAATTTTATGTTCTTTTATCAGAGAAATCATGGAAAATATGGAAAATAGAAGGGAAAACATTGACAAAGAAGGATAACTTCACCATAAACATAGCTCAAGAATCCTGTGATCGTGCTTGTATTACTGATGTTCAAAACAATTACATTACTCGAGTGCAATCATCTTTTCAGCTCAGATTTTTCTTAAATCCATCTTAGCAGCTCATCAACTAGCTCATCAACTATCAATACACCAACCAACCAACCAACACTAAAAATGAACCATACATGCAATATTTATCTGCAAAATTAGGAGGTGGTCCTAAGGAGGGTTTTAGATTTGTATTTATTATAGAGTTAATGCATTTTTTACCTTTGAGACCATGCAAGGCCCAAGGAAAAATATCTGAGACTGACTCACTATAATAATAACTCCTAACTTAACTACGGAGCTAACTTTTGAGATATTTTGACTTTAAGGATTTTTTCATTAATTTTTACAATAAATTTTGAGTAGCTGGGAAATATATTTGATTGTTGCAATAACTATGGATGCCTTTATGGAAGTAAAATGAAGATTCAGGTGTCCAAAATGTGTATGGGAAGTAACTGATGTTTTACTTTGTCATTCGAATCTGTCTGTTGTGTTAATATTTGCTTGATTTGTATTTTAAACCTCTGTTTTGTTCTATTTTAATTATTCTAAACTGCCTTTATCTCTGATCTTTGTCTTCTAATCCTATAATTAACCCTTGAATTGATCTTTAATCCATTAACCTTCACTGCCACGGTCTTTTTGACTGTTTTCTTCCTTTGCCTGTATCTCTGTCTGTATTTACGGTGCAGTGGAGCATCTTTTCCATTTTGGTGCATTTGAATGACCATCAATGGTCATAATCTATTGATTTTCATGTGTGGATCTGATGCTTCTATTTCTTTTGATGGAAAAACTAACTGGATCGTCACCTAGGGAGTTTATTTGGACGTTGTAGGACCTCAGAAATGCATTTATGCATTTCTGCCATGATTACCTACAAAATACAACAAATTTTTAATTTAAAATACCACGTTTGAGGGGTTTATACATTTATTCGGGCTTTTTCATGCCTTAGGAGTGCTCATAGAGGTTCGTGGTGGCTGCGGGGCTTCATCTTAAAGGCATAGGCCCTTGGAAAGTTTGAATAGGGCGGTGGTATCGGGTTTCGGCGGGAAGGAGAAGGGTGGTTTTTGCATGTGAGGGAGGCAGTTTTGGCATGGAGCAAAGGTGGTAAGTGTGTTTGGGCCGATGGATGTGATTCCATTGAACAGGTGATGCGTGGCAGGAGGTACGAGGGTGGATACCACCCATTTCGCGCGTTTTGGAAGCGTTAAACATCGGGCTGAGAATGGTGCGATATCGACTGTAGACCGTTGGATCTTGAGGGATAGAGATCAACGGTGGTTGGGGTGAATGTAGTGGCGGGTTTTTTAAAAATGGTGGAGCCTAGGGGTTATGTGGCGGGCTTTTATTTATAACGGCGTGGGCTTAACGTATAGTGGGGTTTGGCGTATGAGGGGCCCATGGGTTTAATAAAATAAGCGGAAGTGCTTATTTTTAAAGAAGAGGGCAGGGTTAAGAATAAGCGGAGGCGCTTATAAATAGGGATCATGATTTTTTAATTTAAAAACTGAGTTTTAGTTTAAAATATGGGTCTCGAAAGGCCTAATTTTTATATTAAAACAATGTAAAAAGGACTTTTTACATTGTTGTAGTGTGAATAAGGAAGGATGATGAAGGTGAGGGGGTTAATGGAGTTTTTAGAGATGAAGTGGATCTTTGGGTAGGGGTAAAAGGTGAGAATGAGAGGGTCAAGTTCAAACATAAGTTCTCAAGGCAGGAGGGTAATTTTGAGAAGGCATACTGAGAGATAGTGAATTAGGACAGAGAAAGATAATGCAAGCAGTAAGATTTTGTAATATTAATATATTAGCATGCAGATAATAGGAATATTAATTTTGCTTTCAATATCTAGTTAGATGAATAAATGGGCAAGGAGGCTCATAAGTTGTTTAAGTAGGCATAAAATCCCTCATAATGTGAAAATGGATCATGATAATAACTAGATCAAACATCCTCATGTGTGAATAGGGTATAAAATTTGTGTACAAAGTCAAGTTTGACCAAGTCAATAGCTTTATTATATGAGGAGTGGATTCTAAATAAAGGCAGCTCAATGTGAATGAATATCAGTCTAGCTAGTCAAAATGAAGACACCTTGAGTGTGAAAAGAGACAATGCATGAAGATCTAGTCAAGGTTGATCTAGTCAAGATTGATCCTGTCAAGATTGACTAAATCAAACAACGTTGTAGAAGATGAGTAAGAGTAATGAGACAATGTAATTTTGGTGGAGGACCCTTAGCATGGAAGCAACCTCATAATTGGGTGGGACCCTTGGTGAGGAAGCTCATCAACTATATAATGAAGGGAATGGAAACCATATGGGGCATGATTGAAGATTATATTTTGTATGTGGTTTATTTAGAGTTATTTTCATACTTTGGTTGTTTAGTCAAGTTTGCTGCATTGTTTAGTGCAAGGGTTTTCTCATGCGAGAATTCCCCACTCTCGATTGGAGATATTCTTTAAGAAATCTGAGGAGAGAATTTTGTACTGAATTTTCCACAATATGGTGTTAGTCCAAGTAGTTACCTTCAGAAACAGCATATTCCCTTTCAGAAACTACGTTATTTCTTAAGGTATTGAAGTGGAGGGGTTTAATCCCTTGTTTTGAGAGCTAGTTTCCTAGGAGGAGGATCGACCTTTTTCTGGAAAAGATAGAAAAAGGAGCTACAACCATTTATTTTCATGATCAGCCATATTTATGCAGAGATTTAGCCATACGTGGTGATTTATCCATATATCCGCAAAGAAAAATTTCATGTATGTTACTTCTCGAAACTATGTTTATGTTGTTTATGCACATATTTGCTTTGCATCGTAGAGGACAATGCTCATTCCACCTTCAAAATCTACACTCCAACCCCAAGAGTTGTGTGCAGCTCAAAAATGAGTAAGCAGGATGAATGTTTAACTTTTCCTTGAGTCCATCAAGGCTCCTTAGCGCAGTGATAGTGTGATGCTCTAAATCAGCATTGTATCTTGACCATAGGTCATGTAATGGTATACAACCCTCCATAAGATTTGCTGAAACAATAGGAAATGGAAAATTAGGCATAACTTGGTGAAACTTGGGAACATCTTGTATGGTTGCAAGAGTTCCTTCCTCCAATGTGATGGTTCCTCCAACTGCTGGTGTTGTTGGCTGCTCCTCCATAGTTGTATCAACGCTGGTAAAAGTCTCCTCAAGTGGTGCTGAGGGCTCCTCCTCCTCTGATTTCTCCTTGCCAAATTTTTTAATCAACCTTTGAGTAAATTCTACAAAAGTGGTAACTCTTGCATGACTCAAATGACTGAACCACCAAGTGTTTGCTTTACCCTCAAGGTACAGCGCTGCAATCTCTACAACCTCTCTTTCTACCACTGGATGTATTAGGAAGAATGCATCTAGTTTCCTTGCCCAAGCCCTTGCTGTAGATGACCCATCAAAAGTAGAAAATAGAAACCTATTGCCCTTGATTCTCCCTTTGCTGCAAGGTCTCCTTTATTCCTCCAGCTGAATGAACTGTGGGAAGGTTAGAGTCTCTTTAAAAGCTATAAGTTGAGATTTGTACTCTGCAAGGTATTCAGTTATAATCTCATGATCCAAGTGTCCTCTATCTTCCCGCACTTTGTCTCCTCTTTCAAAAGGAAAGGGGATAGTCCCACTGCTTCTTTCTCCTCTTCTTTGCTTGACCCCATTGGTGAGGCCCTTCCTAGATCTGAAAAGAGATGAGATAAAACTCATTCTCTCCATCATTCTGATCTTCCTCTTTGTCTTCTTAATATTTTGATAGCATAATGGCTAAGATCCACAGGCTGAGCCAAGATTATGCTCTGATACACATAGTTTTGCAGTGTATGTTCAAGATAATTCCCCACTCTTGCTTGGAGATCTTGTTTAAGAAATCTGAGGAGAGAATTTTGTACTATATTTTCCACTATCTAGTATTAGGCCAAGCAGTCACCTTCAGCAACAATGCAATCCCTTGGAGAAATTGTGTTATTTATTAAGGTATTGCAGTGGAGGGGTTTGATCCCTTGTATTTTGAGCTAGTTTCTCAGGAGGAGGATCAAAATTTTTCTCAGAAAGATAGTAGGAGAGTCTACTACCATTTATTTGCATGATTAGCCATATTTATGTAGTGCTTCAGCCATACAGCATGATTCAGCCATAGATCTACAACATAAAATTTCATGTATATCATTTCTGTCAAGAAACCCTTCCCGGGTCATCTTGGATCTATGTAAAAGAGACTAGATCTCTGCTTTTATGCCTCATTAATTAATATAATAGAAAATATGATTTGAATCTATCTTTCTCACTATAAACCCTCTATAAACTACGCTGTCACTTTATGTAGTAATTTGTGTTGCATTAAATCTTGGGGTTTTCAGTGTTTTGGGGTTGTTTTGAGCATGGGAGGCTTGTTTAACTAGGAAAAAGTTATTTGTTTCTGATTTTCTCTCAGATATAGTTACTATAATGTTAGATCTAATGGATCCATGGGCTGTGTTTTTTTTTTTGATACTTATATTTCTGAAAAATGCGTTATTTTTGCATATATTACTGAGTTTTCCCATTTGGGAATATGACAGTGGTATCAGAGCTCTAATCTTGGCTCAACCTGTGTTCTTCAACCATTATGGAGTCTTCTCATAGGGAGGATAATATCTACAAGAGAGATCAAAGAAAACCCTTATTTTCTGGAGGAAAGAGGTTCTCAAAACTTCTCTTTCAAACTCTGTAGGGTATAAGCAAAGACATCAAAGAAATGAGGAGGGAAAGGCATGGAAGTCCCTCAACAAGAAAGGTACATGAGGAAAGATCTAGTTCTTCATATTATGGGTGTGAACATTCAGCCACATCATTAGATTTACAACGCGCTATCAGTGACTTGTTCATGACAAAGAAGATGGAGAAAGGAGATGTGCTAAAGAAGGGGATTCTTGGTGATTATTTGCAAGAGTATGAAGCTCAATCTAAGGGGTTCAAAGATCACTTGAACTTCCAAGGGTTTTGCAAGATCAAGGAGGAAAGAATCACAAGGAGAAAGCAGCATGGTGTGGGTAGATTCTTTCTATCTACTTTTTATGGATCACCTAAATGTCCAGCTAGGGCTTGGGTGAAGGAGCTAGACAACTATGTGCAACAACATCAAGTTTCAGAAAATGAAGCCATCAAAGTAGCAGCGCTGCATCTTGAGGGTAAGGCTTATGCTTGGTGGTTATTTGAATATTTTTCCTTAAAGAATGAAAATACATCTACTTATGCAAAGTTCATTAGAAGAATAGTGGAAAGGTTTGATGAAAAATCTTATGAAACACCTTCTATTGAATCTATCAAACCATATCAAACAAAAATTTTGCATGGGTTGGCAAGATCCATAAACTCGTCTCCATTTTAGAAAACCATTGAAGGGGAAGGAAACTTGTATGATACCTTGCCAAAGGAAAAGTCCCCACTACATGAAGATATTTCTTCTCAAGAGGAAGACATGGAGATTCCTCCTTCAAAAGAAGACCAATATCTAAGGTCTCTTATTGATGATGAGGCATTTTAAACTATTGAAGAGGAGGAAGAGAAGGTTGGAGATAATAGTGCATTCATGACAAGAGCACATATAGTACCTCATGAAGAGGAATATGAAGCAATTTTTCCAAGGAGAGAAACTCTTGCACTCTTGCAAGGAGTTCCAAAGAATCTCACATATGGAGATCATGACACAATCCATGTGGAGCATGTGCCATCATTATCAAATGGTGAGATCTTGAAGATGGAAGAAGATAAAGGGGAGGGAAAGCATCCCATGATGAGGAGTATACACCCCTCTTTATTTTTGAATGTTGATACACAAAGTATGCAGGAGGATCTATGCAATGAAGGCAAGGAAAAATCTGTCCACACACATATACATCCCACTCTATGCCTTGATGTCTCTTTTTATGGAGGCATTCCACCAGGGAGACCTCTTGATTGGAGGAAGACTAAAGTGTTCTCTCCACTATGTGCATCAGTGACATATTTGGCTAGGGAAGGAGCCTTGAGGGGAGCTACCACAGTGCTGAGAACTATTGATGGATTCCAAGGAGAGTTGAACAATTTTCTAAAATTGACTTTGCTATCTTCAACTCATCTATTTGCACTGGAAAAGAGGAATTCAAAAATATGTGTTGACATGAGCATGGTATAAAAAGGCCACTCCATAGCCTTGGAGCAACAAAAGATACTTCTATACATAATGAAGATTTCTAAATATGACAAGAGGGTATTACCACTCTTGTATGCATGAGCAAAACAATGGAAGTTTTGGAAGAGCGGAACCTTTCAAAAGGAGGTTGAATTCCATTAAATTCAATATTTTCTTGAGCAAGATCAGCTGCAAGAGAGGCATCAAACATGTCAAAGAGGAGAGCCATGTTATGACAAGGGCTGCATTTTAGATTTCTACAATGTTGTCACTGTTGGGAAGCTTAGATCCATATTGGGAGTCCCAAATTTTGATGGAATATTCCAAGGACCTCTTCACATGTAAGGTTATTCATGGGAAAGTAATGGATAGGAGGTATAAAGTGGTTGATGGAGTCATTTATTCTTATGATCAAATTTATTTGACAAGAGACTCCAAGCTCAAGGATAAACTACTTAATGCAGCCTATGAGATCTTGCTTTCTAAACCCACTAGATTTATTAAAGCATATCGTACCATCTTGGAAGGCTTCATGTGGGAATATTTCAAAGGGGAGAAGCACTCTCATATGAGGAAGTGCATAGATCATTTTCTGGTTGAGGAGGAACATAACTCTTGAAAAGAGTTATCATTACCACCTCCTTATTCATTGGGTGTGAGAGGAAGCTCATCCATGAGCTACCTCAATGATTTGAATCGAGTGTATGGTAAGAATTGTATTTCTGAACATCATAATGTACCTACTGTGTTCTTGTACTTTCTTAACACTCATGTACATGGCTTTGCTCCAAGAGGGGGGCACTTTTTCTTATGGGCTTCATGGGCTACATGAGGCCATGGAAAATGGTGATGTTGACCACTCCTTAGAAGATGTTTGAGATATGATGTACTCTTCATGGTGTGATTCATTAACACCAACCATCATACACCTTCTCCAAGCATGCAAGAAGGATGGGGTAGAAAACAAGTGTTGGGAAAAACACTTGTCATATCATATTCTATGGCAGTTAGGAGTAAAACTGCGTTGGTTGAACTTGAGGGACCATTGTCCTTCTCCATTATTGCATATGGCAGCTAACATGACTCTAATTATGATTCCATATGTTGAAGATGTTATTATCTTTGTTGGGAACATGGTTGGAGGGAAGACACATTGGTTGGATGTGTCCTTGGGGAAAGAAATTTCCCACATTTTTTGCACTTCATCTTTCAAGGGGAGCATGGGAAACTATATGGACACTATATTATATCACTTATTTCTTCATGAGGTGGACCATACGATTGTTTTGAACACTTGGGACATGCCTCTCATGAGAAATTGGGAGGAGCTTTTCTATGAATTACCAAGTTGGGAGGTGATTCATTTTATTTGGATAATAGCATGGAGATGGGAGTCCTTCATTGATGATGAAATTCCCCATGATTGTCATCACTTCTATCTTGAGGTGGCCATTGATCAGCAATAAGGTTTCCATATAGACCTTCCTTTATTTCATGATGAGAACCATTTGGTTTATCCACCAAAGGCCAACTTGCATACTTGGAAGGAACCATTGGGAGACAAAATTATTGAAGAAAATCTGAAGCAATGGTGGAGACTATTGGATGAGGAGGGCACAAGAGGAGGAGGGGAGATTTTGTAGCACCCTTGCAGTTGCTTGAGGACAAGCAACATTTGGGAGGGGAATAATGTAATATTCCTAAATTAGAATGCAACTAATATGAATATTAATTTTTCTTTCAACATCTAGTTAGATGAATAAATGGGCAAGGAGGCTCATACGTTGTTTAAGTAGGCATAAAATCCCTCATAATGTGAAAAGTGATCATGATAATAACTATATCAAACATTTTCATGTGTGAACAGGGTCTAAAATGTGTGGAAAAAGTCAAGTTTGACCAAGTCAACAACATTAATATGTGAGGAGTGGATCCTAAATAAAGACAACTCAATGTGAATGAAGATCAATCTAGCTAGTCAAAATGAAGACACATTGAGTGTGAAAAGAGATAATGCATGAAGATCTAGTCTGTTAGCTCCCTATAATCAGCATGATTGGCAAAAGTCTGGTCGCAGGGAGAAACATCGTTTCAACCACTTTGGGATCTCAGGATTCATATTCCAATCCCAAAGAGGGATCTCTCCAATAAGTGAAAAGATGGATTTGTCTTTGAAGTTTGGGGTTATGATATTAGGCTAGTTATGAAGGCCAAGGGTTTGTTTGTTTTTTGGATGGTTGAGCATGAATATTACTTGAGGGGAAAGTTCAAAATGAAAAACAGTTTCAAAAGTGAGAAGTTGCAAGTGAATAGAATAGCTTAGGCTAAAAAGATAGATATAACGCTGGTTTTTAGTCCATTGGGCTATGGAGTCATAACAGGGCTTTAATTGAGCAACAACATCAAGAGTGATCCAAGGGGCAAGTCATCTATATCATAAGATTATTGAGATTAAAATGATGGAATGGAAACAATAAAGTGTTGGAGGGGTGGAAACTGATAATAATTTCACCAAGGATTTATAGTCAGTCCAAACAAGAAAATCCTCTTAAGTAACTGTTTAAAACCAACCAAGAACAGGGCTAACCGTAGACTTCTTGGGCAAGTTTGTATTAAAGCAGCTTAATTGACAAACAATCCAGTAATCCGCATAATTACCTTCACAAAGTATGAAAAAACATAAGAGAAAACAAAGTGTAACCTAAGATCAAATAAGGTACTTCTAAACCTGGTCTGCTTTCAGTCACCACCAAGGGAAACCTTCAGAATCGGCCTTTGGAGAATAGAAACTAGAAACAGGGCAAACCATCACTTTTCTAGTCTAACTTTAATAAGCAAATGATGAAAATAACTTTCAAGAACAATGTTTAAAGCAAACAGTAGGACGAGGGAATGCCAACATTCCTAACTGCTTAAACTGTATTGAATCATTCTTAAATAAACAAATTGGAGGAAAACATTGAGATAAAGCTTTTCATTGAGAGAAGGGTACTGGTAAACAGTAAATCCTAACTCTATAAATGCTTTTCTTTATCAGAGAATAGTGAACAATATGGCATACATAGAAGGAAAAAACAATAACAAGGAAAGGGGCACTTCACCAGTGATATAGACCAGGATCCCAAGAAAAAGCTTGTTATTGATGTCAAACCAGTTACAGTCTTCAAGTCCAATGTTTCAGTTTAGCAATCATCTTCACTTCTTAGCCTAACTATTCTAATCACAAACAGAGCTTCAAGGGCCAGTGAAAACTATTTACAAGTAGGAGTTGAGCTCAAGTATATTTCAAAGTTCTGCAACCAACAATTTCTCATCTTCTACAGAAGTATTTATAGAAGAATGAGGAGGTGAGATCTGATAAAAGATCTCTCAGGACAATTAATACAGAGTGATGACTTCTCGGCCTTTGAGGGGCTCGATGAAGAAGTTTACAGGTGTTTCACTGTATTAATTGATATACATTAAAGATTTTAAGCTCGGTGGGAGCTCTTGTTGACCTTTCGAGGCTTTGTTTCATATTAAAATAACTCTAATCGACATCTGAGGGCATTGAATTCTTGCGAATTAACTATCCGGGCCGCGCCGAGGCAACATCTTCATTCGATCAATAACTTCTACTGCTTGACGTCGTGCTGGTGGCACCGGTGGTAGCTGAGAGGAATCAATTTGCCTCAGATGTGGCGGTGGAGGCCTTTTTGTCTGATAAAACACTTATGATTTTCTTTTAACTGTGTTTTAATTCTGGGGATTAGGCTTTTGATAATCATTCTTAGCCGTAATCCCAAAATTATCTTCAATCCTTCTGTTCTGCCGCGTTCTGTCTTCAACACTGATACTCTTTTAATTATGATTTAAAATCACTGTGTCTTGTTGATGTGCAGGTTGTGCAGGGCTCTCAAGGCATCAATGCCCATGAAGCATCAATGAAACGTGGATCTTGAATGTTGCGAACGGTTTTCCTTTTATGAATTGAAGGCATGGGAATCGTCATTCCCAGCCTTTGGCATTTCTTTCAATATAATGGATAAAACTTTAAAAACCTGCAAAACACAAACAATATTAAGAACTCATGCATTGTGGGTGAACTGCTTCAAAGGGCGTGGGGAGAGAGCATGGTCATTGGATGGCATCATCCAACGGTGGAGATTGGTTAAGAGAAGGTCAAAGAAGAGCAGAGGGAAGAATAAGATGGAATCTTCGATCGCGCAATGATCAACGATGGTGATTGGTTTTGAAAACCCTTTGGTGGAAGGTGGAGGGCGATGAAATAATACAGGAATGATCTGGGACTGTCCGATCTGGACACGTGGATGGTCCAGATCCAATCGGAGGATCGCAATCGGCAGAGGAATCATGTTAATGTGCTCGAAAAAAAACTTGCAATGCGATTAAGCGCTGACTGTCGATCTGCAGATCAGATCGACGGTGGAAAGTGAATCAGAGGGGTTTAAAAAGGTGGAGGAAGGGTTAATGATCGGAGTGAATTAGAGCCGTCGGATCTGAGGAAGGCGGGGAGGAAATCAACGGTGGACAACTAATCGGGGGATCGACAATCGGGGGTGGAAAATAAATGATTTAAAATGTGCAAATGGAAACTTCCGATGCGATTGAGCGTTGGTCGTTTGATCGGTCCAAGATCAACAGCGGAGATTGCTTTTGAAAGCGAACTAGCGGAAACCCTTTATAATGTATGAAAACTCAAAAATCTAATAAAACAAAGGTTTTGGTGGCAGAATATATATGTATGATATGGTCCTACCCATTGCGGGGCCTTGGTCTAAATGGAATGGTAACAGGCCCAGGGCATATTCAAATAAAGGGCCAATCGCAGTCGGAGCTTCAGGTTTGGGCTTTTCAATCTAACCATTTAACTTTTCCGATGCGATCAGCGCCTTGGGACTTTAACCTTTGGTCCCGGGAAAAAGTAATATGAATGAAGTGGAGGGGGAGGAGTTATATATATATGTGACCCAATCACATCATAAAGTTTGATGCGGGTCTATCAATCAACCATTTGTGAATTTCTCCGATGCGATTGCACGATCGGGTCTTTTTAATCTAACCATTTTTTATCAAAAATCCATTGTAAGGGCACGTTAGACCAAAACTTTGGGAAAAGGGTTTTTTGATTTAAAAAAGGAAAAAATCAATCGGACAAGGCTTATTCATTAGTTTGAGTGCCTGATTACGGGCCTCTGGTTTCGTGAAGCAGAAAAAGGACCAGGGCTCATCTATAACAGAGCTAATCGCATCAGAGACTTTTGTGAAAGCCAAAGACTTGCGCTCATTGATTAATTCCGATGCGATAAGTGCCTGATGGTCATAGCACCTAGTTCTAGGGCGTGGGCATGTGGGGGAATTGGTTTAAGACTTAGCCCAAGGGAGATTAAGTTCTTAGTAATAAAAACTTGTATTTTATGAATTTTTTCAGAGCTTTCAATGGATTTAGGGGTTTTGAAATAGTTTAAAAATGAGTTTTAAACTATGGAAAATGATTTTCATGAATGGAAGGAGAGGAATCATGAAAATAGAGGAGTTTTATGGAGAAAAAGGGGGAGCAAAAATGAAGGTTAGTTTTGAGTGGAGGAAGGGGAAAATGATGATTTTGCAGCAGTCTTTTCTTATGAAATCAACAGAATTTCTGAGTATAAAAAGGGAACAGTAGTGGAGATTTGGAGAGAGGCATGAGGCCTTCAAGAGTCTTCAAGAGCCAACACTTTTTAGCAAATAAAATTTTTTCCTTGAAGGCTCTAAAAAGTTTTAGCCACCTTTTGCTATAAAAAAAATTATAGGTGGCTAACAGTGGCTCCACTTGGGGATGGTGCCTTCTTGAAGGCATCAAGAACTTCAGATTTGCATTCTCTGGGAGGCTGACCTGTGCCACATCCATTGTGTTCTCTGGGAGGTTGACCTGTGCCTCATCCATTGGGATGCTTTTCTTTGCTTGAATGATCTTGCTCTGAAAACATATTAGCAGCCATAAAAACAATGGATATTTCATCAACAAGCTTTCTTCCTACCTAATCCTACTGATCTAACATTTTTTCTTCTTTTATAGTGCACTTGGATTGGCAAACTCTTTTCACAATTTTTTATTCTTTTGAAAGAAAAAAACTAATCTAATTCTACTCCTTATTTCTCCCTGAACTCAGATTAAACAGTTGAGTTCAGATGCTTCTCTACCTATTCTATCAATCTGTTAGGATTAAACAGTCTAACAAATTTTTATTCTCTAAATTCTACAACAGAAATTTAAAAGCATTCAAGTTAGGATTGAACAGTCTAACTTGATGCTAATCTATGGCATAAAAAACAAGCTGCACATAGATATTATTTTGCAGAAAATTAAATAAAAAATGGAAGGCTTAAGATCTGAAATTTCAAAGCATTTCCTTCCTCTTTTCTACAGCTCTGTTTTGACTACTGTGTGAGCTGTTTTCTTCATAATCTGGTTCATATTTTGAGCTGATTAGAACCAGTTTTACATCTGTTTTGATTCAAAAAATAAAATAGATTTGAGTCATCTCTCTTTGGAAACTTAGGTTCAGATTTTGAGCATGTTTGAACCCTTAATTTATATCCTAATCTATCTACTGATAAGCCAAGATTAAATAGTTTGGAAAATCGAATTCACTATCCTATCAGCAGAAAATTTAAAACTAATTATTCAAGATTAGGCTGTTTGAATAACTAGAAGTGTGTTCTTTAGGAGTGGCATTTGAGCTTGCACACTTTCAGATTTGTTTCTCTTTTTTGGTATGGGGCTGTACCTTTCTTGTTTTCACAATCTTCCCTCTTTTCTCTTTTTGTTTTTGTATTTTTGATTTTCTAAAAAGAAGAAAATAACATATAACTAAATGCTCAAAGGTTGAGCTTTATTGACATTCCTATCTAACCTATTCTAAACATGGAGTATTTACATATTCATATGATACAAAAGTGCCATTGCAGCCAGCTAAGTAATGTCAATAAGAAGAAGAAACTCTCGCTGCTTGTCAGAGGCATCCATAGTATATTTTGAAGATTTATCTTCGAAACCAAGACTATCACAAAATGTGACAGCTTTTCATGTCTCTGGCTCTTGCAAAGGATCACTGCTTGATAATTTGAGCCAGTTGGGATTTCCACACACTCTTCCATAGGATCAACAAAGAAAAGATGAATATTCTCTTCTTTTTGGTCCTCCATGTCTGGTAGATTGTCTTCTTTCAAGGCTTCAGCTTTGAGGGGCATATCTTTAGAAAGTTGCTTGGAAGCTTCATCATTCTTAACAGAAAAGGAAAAATATTCTTCTTGAGAAGATGGTATATCCTTAGTAGGACAGTCTTCTATTTGTTTCTCTCCCCCTTCTTCATCATCATCTGAACTGGAGGACTCATCATATTTGGCAGTGTTGTCCTCTTGTAGCCCTGGTAAGCTTTGGTTTAGTGGACTGTACTCTATGAGGAGGTTATTATATTCTTGAGTAGGGGTATGTTCAATTGCTTCCTCTTTTTCAAGGGAAGGCTCGTTGATTTCAACCTGCCCAAAAATTTCTTTGTTTCTTTCCTCCTCATCCTTTGAGCCGAAAGTCTGCTGAGTCTCAATCACATGGAAATTATTACTGATGATCTGAAAGGAAGCAGAGAAAAGATCGAATGAATCTTCACTCACTTCTAGGCTTTTAAAAATTTCATCATCAGTATCATAAATAGTCTGAACTAGCTCATTACTTCTTTGAAGGAACTGATATTCCTCACATAAATTTGCTAATGATGATCCTGCAAAATTAATCTTTGTTCGGGAAGCATCATCACTAGATAGATCAAAGTTAGGAGAATCACGAATATAAGTAATACTACCAATCAAACATACTGGGTTATCAGCAAGTCCTTCTTCATTCTGATCTACAAAAGAACTTTCTAAATATATACAACAAAGTTCTCTATGTGAATGGGCAAGAGTGTTTGTTTTGCAGAAAGTTTCAGAGACTGACTGTTTATAAATAGTCTGATCTATCTCTTTTTCTGTCAAAGGGGAGGATGTTTCTACATTCCTTTGAACAGGAGTACAACAGTTCTCTATCTCTTGCGAAGACTGATTTTGAGGTTGGATGTCTTCTTGAGCCTCGGATATAAGGGATGATGAATCAATATTTGAGTTTTCAGGGATATCTTGAGGAATGTTCTTTGCTGCTTGGATCATCTCTTCCTCAACTGATTCATCTATGTTCTTAAAAATTTTCAATAGGATATTAAACTCATGAATGGCTGTTAAAAGATCTTCAGGATGCATCTCTTCTAAAGCTTCCTCATTATCTATAATGTGTTGGGTGATGTTTTGTGATGGATCATAATATATTGCACCCCATGATAATGATGCAGTGTTTTCTTTATAGTTCTCATAGAACACATATTTAAGGTCTCTTAAAGAAAACAAACTACTAGATCTTAAGCATTCATACCAATCCCTAGCTTTTCCTTCTAATGTTAACATGAACATTTTCATGCCATTCAACTTTAAACCTCCATACATGTATGTGAAATTTGATAAGATGTAATAATGGATTATCAAACTTTTCACCTTGAAAAATAGGCAGGTTGTCATCCCAATTTACCTGGGGCATATTATGTGGGAACCCAGGGATATGATCTCTACTCATTGGGGCATATCTTCATTGTATCCTTGGAATCATTTTGTAAATCAAGAAAGAGGTCTATGTGTCTATTCAACCAGTTCAGAGTTTTCTACCAGTGGAGTCATTTCGTCTTTTAGGAGTTTCGGAGTGTGGAGTTGCCAGGTGGAAAATTTTTAGCTTGTAAGGAGGTAAAATGTTTTATGGTTCCACCACATGTGTTTCTTGTAGAGATGCAAGGTTTTCAGGAACTGAATTAGCTCTCAAGGGTGATCTGAAAACAGTTGATAATTTAATCTTAGGAGACTTCCTAATGATAATTTATGGGTTATCAACTCTCTCAGGTGGATTAGGGTCAGGATAGGCTCTAGTATGAATCTTTCTGGGAGCCACTATGCTATGTATTTCAGACCCAAATAAACAGGAAAATTTCAACCAGGTATGTCAGTCTTTAAAAGGTAAAATAATCTATTTACACAAAATTTAATCCTACAGTCCTCTAACTGAGTTTGAATAATATTACAATGATAAGGGTTCTTCCCAGTGGAGTCTTAAGGTCTGTTCAGGATTGTGGAGTTGCCAAGTGGAAGTTCTTAGCTCTTTTGGAGGTAAAAGGTTTTATGGTCCACCACCATGTTTATTGAATACCAATCTGAAATATTTTTGGGTTTTTCTGAGTTTCTGTGGTTGTATGGAAAACTAAAGAGTCTATAAAAGCTGGCCAAGCAACTATGAACTCAAAAATATCCCCAGCGGAGTCGCCAGAAATGTTAGTTGCTGGTGGCTCAGCTGGTTGATATAACAAATGTTCTTTGAAACAAATCTCTGATGTCCTATGGTTACCTTAAAATGAAAATAATTCTAGGTTTTGTTCCCCAACGGAGTTGCCAGAAATGTTAGCTCCCTATAATCAACAAGATTGGCAAAAATCCGGTCGCAGGGAGAAACATCGTTTCAACCACTTTGGGATTCTAGGATCTAGCCCTCCTGAATCCGGAGAGGGATCTCTCCAATACGTGCAAATATGGATTTGTCTTTGAAGTTTGGGGTAATGATATTAGGCTAGTTATGAAGGCTAAGGGTTTGTTTTGTTTTTTGGATGGTTGAGCATGATTATTATTTGAGGGGAAAGTTCTAACTGCAAAAAGTTTCAAAGGTGAGAAGTTGCAAGTGAATAGAACAACTTTTTCTAGAAAGATAGATATAACATTGGTTTTTAGTCCATTGGGCTATGGAGTCATAACAGGGCTTTAATTGAGAAACAACATCAAGAGTGATCCAAGGGGCAAGTCATCTATATCATAAGATTATTGAGATTAAAATGATGGAATGGAAACAATAAAGTGTTGGAGGGGTGGAAACTGATAATAATTTCACCAAGGATTTATAGTCAGTCCAAACAAGAAAAGCCTCTTAAGTAACTGTTTAAAACCAACCAAGAACAGGGCTAACCATAGACTTCTTGGGCAAGTTTGTATTAAAGTAGCTTAATTGACAAAAAATCCAGTAATCCGCATAATTACATTCAGAAAGTATGAAAACACATAAGAGAAAACAAATTGTAACCTAAGATCAGATAAGGTACTTTTAAACCTGTTTTGCTTTCAGTCAACACCAAGGGAAACCTTCAGAATCTGCCTTTGGAGAATAGAAACTAGAAACAGGGCAAACCATCACTTTTCTAGTCTAATTTTAATAAGAAAATGATGAAAATAACTTTCAAGAACAATGTTTAGAGCAAACAGTAGGATGAGGGAACGCCAACATTCCTAACTGCTTAAACTGTATTGAATCATTCTTAAATAAAAAAATTGGAGGAAAACATTGAGATAAAGCTTATCAGTGAGAGAAGGGTACTGGTAAACAGTAAATCCTAACTCTATAAATATTGTTCTTTATCAGAGAATAGTGAACAATATGGCATACATAGAAGGAAAAAACAATAGCAAAGAAAGGGGCACTTCACCAGTGATATAGACCAGGATCCCAAGAAAAAGCTTGTTATTGATGTCAAACCAGTTACAGTCTTCAAGTCAAATGTTTCAGTTCAACAATCATCCTAACTATTCTAATCACAAACAGAGCTTCAAGGGCCAGTGAACACTATTTACAAGTAGGAGTTTTGAGCTCAAGTATATTTCAAAGTTTTGCAACCAACTCAACCAACCATTTCTCATCTTCTACAACAGTATTTATAGAAGAATGAGGAGGTGAGATCTGATAAAAGATCTTTCAGGACAATTAATACAGATTAATGACTTCTCAGCCTTTGAGGGGCTCGATGGAGAAGTTTACAAGTGTGTTACTGTATTAATTGATTTACATTTATGAATTAAGCTTGGTGGGAGCTTTTGTTGACCTTTGAGGCTCTGTTTCATATTAAAGTAACTCTGCTGATATTTTGTGCATTAAATTCTCTGGTAGAATTAACTCTTTGGCTGCGCTGAGGCAAATATCTTCATTTGATCAATAACTTCAACCTCTGTTTGGATGTTGGTGGCTACGAGTGGCACTGTGGTAGCTGAGGGGAATCAATTTGCCTTTGTTGAGGCAGTGGAGGCATGTCTATCTGATAAAACACTTATGATTTTCTTTCAACTGTGTTTTAATTTGGGGGATTAGGCTTTTGATAATCAATCTTAGCTGTAATCCCCAAATTATCTTCAATCCTTCTATTCTGCCACGTTCTGTCTTCAACACTGATACTCTTTTAATTATGATTTAAAATCACTGTGTCTTGTTGATGTGCAGGTTGTGCAGGGCCCTAAAGGCATCAATGCCCATGAAGCATCGACGAAACGTGGATCTTGAACCCTACGAATGGTTTTCCTTTTATGAATCGAAGGCACGGGAATCGTCATTCCCGGCCTTCGGCCTTTCTTTCAATATAACAGATAAACCTTTAAACACCTGCAAAACACAAACAATATTTAAGAAATCCTGCGTTGCGGGTGAACTGCTTTAGAGGGCGTGGGGAGAGAGCATGGCCATTGGATGGCATCATCCAATGGTGGAGATCGGATAAGAGAAGGTCAAAGAAGAGCAAAGGGAAGAATAATATGGAACCGTCGATCGCGCAATGATCAACGATGGTGATTGGTTTTGAAAACCCTTTGGTGGAAGGCAAAGGGAGATGAAACAATACGAAAATGATCTGGGACTGTTCTATCTGGACACGTGGACAGTCCAGATCCAATCGGAGGATCGAAATCAGCAGAGGAATGATGTTAAAGTGCTCGGCAAAAAACTTGCGATGCGATTAAGCGCTGATCGTCGATCTGCAGATTAGATCGACGGCGGAGAGTGAATCAGAGGGGTTTAAAAAGGTGGAGGAAGGGTTAATGATCGAGGCGAATTAGAGCCGTTGGATCTGAGGAAGGCGGGGAGGAAATCAATGGTGGAAAACCAATCGGGGGATCGGCAATTGGGGGTGGCAAATAAACGATTTAAACTGTGCAAATGGAAATTGCCGATGCAATTGAGCGTTGGCCGTTGATCGATCCAAGATCAACGGTGGAGATTTCTTTTGAAAGCGAACTAGTGGAAACCCTTATAATGTATGAAAAATAAATAATATAAAATAAAACAAAGGTTTTGGTGGCGGAATATATATGTATTATATGGTCTGGCGCCCAATTGTGGGGCCTTGGTCTATATGGAATGGTAATAGGCCCAGGGCATATTCAAATAAAGGGCCAATCGCAGTTGGAGCTTCGGGTTTGTGCTTTTCAATCTAACCATTTAAATTTTCCGATGAGATCAACGCCTTGGGACTTTAACCTTTGTTCCCGAGCAAAAGTAATATGAATGAAGTGGAGGGGGCGAAGTTTTATATATATGTGACCCAATTGCATCAGAAAGTTTGATGCGGGTCTATCAATCAACCCTTTGTGAATTTCTCTGATGCGATTGCGTGATCGGGTCTTTTTAATCTAACCATTTTTTATCAAAAATCCGTTGTAAGGGCGTGTTAGACCAAAACTTTGGAAAAAGGGTTTTTTGATTTAACAAAGGAAAAAATCAATCGGACAGGGTTTATTAGTTTGAGTGCCCGATTGCGGGCCTCTGGTTTCATGAAGCGGCAAAAGGACTGGGGCTCATCTATAACAGAGCTAATCGCGTTGGAGGATTTTTTGAAAGCCAAAGACTTGCGCTCATTGATTACTTCTGATGCGATAAGCGCTTGATGGTCATAGCACCCGATTCTAGGGCATGGGCATGTGGGGGAACTGGTTTAAGACTTAGCCCAAGGGAGCTTAAGTCCTTAGTAATAAAAACTTGTTTTTTATGAATTTTTTTCAGAGTTTTCAATGGATTTGGGGGTTTCAGAATAGTTTAAAAATGAGTTTTAAACAATGGAAAATGATTTTCATGAATGGAAGAAGAGGAATCATGAAAATAGAGGAGTTTTATGGAGAAAAAGGGGAGCAAAAATGAAGGTTAGTTTTGAGTGGAGGAAGGGGAAAATGATGATTTTGCAGCAGTCTTTTCTTATGAAATCAGTAGAATTTCTGAGTATAAAAAGGGAACAGTAGTGGATATTTGGAGAGAGGCATGAGGCCTTCAAGAGTCTTCAAGAGCCAACACTTTTTAGCAATAAATTTTGTTCCTTGAAGGCTCCAAAAAGTTTTAGCCACCTTTTGCTATAACAAATTTTATAGGTGGCTAACACAGTCAAGGTTGACTAAATCAAACAGTGTTGTAAAAATATGAGTGGGACTAATGGAGAGAGTGTAATTTCGGTGGAGGAGCCTTTGCATGGAAGCAACCTCATAATTGGGTGGGACCCTTGGTGAGGAAGCTCATCAAATATATAATGAAGGGAATGGAAACCATATGGGGCATGATTGAAGATTATATTTTGTATGTGTTCTGTTTAGACTTTATGCATCCTTTGGCTATTTAGCTAAATTTTCTTCACTGTTTAGTGCAAGGGTTTTCTCATGCAGGAATTCCCCACTCTTGCTTGGAGATCTTGTTTAAGAAATCTAAGGAGAGAATTTTGTGCTATATTTTCCACTATCTAGTGTTAGGCCAAGCAGTCACCTTCAACAACAATGCAGTCCCTTGGAGAAACTGCGTTATTTCTTAAGGTATTGCAGTGGAGGGGTTTGATCCCTTGTATTTTGAGCTAGTTTCCTAGGAGGAGGATCAACCTTTTTCTCGGAAAGCTAGTAGGAGAGTCTACTACCATTTCTTTGCATGATCAACCATATTTATGAAGTTATTTAGCTATACAGTGCAATTCAGCCATAGATATGTAGCAGAAAATTTCATGTATATCATTTCTGAAACTATGTTTGTACACATAGTTTTGCTTTGCATTGTAGAGGACAATGCTCATTCCACCCTTCAAAAATATACACTCCAACCCCAAGAGTTGTGTGTAGCTCAACAATGAGTAAGCAGGATGAATTTTTCACTTTTCCTTGAGTCCATCAAGGCTCCTCATCATAGTGATAGTGTGATGCTCTAAATCAACATTGTATCTTGACCATAGGTCATGCAATGGTATACAACCCTCCATAAGATTTGCTGAAACAATAGGAAATGGAAACTTAGGCATACCTTGGTGTTGGGCCAGAATTGTAATCTACGGATAAATTACGCTTCCCTAGATAGGTGTTAGTCTAGAACAATAGGTGAAAGACTATACTACCATTTCTCCTAACTCATAACAGATACACAGAGAGGATTGGATGCCTACTTGTTTCAGTCACTTCCAAATGACTCCTTCTGTTGCTTCTACTATAGCTTCAAATTCAAGTGATTCATTGGCTGAATGCTTCCTACAAGAAAGAACATTGAAACAACAGAATATGCAAAAATATAGATATCTATTCAAGCTAGTTAGCTAAATCAGTTAAGCATAAACTACATTCATCAACCAAGATTTAACAATATGGAAAATCAAAGTTAACATAAATTCATGTAGGGAAAAAAAAGAAGTAATCTTTATTGATGATAGAAGGAGAGGTTACAACCTAGTGACTTATTTGAAGTGACCTTCTAGCATATTTTCCAAGTCTCATCATAGCATAAATCTCTCCAGCAGTAGCTCTACAAACCAAGCTCTCAATTGAAAATTCTCCAACATTTCTCTACTCAAATTATTCCTTCTCAAACACTTAGATCTGTGTTCGATTTATAGATGAACTATTGGTTGTTTTGAAATCAATAGCTTTCCAAAAATAGGCAAGACATGTTTCCATTCATGTATATGTCAAATGGACACTTGGATCCGAAGCTTGACACATGTGAACACTTCTAGAAGGCACTGGCCAAGTGGAGATTCTGGAACATGAGAATTTCGCTCCCAACCAACGCACCTGTGAATGTCGAGAAGTGCTTTGCAGAGCAGCCTTGCATGGGGCTACCTACATATGCAACGCACTTAGGCCCCTTAGAGCCTGTGTTGGTGAGCTCTCATATTCTATACAATAAGCTTCAAACCATGGAAATGTTTGCTTGATGAAAGTATTGCTTTATTTGTCTTGTTTCTTGTCTTAGGGCATGCAGAAACTGAAATTATAGGGAATGATAGACCCTTGATCATTGGTCCTGGAGATGATGCCCATTTAACCAAGTCATTGGGAATGGTGCCCAAATTGACCTATAACAATTTCCCCCTAAAGTATGAGATCCAAATAATAAGAACATTTGATTGAGATGCTTTACACTGTGATGAGCCTGGAAACGAAGCGAAATGGTCATCTGCATCAATATTACAATACATTACATCATGATATATCCTCTATTGATCATAATTGCTGAGGGTAGACGTTCCCATGTTCAACACATAAAACAATCTAATAACATGTACATAATTCAGAAAGTCGTCTACATTGGAATGTTACCCAGATGCAGACACGCCTACAATCTATATGTAAGGTCACTGTACAGATGATGTGTACAACAATCTTGAAATCACAGCCCAAATGGATGAAACTAGATCCGGGGTCTTCTTATCTCATTCACTCGATCATTCGGGTATAAGTCTAGCCATGCGAATATATGATTTGTCGTCGAACATGGAAAGACATCGTTTGATTACCAGCCAATGATGTGAGATGTTAACAAACGTGAGAGAACCACCATTAATGAAAATGGCCCTCAAGGTATTGCAGTACATTTCTTAAGGCGTAAATAGATGATTTGATGTAGAACACCAAACAAAATCTTTCGATCAAAGGTCCGGAAGCGAGGATCTTGTCGATGCTGTAACAAGCCTCATGGTACTAGAATCTGATGTTTCTAAGTGAACTTCCTGGATATTGAATTGTTTTCAACAGGAAGTCACCTTATTGCAAAACAAGAGTTACTGCTTTCAGAGACAATGGTATGACTTGATATAGCAATTTTCAGGGATGACGGTCATGAAAATGAAGGTTTACAAGTATTGTAGATGGATGAGTTTTCAATCACTGGATGAATTCTCTTGAACATATCAGCGACATTGTGATGATTTGGTAGCATTGACCCAAAACCAAAGTGAAGGTATGATGAACCATTGGTGTGAATGAACTGTCAAGGTGATTACCCAACCCAAACAGTCACAGACATGGAGTGAAAGAAGTGTCATGTTCAAGAATGACTTACTGCCAAAAAGAAACTTTACTTGCTTTTCCCAAATTTTCCCCGCCCATTTTTCGACCAGTACCTCTTTATTTTTTAACAAGCTTGAGGAGGATAACATTTTCGTGATCTATAGTTTAACCCTTCGGGCGAATAAAATATTTAATAATTTAACGAGTCTAGCGATGAATGCAATTTGATTCTTGCCATGATCGACAAGCTCATCACTATTTTATGTTTTAACGAGCTTAACGACAGTGATAGCCCAGTGCTTTTTCATAGTTAGAGAGTCTGAAAAAAAGGACGAAAGAGAACTCCAAAAGTACTTTTTCGTAAATTTTTCACTTGATCCGAAAAAGTGTAAAATGATATTTGAGAGAACCTCTTTGGTCATGTTTAACCAAGGTATTCATTTTTTGTAAATAATCCATCTCAGTCTGAAAAAGGGTTAAACTTATACTGAGTAGATATCAATTCATTTACTTTAATGAGCTCAAAATGACAAGTGCTCGGCAATATTTTCACATTATCGGAGTCTGAAAAGAGCTGAAAGAAGACTCCAGGGGTTCCTTTTTCGCTTTTATCGAAGCTAGAAAAAGAGATAAAAGTGTTCTTAATATCCTTTTTCATTTTTAACAAAGCTCGAAAAATAGGGAGAAAAAGTATGCTTTGTGGTCAAGTTATTCTTTGAATAAATCTGCACGACTAATCTGTTCATCAGTTGTATTTCCTATTCAGAACAACATCAAGTGGATTAAAAATACCTGTTTCATGATAAAAACATAATAAAACTATAGTCATAGCAATAAATTTAACTTGCAAACAATTAAATGACTATAAAAAGTAGTTTCACTATTCATTTTTACCGTTCCATAGTTACCATTTTCATTTTGGAGCTCTGAACCTGATTTTTCCCCCGAATTTCAGTCGTCGATTGCGGTCATTTCTGTGGACGTATTTCATCGTTGTTTGATCCAAGTTAGTGCCATGAACCTCTTCTTTCTTTTAGTATTCATTTAATTACCATTCCTTGCAGTTTTTTAGTGTTTTGAGGCCCCCCAAGGGTAAATTATGCCCAAAATGAGGGCAACGCACCCCTGAATGTCGAAACCTGCGTTGCATAGAAGGTACAATGAAGGGCACCTGCATGTGCAATGCACTGTCTCAGCCCAGGGAGTGCTTTGGGCGCAGTTGAAGTTTTTGATTTTCTTGCTTTGTCCAAAATTTGCCTAGTTTTTTGCAATGAATGGTATCTAATGGATCTTATGGTTGATTTTTAGGTTTCCATCAGATTATAATGACGATTACATGGAGAGAAAGAGAACATGAAGAACAAGATATGATTTCCTTGAATGATCCAGGTACTGTAAGAGCCTTAAGAGATTTCGGGCTACTTAAGTACTTTAAATTGTCGGAAATGAGGCAACAAATAGAACTCCTAGAGTTCCTTGTTCGAGCATGGGATCCAGCGATAGAGGCATTTCACATAAAAAATCAATTGTTGTCCATAACAGTTGAGGATGTGTATTTTCTCACAGGTTTTTCGAGGAGAGGTTTGCCCATTTCTCTCATAGGGTCTACCATTGGAGGAGAGACAATGAGGGATTATGTTATGCAGTATTTCTATCCAGGGTCAGAATCTAGCAAAGATGGGAAAAAAAACATCTGGGATGTCAAGGAGTTGCCTTTGAGAACCATCCTTTTCACGATCGCTAAACTTGTTGGCACCGTTACACTCCATGTAGCGAACAGATCATATATGCATTATGCGCTAGAGTGTTTAGAGTCAACAGTATTCAACTGGTCTGAAGCTGTTCTATCTCAGATAAAGGAACAACTGAATAAAGCAAAGGGAGGAAGGAAGAAAAAATTCAGTTATGGTTCCATCCTCATCTCCTTTGCTTTGGAACAGATTCCACTGATGCAGCCACAACATGTAACATTGGATATATCTAGTCCTAGAGATCCTCGAATGCAGAGATGGGTGGAACTCATGGGTCAGCATGCAGGCCAATCGACCATTGTGTTCTCGACTGAATTCTTTGCCTAGTTTCGGCTACAGATCATCGCCATCGATGAGTATGCATATGCAGGCGTTGACTTCCGAGGAGATCCAGATCTATTATTACCAGAAGGCGCTCAATGGGGTGCAATTGGTAAGAATGATTCGACCATGTTTTTTGATTTTCCTAAGGTTTATATAATGTTTTTGTGTTTTGATTTCTTTCCAAGACTACACTAAAGGTTTAATGTAATGCAGATATTGGTCGTGTTCAACTAGTAGAGGAACCAGAGCGCGAGGCAGATGCGCTAGCAGAGAGGGCTGTCGGGAGAGCAGTCCTTCAGGACCTTGATATGGTTGAGACTCTAGTTGAGCTTCAGCAGCACATAGAGGGATTAAACTTTAGAATTCTGGATTTCAAGCTTGAAGAGTTACCCATGCGACTGCAGCGACACACTATTGGTGTTCCTAACTGTTGGATGCGGTTGCTCCGTAGGATTGCTAGATCTATAACGTGCTATCATGAGCACCACTAGTTTACTTGTGACTTTTTGCATACATTTTGAGCTCAAATGACCAACGTGTCTTGGGAATTTTTTTTGTAAAAAACCTATAACTATCTATCTATGTGTTTTTAGAGTTTTTCCTATGTTTAATGCGCAATCCAATTCAATGATGTGAATGTTTTCTTTATCTATGTCGCAAATGTCTGTCTAAAACTTGATTAGCTAATGAATCAGTTAAAGTGTTCATATTTCTGGAAATGTGTTGATATTGAATGAAATCAAAATGTCTCTCCAAAATTCAAACTCTTAGGAACAATCTAAGAAGTGTTGGCTTTCTAGCAGAATAAATACTAGTAAGTTGAAGTACCACAAGTTGTGAGTCTAACCTTATGATTATGCGATTAATACCAAATGAAATGGTATTAGAGGGAAGTTCGATCAACGCGCTATACTCAGCGATATTATTTGTCGATCTACCAATACAAATCCCTTGAAAACTCACTAACTCACCGTTCGGGGTGAAAATGGCCCACGCTGCAGAGGATAGATTCTGCATACTACGACTAGCACCATCAGCATATCCAACAAATGGTTCCGAAGATTGAGACATCTGCCATAAAATGTAAAGCGGATTACTAATGTCAAGAAAACTCTAAAAACAAAATTAAGATAGTGAATGCAAATCAACAACATATAAACAATACAATACAAAAAATTACTACGCTCATGATTAAGCATAGTATTGTTTCAAATACAACCCATTTCTAGGCTGTGCCAATGGAATTCCATCGTAATCAACTAACTCGTAGGCACCCTTAGAAAGAACTCTTTTAACAATATAGGGGCCATGCCATAATGGCTCGAATTTCCCTGTACCTATAACATCAGCTTCTTGATCATAAAGAAGGACCAAGTCGCCCTCTGAGTAGATGCGAGGCTAGACATTTTTTTCGTATTGTGCCTTTATACGTCTCTTATGTGCTTCGTTGGCCAATTAGGCTTCACGATGCATTTCATCTAGATGGATGAGGTTAAGGAGACGCGCCTCTTCTTCTGAGGTGTCAGGTAACAAGTCTATTGTGAGTTTTAGCAATAATATTTCACATTGGATTGGTAAGATAGCTTCCAGACCATACACCAATTGAAAAGGGGTAAATCCAGTTGCGTTTCTCACCAAGGTTTGATACGCCCACAAGGCGGAGTACAGGATCAAGTGCCAGTTCCTTTTACAGACTCCTATCATTCATTGAAGCATTCATTTAAGAATTTTGTTAATAGCCTCAACTTGTCCATTTGATTGTGGATAATAAGGAGTAGAATTATCATGTGACAATCCTAACTTGGCTGTCAATTCAGACATCATATGGTTGCGAAAATGCTTCCCATGATCCGTAACTATAGCCTGTGGGACCCCAAACCGTGCAATAATGTGGTTAAAGAAAAAAAATGCAGTTGTTTGTCGTGTGTTGTTGAATGTAAGCATCGCTTCGGCCCATTTGGTAAAATATTCGACTGCGACAATAATATAACCATGCCCCCCGGGCGAAGGAGGGTTACAGGTCATGAAGTCAATACCCCATTTCATAAATGGTCCAGCAGAGACAACATGATGCATTAACGCTGGCGGTTTGCGGATTTTACGGTCATAAATCTCGCATGCATGAAAAATTCTGATTGCGATGATACAATCTCAAAAAATAGTAGGCCAAAAGTAATAGGCATGGAGTATCCTCTGCGCGGTAGCATATCTAGATAAGTGTCCACCACAAGCCCCAGCATGGCAATCATTTAACACTTTTTCAGCCTCCTCATGAGTGAGGCACCTCCTTAAAATGGTATTGACACCATGATGATAAAGTGTATCGCCGATGATCAGATAATCTTTGGCTTGGTATCAAATATGTTGTTGATCAGAGCGAGAGGTATTAGGTCAAAAATTTTGGGTTTGGAGATAAATGATGAAATCTCCATACCAGGGATCAAATGATCCGATTAGAAACAGAGACTCGTCTGGAATATATGGTTCCGACGTAGTTCCATTACTATCATAGGGAAGGTCACAGAGAAGCTCAGCCAAAACTAAATACTTCTTTGACTTGGATTTGATGAATTCCAAATCAAATTCCTGCAAAATGACAATCCATTTTGAATATTTCCCCCCCAGCAATTGGCATGATAAGATGTAAGTCATGGGGTTGCAATCCGAAACTATTGTTGTTTTTCGGAGCAGGATATAATGGCGAAATATTTGGACAACTTGAACGGCTGCCAAGGCAATATTTTCCACGTACGAGTACTTATCTTCTGTATCATTGACATTACGACTTAAATAATAGATCGGATGTTCAATTCCATATTCTACTTGGACCAAAACCATAGTGATGGTCGTTTTAGCCGCGTCGATATATAGGAAATAATCATTTTAATAATTAGGAGGATACATTAATGACGCTCAGAAAAGATGGTCCTTGACAACATCAAAAGAAGCTTGCGCAACTTGGTCCCAATGGAAGGGAACTCCTTTTTTCAATAATCGAGTAAATCCTTTAGCCATTTCGACATAGTTTGGAATGAACCTTCTCAGGAAGTTAGCCTTTCCTTGAATTTTCTGTATCTAAAGTAGGTTTGATGGTGCAAGCAAATCAAGAATGGTCTGTACCTTCAGTGGGTCTATTCGAATTCCTTCTTTTGAGACTACAAATTCGAGAAATTGACCAGAACCAACACAAAAAACACATTTGTGTGGATTGGGGCGTATCTTGTAGTGTCGGCAGCATAAGAAAATGGCTCTCAAATGCATCGGGTGATCAGTCCGATTTCGTGAATGCGTTTGTAAATCATCTAGATATGGTTGAACAATGTGCTTGTTGTCTTTGAAAGCATAATCCATTGCTCTCTGAAAAGTTGCCCCAACGTTCTTTAAACCAAATGGAAGTTTCCTATATGCGAATGTGCCCCGGGGATAGATGAATGCTGTCTTATGTTGGTCATCTAGGCGGGTATTGATTTGATTGTAGCCAGAAAATCTATCCATGAACGAAAAAATCTTGCATCCAGCACAATCGTCAATAATATAGTCGATAAAGGGAGTAGGATAGTTGTCTTTTGAACAAGCCTGATTGACATCTCGATAATCGATGCACACTATAATGGTTCCTTGTTTTTTCATAACAAGAATGATATTGGAAACCCACTCAGTTAGTTGAACAGGGTAAATGAAACCAGCACGCAAAAGTTTTTCAACTTCTGCTTTGATGGCAGCGACTTTCTTTGGATGAACAGGACGAAGTCGTTGATGCACCAGTTTGACATCAGGATACATTATAATAGTGTGTTCAACTATACTAGTATCTATGCTTGGAATTTCCTCGTAATACCAAGCGAATACATCACGAAATTCACGAGAAAGAGAGTGATATGAATCAAGTTCTGATGGAGAACAAGATACACCGACATGAATATTTTCCACAATGCCAGGTTTAGTCAAAATATCGATAGAAATTTTTTCTTCGATATTAGATAAATTTCACTCAGATTCAATTTCATTAATTGGAAAAGAATTCGAAAAGAAATTTTGAATGGATGGGTGATATAGTTCACTAAGATTTTTTTCTTCATAATCTAGAAGATGGGAATGATGATGATAATCTTCCCATGGTTCTCCTTCTGCCATCATAGCTTCTGAAATATTTTCATGTGTGAAAATTTTTGAGGTAAATGGATCATATGGAGTACCAAAATCTAATGAACGATCAACCCAAACACTTGGCGACGCTGATTTCTGATTTTCCGCCCAAGCCGAATAGATTGATTTCTATTGTAGCTCAATAGGGTTGAGCGGTAAAAAATCATCCAACGTAGAAATATCAAAATCAACCGTACTCTTCCTTAAGCCAGATAGAGTGGAAGAGATCATGTAACAAGTCTCTATGCTTGCAATTTCTGCCAATGTCGCAGGCGGAGGTAATGCAAAGGTTCCCATAAGAGTGGAATCCTTTAAGAGTCCTACACCAATGTTCTAGATTTCTAGTTGGGGTAAGTGAATATACAGAACGCTTCCAGTTACCTACGAAGCGGAGGCAAAAAAGGATAATTGGTTAATGACTGTGATTGTACCTTTATGTGGAAAGGCAATCATTCTAAAGTATGTAGAAACAATGGCAGTCATTGCATATACCCATGGTCTTCCAAGTAAAATATTATAGTCAAGGGGTCTGTCAACAACCTCAACATCAATACTTACTATTTTCCCCCCTAATTCAACTTGCATGTTATTGATAATACCACAAGTTTTGTATGTTCTTCCATAAAAAGCCTTCAATGTCGTTGATGATTGCAATAATCGCGGCAAGCCAAGTGACTTCCAACAGTTTAGAGACATAATGCATGTAGATGCTCCCTCATCAATAATAGTGCGATGAACAAGGTGATTGAGAACATTTACTTGGATGGAGAATGCCAATTCTGCTGGTAATTGCGACACATAGCCCGTATGATTAAAGACGACAAGATTAGAATCAGTCAGATCAATTCCACCAATGGCCGAAAATAAAGCTTGCTTTTGGGAGGGACAATTTTGTAATACCTCAGGAGAAAACATAGCTGAAGGGGATTGAGACAAATTTTCAACTATATTGTAATTTTTTGCAGCTCTCACTCAAGGATTATATGTCAATTTATTAATTACTCCCTTCGGTGTCTTAATCGTCAATTCAGGAATAACAAGAGGTGGTACCAATTCATTAGATGGATTCATTATCGAGGTAGTAGGTTGATCAGTGGCCGAACTACCATAGTCTTTATTCCGTGTTGACACCAAAATATCTTGCAAAGGTTTTGTGGTGGATAACATTAACACTTGGGAACTAGGAGCTGGATCCATAGCAACCAAATTTGTGTCCAGATTTGGAAATGGGTCTATCAACACAGCTAATGCATGAGAAGTCTTGATGATTTTTGAGACTTCAGCACGGTGAGGACAATCCCTAACAAAGTGTTCCTCGTTACAGATTATTCATGGATAATGAGGTTTCCGTGGTCTAGACAGTTGATCAGATGATCGTTCTTGCAGGTTAGAAGTTTTCTTTTTCTTTGATTTCCCCTTTTTCTTACCTCCTGGTTGCTTATCACTTTTGCCTTTTTCAAAGGACACGGTATTAATTTCGGAAGTAGGAGCAGGATCAGATGCAGTAGGGTGGTGTGTGTTTGCAGTGCCTATCAAGCCGTCTCCGGCATGAGAGTCCTTTATTTGAGGAGGAACATTGAAATTAGATCACAACACATTTGGGATTTTTTCATAGAGCGTGTCAGACTGAGTATAAATCAAGTCTAAATATTGGGCACGAGCGATAAATTTCTCTTCTGTGACGACGCCACATTTAGCCACATCCTCAGTTATATATGGTAACAGGGACTTAATGAACCATTCAGCAAGGATTTGATCAGGAACAAATGTCTTAACCATTCGACGACGACGACGCCACTCATGAATATGATCTAGAATGTGAGTAGCATTACTCTGTTTGAAGTTGGTCAAGAGTTCCGTTCCAGTTTCGTATCTGATCGGTAATTGGAAATGGGTCAAAAATACAGTAGCTAAGGTAGTGAAATTATTGAAATAAGCTCTAGGTAATTCAATACACCATTTAGCTGTCGGACCTGTGAGTGTTCGCTGGAAAAGACGTAATCGAACAGAACCATCATTTAGGGAATATGATGAACACCATAAATAATAAGTCATAACATGAGTTGATGGATCTTCTCCAGGGTTTCCATTGAATTTAGGAATATCGAAGGATAATTTATGAGGTATCACCAGCCACCAAGGAGCATAATTGAAAGGATCATTGTTTAACCGGTTTAATTATGGTAATTCCAAGGTTGCAACAAAAGGCAACTGTCTATTAAGGTCAGGTTGAGCATAGCCAGGATAAGATGGAATTTCTTGGGAAACAGGTCTTTGAGCACCAACATATGGGATTTGCTACTGGTAACCTAGATAGGGGTTGTTTTGCATAGCAAACGCTTGAGAATTCTGTTGACCAAAACCTGGATATGATACTTGTTGAAATGAAGTTTGATGCATTTGTGCCTGTGGCTACCAAGGGGTCTGTCCACCAATGTTATAACCCAAGTTAGTGTAAGTTGGATTCGGTTGATATGTATAACCAAGTTGCGTTTACGAAATCCCATAAAATGGTACACCAGCTTGTGAATAAATGATTCCTGATACAGGTTGTTGTAAATTAACCAAAGGATTTTGAGTCTGTTGCCCCAAAATTTGATGATATTGAGTTGAAGAACTTTCCTGATAAGGTTGATGTACAATATTTTGATTTTGTAACTGGGGTATAGATGTATGATCAAGCGGTATTGAAGTCGGTGTAACAGGTTGAACTGGTTTATACGAATGTACAACCGTTTGTGGTTGGATAGGCAGAGTGGGCTCCCATTGACAAACATTCATGTCAACATTAGTTTGACCAAAATGTGGCCAGGTATTGTCGTATTGGGTGACCATAGGTTTCCCCCCAGCATAAGGAGGATAATAAGATGGAAAATATTGTTCCCCAAATGTTGGGAGTCCAGTTGATATGGTACTTAAAGGAATTGACCCATAAGGACCGACTTGATATTGCCTTGATGATGTGTGTAATGTATCAAGTCGTTCAGTACTGACTATAGGACTACTAGTTAAAACACCAGATGATGACATTGGTAAAGACCATGGTATTGAAGATTGACCAGAGAAAGTGCCAAAAAAATATTTGTAGCCTGTTGGGACCGAAGGGCCACTGTGCAAATATGACTTTGGTGAGGTTGTGAACATTGACGGAGTAGCAGGGGTAGGATATGACGTAATTGGAACAACAAACCAAACCAAAGATGTTGGTTCAGGCATGGTTGTATGAACAAATGTATACACTCCGAAATCAACGGGAGATTGAATGGCAATGGGATCAACAAAAGTAGATGGAAACGATTGAGGAAAAGACTGGTACAGGTAAAGGTCTCCCCCAAAATGGGTTGGAATTAAAGGTGTATCAGGTTGTGGTATTTATTTAATCGCAATTAAAACAGGAGGAAGAAATTCACCGCCAGGCCCAAAATATATTTCAGACGGTTGACTGTGTGATATAGGAGTTTCAATGGCTAAAGATATTTGTGGGGTGACCAAGGTAGGAACAACTTCCGGTTGTTCAGGATTCAGATTTTCTGGCAAAGAAGAGACAGGATCTGGATCAATTTGTGATTGAACAACGTCGGGTCCAGGAGGTACAAATTGTACTTGATTCGACAGAACGTGATCGCCTTCGCCTACCAGAAGTAACTTCCGGCAGTAAAGGGGGTTTTAAAGCTAATCTACACGAATGATGGGGGGTAGGATTGTGTTCTTCCACGATTACTAATTTATTTTATCCAAAAAAAAAAAAACAAAAAGAGGGTAATGCTAGGAAAAAGGGTTTACCAAGAAACTGTGAACTGCAAAATACCTCTTGGTGAACCAAGAAGTACGGGAAGGTAATCTCCCCGAATGTTGTGTTCGATGTATGAAAATTTCAGGGCGACCGACTTTGTTCACTATGGATGGATAGCACCTAAAAGTTGTCCTCCCAAATATACGGCCCAAGTCCATATTAGTGCCGTCTAATGCGAAACCACACAGTGAGAGCACTGCTTTATACTTATCGTATTGTAGCACCGCCCGATATACCCAAGAGTACGTGGACGAGCTACGATATACTTATGTATGTGGAGTGAGGTATCACACTTGAAATGTATCGCAGAAAAATTAACGATAGCTGCTATTTTTTACGACGCCAGAACATGTCTCTAGCCCAGACCTTCTAAATGTTATCGTTAATGTTCCAATGCGTTGTTAAGTAAATTGAGATTTATTTTATGTTGATCTTGCTTAACAATTTTCCTTTCAGGTTCACCATGATGATGTATATGAAATTCCTAAAATGCAAGCTAAGAATGATAAACAAACTTTCACTTTCAGCTTTTTAAATGAAGAACCTAGCTACTAAGGGAAGAGAACGCTATTTTGTTTGAAAAAGAGCAAATAATTTGTGAGCAAACAAATCAATGAACAAAAACAAAATCAATGAATCACACACTAAATGCAGATTTCCTAATGTTCCTTTTTCAAAAAACACACAATCCTATATGGAAATGCAATTTTTTCTTTTCAGTTTCCTTAATTTTATGAATGCAGAAAAGAAACTAGGTGCACTAGATCAATAATCGAAATGATTTTTACTTTCGAGAAACGAAGAATACAAACAACAATTTCTCTTTTGAAGGAAAAATGAGGATTTCAACAACAATTTCTCCTATCAAGGAAATGAAGATTTTACGACAATTTCCTATTTCCAAAGCAAATGATTCTTAATGCGACCATGAGAAATAATTTGAAATCAACTTGTCAATGATAAAGAAAAAATTTTCTAAACAAACATTGAACAAATTTTTAGCCAAAGGAGGAAGAAGTATATAGAGACACTGGTCAATTGAGCATCAAACTTTTCAAAACACAGCAGCAAACATAACTGAAGCAATTTGCAGAGTCAATTTTTAAGGGAATTTGGTCCTTTTCAGGAGCCAACGCAGTCTCCAAGGGGAGATAGTGCTCTCAACGCAGGCTTGGAAGAGAGATAGTGATTTGAAAAGCACTGTGCCCTGACTAAGGGTGCGTTGGGCACAGTAGGCAAGGAAAAATACTACTGTTTGGCTCACTATATTTGCAAATTAAGGTCTGAAAAACTCTAATATTTATGTGTAACAACTACTGGGTGGATAATCAAAGGAAATCAGAGACTAAAACACCTAAAACTAAGAGAAATTCTCCCCAGCAGAGTCGCCATTTTGTTGGGCTAGAATTGTAATCTACAGATAATTTACACTTCCCTAGACAGGTGTTAGTCTAGAACAACATGTGAAAGACTATACTACCATTTATCCTAACTCAGAATAGATACACAGAGAGGATTGGATGCTTACTTGTTTCAGTCTCTTCCAAATGACTCCTTCTGTCGCTTCTGCTACAACTTCAAATTCAATCGACTCATTGGCTGAATGCTTCCTGCAAGAAAGAACAATGAAACAACAGAAGATGCAATAATATAGATATCTATTCAAGCTAGTTAGCTAAATCAGTTAAGCATAAACTACATTCATCAACCAAGATTTAACAATATGGAAAATCAAAGTTAGCATAAATGCATGTAGGGAAAAACTAGAAGTACTCTTTATTGATGATAGAAGGAGAGGTTACAACCTAGTGACCGATTTGAAGTGACCTTCCAGCATAGTTTCCAACTCTCATCATAGCATAAATCTCTCCAGCAATAGCTCTACAAACCAAGCTATCAATTGAAAATTCTCTAGCATTTCTCTACTCAAATTCTTCCTTCTCAAACACTTAGATTTGTGTTCAATTTATAGATGAACTGTAGGTTGTTTTGCAATCAATAACTTTCCAAAAATAGGAAATACATGTTTCCATTCATGTAGATGTCAAATGGACACTTGGATCCAAAGCTTGACACATGTGAACTCTTCTAGAAGGCACTGGCCAAGGGGAAATTCCGGAACAATGAGAATTTCGCTCCCACACCTATGAATGTTGGGAAGTGTTTTGCAGAGCAGCCTTGCATGGGGCTACTTGCATATGCAACACACTTAGGCCCCTTAGAGCCTGCGTTGGTGAGCTGTCATATGCTATACAATAAGCTTCAAAACATGGAAACCTTTGCTTGATGAAAGTATTGCTTGATTTGTCTTTTTTCTTGTCTTAGATCATTGGTCCTCGAGATGATGCCCAGTTAACTAGGTCATTGGGAATGGTGCCCAAATTGACCTATAACACTTGGTGAAACTTGGGAACATCTTGTATGGTTGCAAGAGTTCATTCCTCCAATGTGATGGTTCCTCCAACTGCTGGTGTTGTTGGCTGCTCCTCCATAGTTGTATTAGCGCTGGTACAAGTCTCCTCAAGTGGTGGTGAGGGCTCCTCCTCCTCTGATTTCTCCTTGCCAAATTTTTTAATCAAACTTTGAGTAAATCATTCAAAATTAGTCACTCTTGCATGACTCAAATGGCTGAACCACCAAGTGTTTGATTCACCCTAAAGGTGTAGAGCTCCAATATCTACAACCTCTCTTTCTACCACTGGATGTAGTAGGAAGAATACATCTAGTTTCCTTTCCCAAGCCCTTGCTGTAGATGACCCATCAAAATTAGACAATAGAAACCTATTTCCCTTGATTCTCCCTTTGCTGCAAGGTCTCCTTTCTTCCTCCAGCTGAATGAACTGTAGGAAGGCTAGAGTCTCTTTAAAAGCTCTAGGTTACTCTGCAAGGTATTCACTTAGAGTCTCTTGATCCAAGTGTCCTCTATCTTCCTGCACTTTGTCTCCTCTTTCAAAAGGAAAGGGGATAGTCCCACTGCTTCTTTCTCCTCTTCTTTGCTTGAACTCCTTGGTGAGGCCGTTCCTAGATCTGAAAAGAGATGAGATAAAAATCATTCTCTCCATCATTCTAATATTCCTCTTTTTCTTCTTATTATTCTGATAGCATAATGGCTGGGATCCACAAGATGAACCAAGATTATGCTCTGATACACATAGTTTTGCAGTGTATTGTTCAAGACAATTCCCCACTCTTTCTTGGAGACCTTGTTTAAGAAATCTGAGGAGAGCATTTTGTGCTATATTTTCCACTATCTGGTGTTAGGCCAAGCAGTCACCTTTAGCAACAGTGCATTCCCTTGGAGAAAGTGCGTTATTTCTTAAGGAATTGCAGTGGGGGGGGTTTGATCCCTTGTATTTTGAGCTAGTTTCCCAGGAGGAGGATCAACCTTTTTCTCGGAAAGCTAGTAGGAGATTTTACTGCCATTTATTTGCATGATTAGCCATATTTATGCAGTGCTTTAGCCAGATAGCATGATTCAGCCATAGATATGCAACATAAAATTTCATGTATTTCATTTCTGTCAAGAAACCCTTCCCGGGTCATCTTGGATCTATGTAAAAGAGACTAGATCTATGTTTTTATGCCTCGTTGATTAATATACTAGCAGATCTGATTTTTCTCTATATTTTTTAGCACAAACCCTCTATAAACTATGCTGTCACTTTATGTAGTAATTTGTGTTGCAGTAAATCTTGGGGTTTTTAGTGTTTTGGGGCTGTTTTGAGCATGGGAGGCCTGTTTAACTAGTCAAAAGTTAGTTTTTTATGATTTCCTCTTAGATCTAGTTAGTATAATGTTAGATCTAATGGATCCATGGGCTATATTTTTTTTTTGATACTTATATTTCTAAAAAATGCGTTATTTTTGCATATATCACTGAGTTTTCCCATTTGGGAATATTACAGTGGTATCAGAGCTCTAATCTTGGCTCAGCCTATGTTATTAAACCATTATGGAGTCTTCTCATAGGGAGGAGAAGATCTGCAAGAGAGATTAAAGCAAACCCTTATTGTCTGAAGGAAAGAGGTTCTCAAAAATTCTCTTTCAAACTCTGTAGGGTATAAACAAAGACATCAAAGAAATGGGGAGGGAAAGGCATGGAAGTCCCTCAACAAGAAAGGTACATCAGGAAATATCTAGTTCCTCATATTATGGGTGTGAGCATTCAGCCACATCATCAGATTTACAACACACTATCAACCACTTATTCATGACAAAGAAGATGGAGAAAGGAGATGTGCCAAAGAAGGGGACTCTTGGTGATTATTTGCAAGAGTATGAAGCTCAATCTAAGGGGTTTAATTATCACTTAAACTTCCAAGGTTTTTGCAATATCAAGGAGGAAAGAAGCACAAGGAGCAAGCATCATGGTGTGGGTAGATTCTTTCTATCTACTTTTGATGGATCACCTAAATTTCCAGCTAGGGCTTGGTGGTTGTTTGAATATTTTTCCTTAAATAATGAAAATACATCTACTTATGCAAATTTCATTAGAAGAATAGTGGAAAGGTTTGATGAAAAATCTTATGAAACACCTTCTATGGAATCTATCAAACCATATCAAACAAAACTTTTGCATGGGTTGGAAGGATCCATAAAATCAGCTCCATTTTAGAAAACCATTGAAGGGAAAGGAAACTTGTATGATGCCTTGCCAAAGGCAAAGTCCCCATTGCATGAAGAGCTTTCTTCTCAAGATGAAGACATGGAGATTCCTCCTTCAAAAGAAGACCAATATCTAAGGTCTCTTATTGATGATGAGGCATTTTCAACTATTGAAGAGGAGGAAGAGAAGGCTCGAGATAACAACGCGGTCATGACAAGAGCACATCTAGTACCTCATGAAGAGGAATATGGAGCACTTTCTCCAAGGAGAGAAACTCTTTTAAGGAGTTCTAAAGAATCTCACATATGGAGATCATGGAAAAATCCATGTGCAGCATGTACCATCATTATCAAATGGTGAGATCTATAAGATGGAAGAAGATAAAGGGGAGGGAAAGCATCACATTATAAGGAGTATACACCCCTCTTTATTTCAGAAGGTTGATACACAAAGAAGGCAGGAGGATCTATGCAATGAAGGCAAGGACAAATATGTCCACACACATATGCATCTTGCTCTATGCCTTGATGTCTCTTTGCATAGAGGCATTCCACCAGGGAAACCTCCTTATTGGAGGAAGACTAAAGTTTTCTCTCAACTATGTGCAGCAGTGACATATTTGGCTAGGGAAGGAGCCTTTACGGGAGCTACCAAAGTGCTAAGAACTATTGATGGATTCCAAGGAGAGCTGAGAAATTTTCTGAAATTGACTTTTATATCTTCAACTCATTTGCGCTGGAAAAGAAGAATTCAAAATCTGTGTTGACATGAGCATGGTATAAAAAGGCCACTCCTTAGCCTTGGAGTAGCAAAAGATACTTCTATACATAATGAATATTTCTGAATATGAAAAGAGGGTATTACCACTCTTGTATGCATGGGAAAAACTATGGAAGTTTTGGAAGAGAGGAACCTTTCAAAAAGAGGTTGACTTCCATGAACTTCAATCTTGTCTTGAGCAAGATCAACTACAAGAGAGGCAGCAAAAGGAAGTTGATAGTACTCCTACATGTGACTTTGGCATCAAGCCTGTCAAAGAGGAGATCCATGTTATGACAGGTGTTGCATTTTAGATTTCTACAGTGCTATCATTGTTGGGAAGCTTAGATCCATATTGGGAGTCCCAAATTTTGATGGAATATTCCAAGGAACTCTTCACATGTAAGGTTCTTTCTGGGTAAGTAATGGATAGGAGGTATAAAGTGGTTGATGGAGTCATTTATTTTCATGATCAAATTTATTTGGCAAGAGACTCCAAGCTCAAGGATAAACTACTTAATGCAGCCTATGAGATCTTGCTTTCTAAACCCACTGGATTTATTAAAACATATCGTACCATCTTGAAAGGCTTCATGTGGGAATATTTCAAAGGGGAGATGCACTCTCATATGAGGAAGTTCATAGATCAGTTGCTGGTTGAGGATGAACATAGCTCTTGGAAAGAGTTATCATTACCACCTCCTTATTCATTGGGTGTGAGAGGAAGCTCATCCATGAGCTACCTTAATGATTTGAATCAAGTGTATGGTAAGAATTTTATTTCTGAACATCATAATGTACTTACTGTATGCTTGTACTTTCTTAACACTCATGTACAGGGCATTGCTCCAAGAGGGGGCACTTTTTCTTATGGGCTTCATGGGCTACATGAGGCCATGGAAAATGGTAATGTTGACCACTCCTTAGAAGATGTTGGAGAGATGATGTACTCTTCATGGTGTGATTCATTAACACCAACCATCATACACCTTCTCCAAGCATGCAAGAAGGATGGGGCAGCAAAAAAGTGTTGGGAAAAAAACTTGTCATGTCATATTCTATGGTAGTTAGGAGTAAAACTGCGCTGGTTGCACTTGAGGGACCATTGTCCTTCTCCATTATTGCATATGGCAGCTAGCATGACTCTAATTATGATTCCATATGCTGAAGATGTTGTTATCTTTTTTGGGAACATGGTTGGAGGGAAGACACATTGGTTGGATGTGTCCTTAGGGAAATAAATTTCCCACACTTTTTGCACTTCATGTTTCAAGGGGAGCATGGGAAAATATATGGCCACTATAGTACATCACTATTTCTTCATGAGGTGGACCATACGATTGTTTTGAACACTTGGTACATGCCTCTTATGAGCAATTGGGAGGAGCCTTTCTATGAATTACCAAGCTAGGAGGTGATCCATTTCATTTGGATGATAGCATGGAGATGGGAGTCCTTCATTGATGATGAAATTCCACATGATTGTCATCACTTATATCTTGAGGAGGCCATTGATTAGCAAGAAGGTTTCCATACAGACCTTCCTTTCTTTCATGATGAGAGCCATTTGGTTTATCCACCAAACGCCAATTTGCATACTTGGAAGGAACCATTGGGAGACAAAATTATTGTAGAAAATATGAAGCAATGGTGGAGACTATCGGATGAGCAGGCCACAAGAGGAGGAGGGGATATTTTGTAGCACCCTTGCAGTTGCTTGAGGACAATCAACATTTGGGAGGGGAAGACTGTAATATTCCTAAATTGGCATGCAGCTAATAGGAATATTAATTTTTCTTTCAATATCTAGTTAGATGAATAAATGGGCAAGGAGGCTCATAAGTTGTTTAAGTACGCAAAAAATCCATCATAATGTGAAAAGGGATCATGATAATAACTAGATCAAACATCGTCATGTGTGAACAGGGTCTAAAATGTGTGTAAAAAGTCAAGTTTTACCAAGTCAACAACATTAATATGTGAGCAGTGGATCCTAAATAAAGACAGCTCAATGTGAATGAAGATCAATCTAACTAGTCAAAATGAAGACACCTTGAGTGTGAAAATAGATAATGCATGAAGATCTAGTCAAGGTTGACTAAATCAAATAGCGTTGTAAAATGATGAGTGGGACTAATGGAGACAACGTAATTTTGGTGGAGAAGCCTTTGCATGGAAGCAACCTCACAATTGGGTGGGACCCTTGCTCATCAACTATATAATGAAGGGAATGGAAACCATATGGGGCATGATTGAAGATTATATTTTTTATGTGGTCTATTTAGAATTTTTGCATCCTTTGGTTGTTTAGCTAAGTTTGCTGCACTGTTTAGTGCAAGGTTTTTCTCATGCAGGAATTCCCCACTCCTGCTTGGAGATCTTGTTTAAGAAATCTAAGGGGAGCATTTTGTGCTATATTTTCCACTATATAGTGTTAGGCCAAGCATTTTACTTCAGCAAAAACATAGTCCCTTGGAGAAACTGCGTTATTTCTTAAGGTATTGCAGTGGAGGGGTTTGATCCCTTGTATTTTGAGCTAGTTTCCTAGGAGGAGGATCAACCTTTTTCCTGGAAAGCTAGTAGGAGAGTCTACTGCCATTTATTTGCATAATCAACCATATTTATGTAGTGCTTCAGTCATACAGTGTGGTTCAGCCATAGATCTACAGCGGAAAATTTCATGTATATCATTTCTGAAAATATGTTTATGTTTATGTGAATACAGGAGACTAACAGTGTCTCCAGCTGGGGAGGGCAGCTCCATTAGGAGGTGTCAAGAACCTTTGAGTTCAAATCTATAGAATTTAAATATCAGTGCCTTGTTGGTAATTAGTAGATTTTTCATTCTGCAATGGCTGATCTGTTGTTGTTCTTTGTAACTTTTACCTTTGAAACTTGAAAATCATGCTTAGCCGCAACTCAATTCTACCTACCCATCATCTAATTCTAGCATTTTTTCTTCATTTGGGTGCATTTAGATTGGAAAACCCTTGAAATATTTTTTCTTTTGAAAGAAAGAACTATCTATTTATACCCTTATATCGTCCAAAGGCTCAGATTAGACTGATGAGCTCTTTTATTCTCTACCTAATCTACTTATCTTTTAATTTTAAACAGATTGAGAGATTTTTCATTCTCTAATCTATCAACGAGAAATTTAAAATATGACCAAATCAAGATTAAACAATTTGATTTGTCATGAACTGTGGCATTTTGAACAATCTGCACACATATTTATTTTTGAAAAAAGTGAAACTAAAAAACTAAGGGCTATAATCTGGAATTTTTCACTCATCCCTTTCTTCCTTTCTTGGTTCAGATTATTCTTGGGAACCAATATCTTTTTCCTATCTATCTACTGATAAGTCAAGTTTAAACAATTTGGAAAACCTTCATTTTCTATCTTATCAGCGAAAATTCAAAAATTGCTCAATCATGATTAAGCTGTATGATTGAACAAGACTTCCTTTTCAAAAGTAGTGGCATTTGGACTTGTACACTTTCAGAAATATCCTTTTTTGGTAAGCGGCTTCACCTTTTCTTTTTAATTGCCCTTTTTCTTCTTTTATTTCTTTTTGTGTCTATTTTTCTGATATTTTTATTTAGACCATGTTATTTACAATGAATAAAGCTTTAAACTGGGATTTTCACTGAAATAATGCTTGAGCATCCTACCATTGACAGGACCTCCTAATAATTTTGTTCCATCCATTTCTTGTAGAAAAAATGCATTGTTACGTCTTGCTAAATGGATGATATATGGACCTTTCCATAGATTGTCAAATTTTCCATGCTTGCCTTTATCCTCTCTTCTTGAATCCCACTTCAGTACTTTGTCTCCAATGTTGAAATCATTTGCCTTGGTCCTTTTGCAAAAAATCTTCTTGATATTTTGTTGCACTTGTTGTGTTCTGTTGTATACTTCTTCTCTGGTTTGTTGTAGCTGGACAGTCTGGTTTATTCTTCTCTGCATATCATTTTATTCAGATTGTGCTTCTTGGATAAGCTTCATCACTGGAACTCCCAATCTTGTTGGAAATATTGCATCTGCTCCATACACTAGCTGAAAGGGAGACATTCCAATTGATTTTCTATTTGTTAATCTTTCTGCCCATAGTGCATGTACTAGTTTGTTGTGCCATGATTTATTGTTCTCTTCAAACAAATTTTTAATAATGTTCACAAAACTTTTGTTTGAGGATTCAACCAACCCATTACCTTGAGGGTAATAAGCTATAGAATTTCCCAAGGTAATCTGGTATTTGTGGCAAAAGTCTGCCATTTTCTTGGATCTAAAGGCGGCAGCGTTGTCAGTGATGATTTTTCTAGGACAACCAAATCTAGATAGAATATGGTTTTCAAGGAATTTGACAATTAATAAGTCTGTGGTAGTCCTAGAAGGAATGGCCTCTATCCATTTTGTAAAATATTTGGTTGCAGTGAGGATCCATTTATGCTGGGTAGAGGAGGCAGGGTGGATTTGTCCAATAAAATCTAGGCCCCATTGTTGAAAAGGAGATTCAACAGAAATTGGATGCAAAGGCAATGGCAACAATTTTCTCTTGCCCTCAAATATTTGGCATTTATGACAGGCAACTACCATTTTATGGATGCCTTGAAAGAGGGTGGGACAATAGTAATCGGCTCTAAGGATTTTATTGATAGTGGTTTTCCAATAGAAGTGTGTTGGAAATACTGAGAGGGGGGTGAATCAGTATTTCTTTTCAATTGTTAATTATTGCCAGTTAGATTCTTCACAATTAAAGACAGAGAGGTGTATAATAATGATATTAAGGATTAATAATAACTTCAATCCATTTTTTTAATAATAGTATATAATATATGAGTGAAGGGCACCAACCCTTTTAATGAAACAGACACCAACCTGTTGCCAAGCACCAACTTGGACTTTGGTGAGGCTCCGACCTCTAGGGATTCGACCCTATACTTCTCAAGGCTCCAACCTTGTGTTTAGGGGCACCAACCCCTAGGACACCAATCCTTCAAATTTTAATAAATAGAATGAATAAGTAACTTACATCAGTTTCTCCACAAGTCTGTTCCAGACTTCCAATTTGTTCACTAAATATTCTTTACTGTCCAAAAATCCACTGTCAAACCACTAACTGCTCCACTGTCCAATATCTTCAAGTTTTTAACTTGTACAAACCTCTAGCTATCACTTCAAGCTTTAATATTGACTGTTCATGCCTCCACTAGTTGTCCACAGAAAAACTCTGATCACTGAAAAGATGATGAACCATAGTTATGTGATCATTCCACAGTTGTATCACCACAGATTTATTACATCGAGCTTTCCACAGTTGTATCTCCAATCCTCCACAAATTTTTGCTATCTGAGATCCAAAGAAGCATTGGTCAACACCACTGATGTGTTCTGTCTGAGCTCAGAAGAAACACTGATTTACACTTCAGGTTCACTGTTCTGAAATTCTGTGGTGAGGTCTGAAGTTTTATAGCCCTGGTCAAGTGAATGTCTGAGCTATATAACACAATTATGAGGTATGGAGGGTGTAATTAATAGGTCCAGGCCCTTATTTCACTGGTCCAAAGCTCTATCCTGCAGTCTTTATAAACGAGCCATAGAAGGTCTGATTTTCTTCACAAGGTTCTGAACCACTATTTGACAGTTCACTGCACTGCAATAGGAAGACCAAGCCACTACCAAACAGATTTTCTGTAGGAAGTTCGATCCACACCAAAGAGAGCCACTATGAGCCACTATGAGCCACTATAGAATCAATGTAGGTAGTCCAAGCCACTCCAGAATCACTGTGGGAGGTCCGAGTCACTAAATATGATCCACCAACGAAGAATAACCCACCATTTATATGCTTCTTTTCCTGTGTGCTTATAAATTCATGAGATGTGAATTAAATGTCATTTGTTGTGTGCTTGATGAACGAATAATTATTGAAAAATGAGGAACTAAAATGTATATATATAGGAATTCTATGCTATAAATATGAAGATACATGTCTTAAGGATTAGGCCGACATGAGTGTGAAGTGTAGGTCGGCTAGATAAAAAATAGGGATATATAATATTAAAAAATAGATATCTCTTCAACCACTAGGAGTCTGAGGGCAGTGGAAAGAGGGAAAAATCCTCTTTAATATGGTCTAGGATTCATTGTGAAAGGATGCCTCCAAGGTGTCTAAATTTATTTTTCTTTGTGACTGTTCATGAAATTTTAGTGCAGAAGGTGATTGGGACAATAAGAGATCATTAGAGCTTCTTCATCGTGGTGTGTCTTCCATGTCATCATGATAGTATAACATCATGCCATCATATGATAGTGCACATGTATGTCATCATATGTCATAGTGTGGCATCTATCAATTTTCCATTAAGAGAGCTCATCAAGAGAGCTTATATTCCATCAATGACAATTATTGACCAACAATCTCCCCTTTTGTCATTGATGGAAATATTACAAAATTCTCTCCCCCTTTGACATCAATGGAAAATGGGGTGCCCAAGTACTCCCTTTGTCATGCTTCTCCCCCTAACATACTATACCCCTGACATGCTGCTTGATTTAATGTGATGCAAGAGCAATGACCCACATCTTTTGGCGAAGATACTCAAATGCTTCTCGTGGAAGGGGTTTTGTAAAGATATCCGCAATTTGCTCTTTTGTATTGACGTATTCCAACCTGATATTGTGTTCAACAAATTGTTCATGGGGAAAGTGGTATTTGATTGGAATATGTTTGGTTCTTGAGTGCATCACCGGATTCTTGAAAGACTGATGGCTCTAGTATTGTCACAAAAAATAGTAATTGGTTGCTTAGTTTCTATGTTGACATCCTTCAAGGCTTCCTTCATCCATATAATTTTTGTACAACAATCAGTAGAAGCTATATATTTGGCTTCAGCTGTAGAAAGGGATATAGATGATTGCTTTTTGCTGAGCCAAGATACAAGACAATCTCCCATAAAGAATGCATTTCCACTGGTGATTTTTCGATCATCCACGCTTCCGGCCCAATCAGCGTCAGAATAAGATGTCACAATAAGAGTTGAACTCTTAGGATACCAAAGACCAAAATCAGTCATTCCTTTCAGATATCTGAGAATTCTTTTCACAGCTGCTAGATGGGATTGTTTAGGACTTGATTGAAATCTTGCTACCATTACTACTGCTTGCATAATATCTGGTCTTGTAGCAGTTAAGTATAGGAGAGCTCCAATTATTGACTTGTAAAGAGTTGCATCTATTTGGGGGGTATCATCATCTTTTCTTCATTTACAATCTGTGGTCATTGGTGTGCTCATAGGTGCACAATCTTCCATCCCATATCTTTTAAGCATGTCTTTAAGATATTTTGCTTGAGATATAAACATGCTTGCAGAAGTTTGAGATATTTGTAGCCCAAGAAAGTAAGAAAACTCACCAATCATTGACATCTCAAATTTTTTGGACATATTTAGAGAAAATTCATGGCTCATTTCTTCATCATTGCTTGCAAAGATTAGATCATCAACGTAAACAAGAGTGATCAGAAGATTTTCCTTGTCCATATTCATGTATAGATTTCTATCTTCCGCTCCTTTTTTGAGACCTTCTTGTTGCAGATAGTGATCCAACTTTGCATACCATGCTCTAGGGGCTTGTTTTAATCCATACAAGGCCTTTTTTAGTTTTGATACAAGGTCTTTTCCTTCAGCAAGATCAAATCCTTCTGGTTGCTCCATGTAAAATTCCTTCTTGAGATCTCCATTCAGGAATGCTGATTTTACATCCATTTGATAAACCTTGAATCCTTTTGAGCAAGCAAATGCTAAGAACATTCTTATGGCTTCCATTTGAGCTACTGGTGCAAAGTTTTCTTTGAAGTCAATTCCTTCGATTTGCGAGTATCCTTTGCAGACAAGTCTGGCTTTATTTCTGATGATTTGTCCATCTTCATTCATCTTGTTTTTGAATACACATTTTGTTCCAATTATATTTTTATCTTTTGGGCGAGGTACTAGTTCCCAAGTCTCATTTTTTTCGATTTGAGACATTTCTTCTTCCATGGCCTTTATCCAATAAGGATCTTTGCTTGCTTGAGAAAAATTTTCAGGTTCTATTAAAGATAATAGAGCCACATCATCTTTTCTAGGAGTGCTTATCATCCTTCTTCTAGTTTGGATTCCTTCATCTATATTTCCAATGACCTGTTCTTCTGGATGATATCTTTGAACAAACTTGATGTTGGAGGGAGTTTGTGAAGATTCATTTTGAGGTTCACTTTGAGGCTCTTCATTCTCCTCTTCTTTCTCAGGTTCTTCTTCTTCACTTTGTTCAAAGAAAGGCTCAACTTCATGATCTTCAATTCCTTTTTCTGGAAGGCCTTCATCAATATTCACATCAATGCTTTCCACTATTCTTCATAGAAGATAGTTGTAACATTTGTAAGCTTTTCTCCTAGTGGAGTATCCAAGAAATATTCCTTCGTCAACTCTAGAATCAAATTTACCTGATGAGTCATTATTTATTTTTATGAAACATTTGCTTCCAAAAACCATGAAATATTTTACTGAAGCAGGTCTTCCTTTCCATAATTCATAAGGAGTCTTTTCATTATTTGGTCTTAGTTGAGTTTGATTTAAAGTATAAACTGCAGTGCCAACTGCTTCTCTCCAAAATTTTGGTTGCAAATCGGCTGCTAGTAGCATTGTCCTTGCCATTTCTGGAATGGTTCGGTTCCTTCTTTCAACTACTCCATTTTTTTGGGGTGTCCTAGCAATAGAGAGTTCTCTTTCGATTCCACTCTCTTTATAGAATTCATCAAACTCTTTTGAGATGAATTCTCCTCCTCTATCCATTCTAAGACATTTAATATTAGAGTCTTTCTCATTCTCAATAAGAGCCTTAAGATTTTTAAAACATTCAAATGCTTCGGATTTATATTTTATGAAATATATCCACATCATTCTAGTATACTCATCAACAAATAGAGAAAAGTACCTTTCACCTTGAAGAGCTGGAGTTCTAGTTGGCCCACACAAATCTGCATGAATGGTTTCCAAAGGTTTTGTTGTTGAGAACTCCTTAGTTTTGTGGCTAGTTCTGGTTTGCTTTCCATGTTGGCATGGGCCACATACAACTTGATTTGGTTTGCACATTTTTCGAATATCCCTTACTGCATTAATTTTGCTGATGTTGACTAGGTTATCAAAACTTGTATGCCCCAATTTCTTGTGCCATAACCAAATTTCATCTGTTTGACTTAAGTAACATTTATCTTCTTGGATTCTACTGAGTATGTAAACATTATCTGGTGTTCTTACTCCTTTCGCCACAAGTTCTCCCGAGGATGAGTCTCTTATTTCAAAATTTTTTGTACTAAAGACAACATTATGTCCTTGGTCACAAATCTGGCTAACACTTAAGAGATTGTATTTGAGCCCTTCTACAAGCAGGGTATTTTGAGCCTTTCCTAGTCCATTGACTAGGGTAGCAGTTCCTTTTCCAGTGATTTTAGCGGATCCACTTCCAAAAGATACATTTCCATTTTTCTTGTTCAATGAGATAAAATTCTTTTGGTCACTTGTCATATGTCTTGAGCATCTACTATCCACAAACGATTGATTTTATTCACTATGAGCACATAGAGCTAGGCCACATTTATCAGTTTTGAGATTTATTTTTTTAGCTTTCTCCCTTTTGAGAGGAAAATTTTGTTCATTATGATCATAATTATCACATAATGAGCAAGACAGATCAAATTTAGCTAAGGGATCAAAAGAATTGTAAGTTTTGATTTGTCCTTGCTCTTTAGGACCATGTAGTTGGTTTGTTTGATTTTTCAATCTGGGTGCTTCATTCTTATGAGCCTTGCAATGTTTAGCTTGATGCCCAAAGTTTTTACAATTGTAACAATGCCCAAGAAAAATAGTTTGATACCTGTTGTAGTATCCAACATTCTTCCTTGGAATTTCTCTTTCTTCAATTCTTGGTTTTGAGATGGGACTTTGTTCCTGACGAGATGACTTTTCTTCTTTAGGATGGCGAGAGAGTACATCAGCATAAATTTTGGCATTATACTTTGTAATTGATGATTCTCCTTTGAAACCAATTCTAGACTTGTCGTGTTGAGGTTTTTGAGTATTAAGAATGTTGTCAAGATCTAGAGATATTTGCCAACTCCTTTTGACTTGCTCTAATTCCTTTCTTAGAGATACTATTTCAGCTTCACGTTTTTCACAGATATCATCTTTCTCTTTTAGCTTAATGTTCAAGAAGTCTTCCCTTCTTTTTGCTTCCTCTCTTTCTATTTTGAGAGAAATTATCTTCTTTTGTAGATTCTCATTTTCTTCAATAGCATTCATCAGCAAACTATCCATGTTTCTTTCATCTTCCAGTTCTAAGTCATCATCATTTGTAAATGCCATGAATAACGTTTCTTTGCTTCCAACATAATCACTTTCCTCATCTGATTCATGATTTATTTCTTTGTGATGACACATATTTCTGGTTGATTTATTTTTGATGACTACAAATTCATCTTCATCAGACTCATCTTGTTTGGAGAACAAGTTCTTCTTATTAAACCCTTTCTTTTTGTACATCATCCTTTTAGAGTCCTTTTCATCATCACTATCATGTTTATGGGGACATTTTGCAGTGTAATGACCTATTCTTCCACAATTGAAACAAATAAGAGGGTACTTACCTTTTAGCTTGGATCCCCTTTTTAGTCTTCGTACAAATTGAGCTAATTCGTTTTCAGTATCAGATTCATCATTGTTGCAATTCCATCATTTTCCTTCTTTTGTAGATCTTGAGGCTTTGAAGGCTTCTTCTTTGAAATTTGTACTTCCTTTCCTCATCTCATAGGCAATGATAATTCCATGGAGTTCATCCATCTTGAGAGTATCTAGATCCTTCATTTCTTCTATGGAACTTACTTTGGAGTCAAATCTGTCAGGAAGCAATCCTAGGATTTTTTGAACAATGGTGCTTTCTTCAATATTTTCTCCTAGCCCTCTAAGAGAGTTAAAAACTTCAGCTACTCGGAGGAAATATGATGCAATATCTTCTTAATCATCCATTTTCAGACTCTCGAATTGTCTTCTATAGATTTTAAGCTTTGCCTTCTTGACTTTGGAGTCGCCATCATATAGAGAAACCAACTTATCCTATACTTCTTTGGTTGAGTCACAGTTCATGAATTTCGTAAATTCAGAATCGATAATTCCACTAGTGATGGAATTTAAAGCTTTTGCATTAGCAATGTAGGCTCTTCTTTCATCTTGATAAGCTGGAAGATTGGCGGGAGCTTTGTACCCATCCAGAACAGAGTGCCATACTTCAGGACCAAGAGACATTAAAGATACTAGAACATCCTCTTTTTCCAAAAACCAAAATTTGTTCCATCAAAGATAGGTAGTTTCCCTGTTGCTTCCATGTTCTTCATTGTGCCTAAGAATCCTTCTTCCAGCTGTTAGGCTGATATTGAAGAAGCTGGCTCTGATACCAATTTTTGGAAATAATGAGAGGGGGGTGAATCGGTATTTCTTTTCAATTGTTAATTATTTCCAGTTAGATTCATCACCATTAAAGATAGAGAGGTGTATAATAATGATATTAAGGATTAATAAGAACTTCAATCCTTTTTTTTTAATAATAGTATACAATAGATGAGTGAAGGGAACCAACCCTTTTAATGAAACATGCACCAACCTGTTGCCAAGCACCAACTTGGACTTTGGTGAGGCTCCGACCTCTAGGGGTTCGACCCTATACTTCTCAAGGCTCCAACCTTGTGTTTAGAGGCACCAACCCCTAGGAAACCAATCCTTCAACTTTTAATAAATAGAATGAATAAGTAACTTACATCAGTTTCTCAACAAGTCTATTCCAGACTTCCAATTTGTTCACTGAATATTATTTACTGTCCAAAACTCCACTATCAAACCACTAACTGCTCCACTGTCCAAGGTACTCAATTTTTTAACTTGTACAGGCCTCCAACTATCACTTCAAGCTTTACTATTGATTTTTCATGCCTCCACGAGCTATCTACAGAAAAAATCTGATCACTGAAATGACGATGAACCACAGTTATGTGATCATTCCACAGTTGTATCACCACAAATTTATTACACTGGAATTTCCACAGTTGTATCTCCAATCCTCCACAAATTTTTCCTATCTGAGATCCAAAGAAGCATTGGTCAACACCACTGATGTGTTCTATCCAAGCTCAAAAGAAACATTGATTTACACTTTAGGTTCATTGTTCCGAAATTCTGTGGTGAGGTCTGAAGTTTTATAACCTTGGTCAAGTGACTGTCCAAGCTATATAACACAATTATGAGATATGGAGGGTGTAATTAATAGGTCCAAGCCCTTATTTCATTGGTCTGAAGCTCTATCTTGCAGTCTTTAAAAACGAGCCACAGTAGGTCTGATTTTCTTCACAAGGTTCTGAACCACTATTTGACAGATCACTGCACTGCAATAGGAAGACCGAGCCACTACCAAACATATTTTATGTAGGAAGTCCGAGCCACACCAAAGAGAGCCACTGTGAGCCACTACAGAATCACTGTAGGTAGTCTGAGCCACTCCGGAATCACTGTAGGAGGTTCGAGTCACTAATGATGATCCACCAATGAAGAATAACCCACCATTTATATGCTTCTTTTCCTTTGTGCTTATAAATTCACGAGATGTGAATTAAATGTCATCTGTTGTGTGCTTGATGACCGAATAATTATTGAAAAATGAGGAACTTAAATGTATATATATAGGAATTCTATGCTAGAAAGATGAAGAGACATGTCTTAAGGATTAGGTCGACATGAGTGTGAACTGTAGGTCGGCTAGATAAAAAATAGGGATATATAATATTAAAAAATCGATATCTCTTCAACCACTAGGATTTTGAGGGCAAGTAAGAGCTCGTTGGAAAGAGGGAAAAATCCTCTTTAATATGGTCTAGGATTCGTTGTGAAAAGATGCCTCCAAGGTGTCTAAATTTATTTTTCTTTGTGACTGTTCATGAAATTTTAGTGTAGAAGGTGATTGGGACAGTAAGAGATCATTAGAGATTCTTCATCATGGTGTGTATTCCATGTCATCATAATAGTATAGCATCATGCCATCATATGATAGTGCACATGTATGTCATCATATGTCATAGTGAAACATCTATCAATTTTCCATTAAGAGAGCTCATCAAGAGATCTTATATTCCATCAATGACAATTATTGACCAACAAGGTGGCCTCCACATTCTCCTTCATGAAACTCATGCTTCATATTATCTACGTCATCCTCAGGAAAACATTTAAGCAATATACCACTATCATTCTTCCAATATAAAACTTTATTTAAAATGCAGAAATTTACAGCTTTTAAATTTAAGAATCTAACCTTTGTTTTTGAAAAACCAGGAGGAATATTAAGATTAAAAAGCACATAAAATATATCAGCATACCAAGATGAATTCAGAAATGATTCTTCAATAGATGGAGTTTCCAGCTCCTTTTGTTCATCTAATGCATTAATCATATTTATGTCCAGTGCTTGAAAGTTTGTTTTATCCACGAGTTTAGCTATTCTTTTTCCTTTGATTAGTTTAGTGGGCTTGATTTCCAGATCATATTCTAATATAACAACAATCCACTTACCTCTTTTGCCATCAGGATCTTGTGTTAAGATTTCTGTTACCACTGTGTGAGGCACAAATGCAATGATGTGTGAGTGCGGGGTATATACTCTTAAATATTTCAATGCCTTGATTAAGGCAAAAGTGTGTTTTTCCATTATGCTATATTTCAGAGGTGCATCTTTTAATGTCTTGCTGAAGAATGCTATGGGTTGCTCCTGTCCCTTTATATTTTTCTACAGTAGGAGAAGATGAAGAAATATTTGGTAAAGTTAGGGCTAATCAGAACTGGTGTTTGGGTAAGAGATTGTTTTACTAGATCAAAGGATTGCTTTGCTTCTATGGTCCATTTGACTCCTATTTCTCTTTTCAGCATATTAGTGATGTTTCTTAGGAGTTCTACAAGGTTGGGTATGAACCTTCTTAAGAAATTTATCTTCCCAATGAAAGATTGCAACTCTTTGATTTTTCTTGGATGGTTGATTTGCAGTATTCCCTCAATCCTTTTTGGGTCAATCTTAATCCCTTCTTCAGATATGATGTGGCCTAAAATTTTCCCCTCTTGAAGGCCAAACAAAGTTTTCTTGGGATTCAAAGACAAACCATACTTTCTACACTTTTCAAAGACTTTTCTTAAGCGAGCTAGGTGTTCTTTATCATTTTTTGAGTAGACTGTGATGTCATCAAGATATATCACAATGAAGTAACCTATTTCTTCAGAAAAATCAATATCCATTTCTCTTTGAAAGGTGGCCTCAACATTCATTAACCCAAAATGAATTTTAACAACATGAAGGTGCCCCAGGGTGTAGTGAAGGTTGTCTTTTGTATCAACACCTTATTGTATCCTGAAAAGCCATCTAGCAGATATATTCTCTTAGAACCTACTACCCTTTGTAAAATGTGATCCATTTTTGGTAAGGGGTAATTGTCTTTTAAGGAGGCTTTGTTTAAATTTTTGAAGTTTATACATAGCCTAATTTCTCTTGTTTTATTCCTCACTGATACAAGATTTGAAACCCATTCTGAGTATCTTAGAGGGACTATTATTCCAGCATCATACATTTTTTTGATTTCTTTATCAATTAGTGGTAGTTTCACAGGGTTTATTCTGCGCAATTTCTGTTTAAAGGGCTTCTGGTTTTCTTTGAGAGGGATCTTATGCTGGATTATCTCAGTATAATATGACTTTAAATCTTCATAGCTGCAAGAAAACACATCAGTAAATTCTTTGAAAAGCTCAATGTATTTCTGTTTTATATGAGCTGGTAGTGTTTTGGATATTTTTATCATTTTGGGTTCTCCTTCACTACCTATGTTTCATTCTTCTATCTCAGCTTCTGTGAGTTCCATCTTTGGCTTTCTAGCAACATCATTAAAGTCAAATAGTTCTTCTAGAGGAACTAGTCCCTTTGGAAAATTATCATATTTGGACTGCAGTACTTCAAAATCTTCTTTCTCTGAATCTGTGCAGAGCTCTATTTTATGTGGGTGTTCTCTTTCTAACAGATTTATATCAACATTATCAAGAGGTTATTCTTTATAAGTGTGTTCATCAACAGGGTATTCTTCTTCATGATCTGAGTCTAAATTTGGCATTTGAAACCCATTTCTGGACTACAGGAAATCTTCTATCTGTTTATCTCCCTCAAAAACTTGCCAATATTTTATATTATCAGGAACTACTTGTCTATATTTGACTTGTACTGTATATTGTTTGTTATGATAAGGTTTTTGACAATTATTGGCTACAAATGCTAGACCATTGGCAATAATGTTTTGGTTTCTAGGGACAAAGGTAAGATCATACTCTTTAAATGTTCTCAAGAGGTCAAGGGCATCATCCCTATGTTCTTTCAATCTAGGATTCTTAGTTGTGTATTCTCCCTTAATTTGCTTAATGACTAGCTTAGAATCCCCATGAACAGAGATCCTCTTGGCTCCTAATTTATTGAGTAGTTGTAACCCTTGGAGAGTGCCTCATATTATGCAATTCTATTTGTACATTGAAAGTTCAACTTATATGAGTGGCCTTCTGCATGGTTAATCTCAGTGTTGTGCACCCAAACACCTGCTCCTGAACCAGTTCTACCACACGAACCATCAAAGCTCATACTCCAAAGAGGCCCAATTTCACATTTATCATTAGGTTGGTTATTGTGGCTACCACTATGTTTTTCATTGTGTTTTTCTTCATGGTCTTCACTATGCTTGTTGTTATTGTAATATTCCCATATGGGGAAGCAACAATATATGAAACACAATAATGGAAAGAACAGTGAATAAATCAACACACCATGATATGAGAAAAATGTACAACCATATTATTAAACAGGTCAATAAATAATAGGCACAAGATATTGATGATCAAGTCACTCAAGCAATACAAAATAAGCCTCCTCAAGAAAATATGTCAATACATGGAAAAATAGCTGCCATACAAATGCCCTGAGCTGTGACAACGCAGTTTTAGGGCATAAAATGCTACATAAATATGGATCAATGTAAATGTACTGTTATATAGCTATAATAATTCTAGGAGTGAAGATCTATCCTCCTAGACACTTTTCCAAGAGAACCCGGGAAGGGTTTTCGCAAATACACCCAAATACAAATGGTGATATACAACCCTAGGACTGAAGCATCACTATAACTGAAGCTCCTGAAATAGAAGGATGAAATAATATGGATCTGATGTAGATATCCTCCAAAGGTAACCTCCAATTAAATGTTGAACCATTCACCTTCAGGAAAACACTCTAAAAGAGCCAATAGATCCTCCTGAAACTGCCCTCCAAAATAACGCAATTCCAAACTAAAACTGTGTTGTAAATGATGGGAATAGGTTGGCATAGTGCCAAAGATATGAAATGTGCTCAAGAACCCTCCTTTCTGATCTCCCAAGAGAAGGAATCCTTCCTCCTATCAAAACTAGCTCAGAAAGTGAGTTTCTCAACCCTCCACTGTAACACCCTGCAACACAACACAAATCTGAATAGAAAATGCGTTGTAGTTGAAGACTGAAGCTTGAAAAGAATTTCAAATTTGTGGAAATTATAGATCAATACTCTTCCAAGAGGCCTCTCAAGGAAAGAGGTGGGATTCCCGACCGGGAACACCTCGTGCTAAACAACACAATAAATCTTAGTTAAACAGCTGAAGAGAGCACAAGTCTAAATAGACATATCAAAATAATAATCATAACCTCCCCCCATATGGCTGAAATCCCCTTCCTTATAAACAATGTGAGCCTTCTCACCTTGGGTCCCACTCATTAGGTTTTCCATCATCATGCAATAAATCTCCCTCAAAAAATGTGTTGTCTCACCATTAATGCCACTCATCCATAACAACGTTGTTTGATTTGGTCAAAGTTGACATATTCAACATGCTCCAGCCCCTTTTCACACCTAAGGGTCTTCAATCCATCTTTTATATGAACTCCATTTACACTAGGAGTGTCTTTTATTCCTTCTAAGGATATTTATGGGTCTCCATACCCTTTTATTCCTCTATCTAAGAGAAAAATAAAAAATTAATATTCCAATTAGTTGTTTGCTAATTTAGGAATATTACAGTCCTCCCCTCCCAAATTTTGCTTGTCCTCAAGAAACTGCAAGGACAGAACTGAAGGGCCTCTTCTCTTCCTCCTGTAGCATCCTCAAGTGATAATTTCCCCAAAAGAACAAGATGCTCTCTAATTAATATGTCCTCAAGTTGTTCCTCCCAAGTGTATAAGTATGCCTTTGGTGAAAAACCCAAATGGCTCTCATCATGAACAAGTGAGATATTCATGGAAGCAACTATATGTGGTCTAGAGGCCTTCTTGAGGCATGGAATCTTAAATATATTTGGAACCATAATTCCCATGTGAAGCCTCCATCCCCAAGCTATCATCCAAAAAAATTGAGCCAACCCCCAACATGGTGACTCTTGAAACATCTCCTCCACCTTAGGCTCCTGCAAAGAAGGTGAGCTGCATAGATGAATATGATGGATCAAATTTTCCATCCCACACTATCTCTCTCTCCACTTATGATAAGTGTAGAGATGCTGTTGAATATGGGTTGCAATAATGTTGCCTTCATGAAGCAAAAAGGCAATAGGATCCTCAAAGTCCCATTCCTTGGTTCTTGCCCAGATCATCCCATACAAAATTAATATGACATTATCATCATATGGAATCCAAATGAGAGAGGTACTGAAGGTTTTATATAGTGTTGGAAGGTATCAAAATTCTCCCAAGTAGTCACAACGCATTTTTGCTAACTATAATTTCAGGATATGATGTGGCAAGTTGTCTTCAAACAATTTTCTAGCTGTGCATATCATCTCATCTACTAGTAAATAGTAAATGGAATTGTATATCAACTGAGCATACAAGAAATAGTACAAAACTTGCCCAAAGCCATACAAGTAATGGCTATCTCCATCATAGATGTTGGTCCAAAAATGACCATGAAGCCCAAATAGAGGCTTGCCCTCTTGTGGAGCAATGCACTGTATAGAGATAGTAAGAGAATGAAAATAATGTGTTAGGTGATCAATAAATGTAAAAACATATGTCTTACCATGTACTAAGAGTAAACTGATAAAAAGATCCATGAATGACCCCTCCATAGTGGTATGCCATACACCCATGAAGAGGAATGAACTATGTGCTACAAGAAGAGATCTCTCCTTATGCTTGGAAATCCAAGTCAAGAAGATTATATCATGGTAATAGATGTCTCCACCCACTGCTCCATCACTCTCATCTCCTACTTGTTCATTAAGTGCACCATATGTGAAGTGATCCTAGGAACACTCCATCAACAAACTCAAGCTCCCAAGTGATAGTGTTGTTGGTTGTTGTGAAAAGGCTCTTGTCATCTCATAACTCCATCCTTTGACATACCACATGTCAAAGTCATCAACCATAATGCTGCTATATATGGGAGATTCCTCCCAAAGTGGAAGTACCTCCTGATCCTTCAAGTCTAAGGAGTAGCCCCTTTGCACCATGATAGTGCCATCTCCTACTCCTGTAACACTGTAACATCATGCAAAGTATGCGATAAAATCAACCCATACTCTCTTAAGAACCTCCAAAGAAATAACAACTCTTGTTGTCTCCCCGCCTCATCACCATATAAAATATGGAGCAACAACATGATAGTTGAACTGAAAGACATCACATCACCCCAATACATCCAAACTCCTTGCTGCCATATGATTCAAGTGCCATGCCAAGGTTCATCCCCCAACCAACTCTTTGAAATAGCATGTGTCATATGATGACCAAGCTCTTTCAAGAGTAACCAACGCAACCTTGCCTCCTGCTGCCCTGTGTCATAGATCTGCAAGTGGCTTCCAACCTCTTTCTCATCAACATCGCCCATCCAACCAATGGTGACTGTCTATCATCATGCTCAAAATTGGTATCCCTCCAATGGAGAATACCATCCTCCCAAATCAGATTTCTATCTTTTCATTTCATGGGATGTTGAAATGCAATCTCCTGGAGATCTCCAAATGAAGACCACTCATTAATGACCAAGTTGACCCCATAAGGATCCAAATAAGATGTAGGCAAAAAATTCTCATTAAGATGTGAAGTGCTTGTCAAGAAGTATCCATCATAATAATGGAAGAGGTTATCCATCATAGAATGTCCCCCATCAATCATCTGCCTATCCAATGTCACACAAGTATAATTGTCATCAGAATGTCACAATAATAGTTGGGCCCCCAACTCATCATTGCTTCTCAATGAAAATGTTGCTGATATCCATGATGGTGCATCTGATGTCTCATGATCATGCATAAGGTTGAACATATAGTTTTTCATCCTAGGATAATGTTCATCCCATCCTCCAAAATTATACACTTCAACCCCAAGAGTTGTGTGCAACTCAACAATGATATAATAGGATAACTATATATCTCCTCCTTTAACAAATCAAGGTTCCTCAGTGCAGTGATAGTTTGCTACTCCAAATCAGCAATGTTCTTTGACCCTAGGTCGACATACATTTTCCCTAATATCATGTTTCCACAATCCTCCATATGATGTGCTGAATTAATTGGAAATGGAAACATGTGCATACCTTGGTAAAGCTTGGGAACAACTTGTACTACTACAAGGGTTCCTTCCTTTGGTGTGATGACTTCCCCAACTACTGATGATGATGGCTTCTCCTCTATGGCTGTATCAGCGCTGGTACAAGTCTCCCCCTCCTCATGCATCTCTAGAATAGTGCATGGGAATCTAAATTTCAAGAGATCTAGACCACTTTGCAAAGTTGCAAGTGTTATTTCTTCTGATGCAAGTGCTCCTATAGCAAGTGGTGGTGAATTCTTATTCTCCTCTAATTTCTTCTTGTCAAACTTCTTGATCAACCTTTGAGTAAAATTTGCATATGCAGACACCTTTGCATGACTCAAATGGCTGAACCACCAAATGTTTGCTTCACCCTCAAGGTGCAGCGCTGCAATCTCAACATATTCTTTCTCTACTACTGGATGTAGTAGGAAAAATGCATCCAACCTCATTCCCCAAGCCCTTGTTGTGCATGAGGATGACCCATCAAAGGTAGATGATAGAAATATATTACCCTGTTTTCTTCTATTACTGCAAGGTATCCTTTCTTCTTTGAGTCGAATGAACTATGGGAGAGTTAGATTCTCCCTGAAAGCTCTAGGTTGAGACTTATATTCTGCAAGATACTCACTTATAATCTCATGATCTAATTTTTATCCATCTCCATGCCTCTTGTCTTCAAAAGAAAAGGGCATAACATTTTTCTTTGGAGCTCTATGAAATACCAAATCTTCTTTTTGTTGATAGGAAGTACACGGACCTTCCTCATCTTCAAACCCTAGTGTGGTTTCACTTATTTTCTCCATTTTTCTTTGCTTGACCTCCTTAGTGAGGTCCTTCTTAGATCTGAAAAGAGATGAGATGAAAATCATTCTCTCCATCATCCTGATCTATTTCTCTTTCTTCTTAATCTCCCGATAGCATAATGGCTGAGATCCACAGGCTAAGCCAAGATTATGCTCTGATACCACTGTAATATTCCCAAATGGGGAAGCAGTAATATATGAAACACAATAATGGAAAGAAAAATGAATAAATAAACACACCATGATATGAGACAAATTTACAGCCATCTTATTAAACATATCAGCAAATAATAGGCACAATATCTTGAGGATCAAGTCACTCAAGCAATACAAAACAAGCCTCCTCAAGAAAATATGTCAATACATGGAAAAATAGTTTCCATACAAACGCCTTGAGCTATGACAGTGTAGTTTTAGGGCATAAAATTATGCATAAATATGGATCAATGTAAATTTACTGTTATATAGCTCTAATAATGCTAGGAGTGAAGATCTAGCCTCCTAGACACCTTTCCAAGAGAACCCGGGAAGGGTTTCAGGAAATACACCCAAATAAAAATGGTGATCTACAACCCTAGGACTGAAGCATCACTGAAACTGAAGCTCTTGAAATAGAAGGCTAAAATAATATGGATCTGATGTAGATCTCCTCCGAAGGTAACCTCCAATGAAAGTTTGAACCATTCACCTTCAAGAAAACACTGTAAAAGAGCCAATAGATCCTCCTCTAAAACTGCCCAAAAAAATAATGCAATTCCAGACTGAAACTGCATTGTAAATTATGGGAATAGGTTGTTCTAGTGCCAAAGATCTGAAATTTTCTCAAGAACCCTCCTTGCTGATCTCCCAAGATAAGGAATCCTTCCTCCTACGAAAAATAGCTCATAAAGTGGGTTTCTCAATCCTCCATTGCAACACCCTGCAACACAACACAAATCTGAACATAGATTGCGTTGTAGGTGAAGACTAAAGCTTGGCCAGAATGCTGGATGTGTGGAAATGATAGATCAATACTCTCCCAAGAGGCCTCTCAAGGAAAGAGGTGGGATTCCTGACCGGGAACACCCTGTGCTAAACAGCACAAGCAATCATAGCTAAAAAGCTGAAGAGAGCACAAGTCTAAACAAAAATCTCAAAATAATAATCATAACCTCCCCCCATATGGATACCATCCCCTTCCTTATAAACAATGTGAGCCTTCTCACCTTGGGTCCCACTCATTAGGTTTTCCATCATCATGCAATCAATCTCCCTCCAAAACTGCGTTGTCTCACCATTAATGCCACTCCTCCATAACAATGTTGTTTGATTCGGTCAAAGTTGACCTATTCAACATGCTCCAGCCCCTTTTCAAACCTAAGGGTCTTCAATCCAGATTTTATATGACCTCCATTCACACTAGGAGTGTCTTTTATTCTTTATAAGGATTATTATGGGTCTCCATACCCTTTTATTCCTCTATATAAGAGCAAAATCAAAAATTAATATTCCAATTAGTTGTTTGCTAATTTAGGAATATCACAGTTATATTTTTCTTTGGGCTGACTGTTTTGACTGTTCCTCTTTTTTTTCATTTTCTTGTCCAGCTGGTTGCTCATTTTCTGTCACCTATTAATTAATGTTTTCATCATTGTAAAGAATAAATGAATCAAGATCTGTGTGAATAGAATACAGAGTGGAGTTATCTGGCTTTTCCTAACTGCTTACCATGTATTTCATGTGAGTTTCCCTATACAATATTCTTGGTTGACTGAAGACAGGTATGGTATCATAGGTCATGTCCATTTGGAGGGTGCCTTGGAGTTTAGATCCCCATGATCTTGAAAGGTGCATGCCATATTTAGGAGGAATATCAGCCACTACAATATCCATTACTAGGCTCTTGGCTGGTATTTGTGCTAGGTTAACACAGAGATCTTTGATTAGGCCTAGACATTTAACTCTACTGGAATCAAAAGAGTATAAATCTTTGTATGGTCTGGTTATTTCAAGGCCTAGTATTTCCATTACTACCTTTGGCATGAAGTTGTGTGAAGATCCTGAGTCTAACATGGCATTATGGAGAATTTTATCATGGATGTTTAAATTGACATAAAATGGAGGAACACCTCCCTCTTGAAATTTACCTTCTACTTTTGGTCCAAACAAAAGTTCAGGCTTGTCATCATTTAAATTCACATAATCAACATTTTCTCCTATGTTTAAAGCTTTAAAAATTTGGGATATATATACATCTTGAGTGACTAATTCAGTAAGAGGTGTGGAGATTTTAATCTTGGCAATTTCATTCTCTATACTGAAAGGTGTCTGTGTTTTTGAAAGGTTCAAATCAGCCTTTTCAAACACTGTTTTCACAGCAATTTCAGCTTGTTGGTTTTTATTAGGGAACTCTATTAAAATAGTTTTGTTAGGGGAACTATCTAGAGTACTAGTGATGCTTTGGTCACCACTATATTTGCCACTAGGTTGGCTGTTTTTCTTTCTATTTTTATCAGAACTTTTAGCCATTGTGTTTGGATTTTATGTTGTCTTTTTAGGAATATTTTCAGGGATCTTCCTAACATAAATTCTTGGGAGTATCTTGGTTTTTCTTGATTATGAGGTCATATTTTCTATGCACTTCCATGATGGCATTTTCAAAGCCTTGCTTATAGTCTTCAAATTCTAGGCTTTCTTCTTTGAATTGAGTTGGGGAAAACATGCCTTGTTCTTCCTCAGTGATGAAAACAATATCCTCATTATTTACTCCCATTATATTTATGTGACTTTCCTATATTTATTCAATCACCACTTCATCCTCATCAGCATAGTTTTCTCGGAAAGGAGGCCTGATTTGCTGATTAGGATTTCTTTGTCTTATTTGGGGGAGGTTTCTTCTAAAGTTATGGTTTTGGTTCTGGTTCTGATTTATGTTTTGAGGAGCTGTTTGATTTTCTCTAGGGTAAGCTCTATCATTTACATTCATCCTCTCCATCATCCTTTCCATGGTTTTAACTAAGTTATCAATCTTTGTATCATATGTGGAGGCTACAGATTCTTCCCTATATGTAACTCTTTTTTCATTTTTCATTCTAGCTCTCCTGGCAATCAGATTGGATTCTACACTTACTGCTCCCCTTTGCATGTCTTCTAATGTAAGGGGTTCTCTTTCTCTTAATTGATAATCCATCTCTAGATCAAAACCATCAGGAAATTTCATTAGAGCTAGACCTTGCGGAGGTTTCATGTGTGTAGGGAGGGCATTGTATACACTATTGAACCTAGTGTAGTATTCTTGGACACCCTCTCCAACATTTCTGTTAATTTTTTCATACTCTGATAAGATTTGGAGAGGGTTCTTCTTGACTTCCCATTTGTTTAAGAATAGTTGATGAAAAGCAGGGAGGTCATTTATGATATTACAGGTTAAGCCTTTAAACCATTTTCTTGCCTCTCCCCCTAAGCTTTGAGCAAAGATTCTGAGTTTAATAGTTTCATCATCTATCTCTTGTCTATCAAAGTAGTCATTCATTACTTCCACATGTTTTTGAGCAATAGTAGAACCACTTGCACCATATAGGGAATATTGGACTGGTAGTCTTGTGGTAGAACAACTAAAGGCAATGGTAGAACTAGTGGAGCATACCATTTTTCCATGATTTGTGGTTGGGGAAACAAAGGAGGGTTAACAAGAGGAGGGTTCACAAAATGAGGTACAGGGTTAAGTGGAGGAAGGTGAACAGTGGGGGATGAGGTTAGTAAAACATTATTATGCTGTAAAGTGGATGGGTCTAAAACTATCTGAGTTATCCAATTCTGAGATCTAGTCCTAGACAAGCTTTGTTCTAGGGGTGAGCCAGAGAGGATATTCTACAAGTCTTTAAGGTTTTCAGGTAGGGAACTTTCTTTGTGGATAGGTCTACTAACAGCTTGAATTTTAGATCTAGGGGATTTCTTAAGGATGCTTTCAGGATTGTCAACAATTGCAAGGCAGTTTGGGTTGGGATGGGATCTGGTACAGATTCTTCTAGAAGCCAGAATTTGGACTCAAAAATCAGAAAGGTTGAGAGTTTATAAGAGTTTTTTTTTAAGAAAAAAACCAATCTATAAAAGAGATACTTAATCCACCAAGTATTCTTGAATGGGTTATACTAAGGTTTGAGGATAAAATAATTTTCCTAGTGGAGTCTATAGAAAACCAGTGGAGTCAACAGGCCTACTGAAAACCAGTGGAGTCACCAAGTGGAGGATTTTTAAACTGTTTTATGGCTAGCTGTTGTCCTCCATCAGCAACCATGTACCATTCTTGGCTAACACTTGATTCATCTAAGTTTAAATGAGGATTTTTGAGTTCTTGAGATAATATTTAAGCTGTTAATTACTCAGTGTTCCCCAGTATGGTCGCCACTATGTTGGCTCCCCATGATTTGCAAGATTGGAAAGAAAAACTCTATAGAGAACCACATCAAACCACTTTGGAGTCCAAGGACCTATCCTTCCTAGAATCAAATAGGGCTCTCTCTATGTATGCGTTTGTAAATGATATATATTTATGCTTTTTTTCTGCTTTTAGGCTAGTTATGAAGTTCTTAGGGCTGTTTGTTTTGTTTTATTGGTTGACATATTAATAGTGTGATTAATTGATGGAGTGTTTCAGTTGAACATATAGACTATGAGAAGCATTAGTCCATTGGGATATGGAGTCATAAAAGGATTTAATTGTTCATCAACTTTGAAAGGGTTTTCATAGGGAAAGCTAACTATATCAAGTGGATCTCTTAGATTACATGGAATATGAAATTACAGCAAATTGTGAAAATAGTAAAACTAAAGGGAAATTAAGAATCCTTTAACTCTACCTCAACAATAAAAGCCTTTTAGGTAAATGTTTATGAAAAACCAAAGGACAAGGCAAACCATAGAATTCTTTGGCCAGACTCTAATAAGAAAACCTTTAAGACAACAATCCAGTAATCCTTGAATTACCTTTAGGCAAAGAAAACATTTAAGATAACGGTCACTATGATCAAAGAGAAATGAAGAATTCTTTAATCAGCTGAAAAGAACTTTGGAGTAACAGTTTAGGACAAACCAAAGGACAGGGCATACCATAGACTTCTTTGGCTGTACTCTACTCAATTTGTTTCAAGGCAACAAGCAAGGTGGAACTAGAGAGCAATTAAGAATTCTCTAATCAGACCTTGCAGAAGAAAACATTAAGATAAAGAAAGTAGACAGAATCAGGGTGCCACAACAACATATCCTAATCTAAATTTTATGTTCTTTTATCAGAGAAATCATGGAAAATATGGAAAATAGAAGGGAAAACATTGACAAAGAAGGATAACTTCACCATAAACATAGCTCAAGAATCCTGTGATCGTGCTTGTATTACTGATGTTCAAAACAATTACATTACTCGAGTGCAATCATCTTTTCAGCTCAGATTTTTCTTAAATCCATCTTAGCAGCTCATCAACTAGCTCATCAACTATCAATACACCAACCAACCAACCAACACTAAAAATGAACCATACATGCAATATTTATCTGCAAAATTAGGAGGTGGTCCTAAGGAGGGTTTTAGATTTGTATTTATTATAGAGTTAATGCATTTTTTACCTTTGAGACCATGCAAGGCCCAAGGAAAAATATCTGAGACTGACTCACTATAATAATAACTCCTAACTTAACTACGGAGCTAACTTTTGAGATATTTTGACTTTAAGGATTTTTTCATTAATTTTTACAATAAATTTTGAGTAGCTGGGAAATATATTTGATTGTTGCAATAACTATGGATGCCTTTATGGAAGTAAAATGAAGATTCAGGTGTCCAAAATGTGTATGGGAAGTAACTGATGTTTTACTTTGTCATTCGAATCTGTCTGTTGTGTTAATATTTGCTTGATTTGTATTTTAAACCTCTGTTTTGTTCTATTTTAATTATTCTAAACTGCCTTTATCTCTGATCTTTGTCTTCTAATCCTATAATTAACCCTTGAATTGATCTTTAATCCATTAACCTTCACTGCCACGGTCTTTTTGACTGTTTTCTTCCTTTGCCTGTATCTCTGTCTGTATTTACGGTGCAGTGGAGCATCTTTTCCATTTTGGTGCATTTGAATGACCATCAATGGTCATAATCTATTGATTTTCATGTGTGGATCTGATGCTTCTATTTCTTTTGATGGAAAAACTAACTGGATCGTCACCTAGGGAGTTTATTTGGACGTTGTAGGACCTCAGAAATGCATTTATGCATTTCTGCCATGATTACCTACAAAATACAACAAATTTTTAATTTAAAATACCACGTTTGAGGGGTTTATACATTTATTCGGGCTTTTTCATGCCTTAGGAGTGCTCATAGAGGTTCGTGGTGGCTGCGGGGCTTCATCTTAAAGGCATAGGCCCTTGGAAAGTTTGAATAGGGCGGTGGTATCGGGTTTCGGCGGGAAGGAGAAGGGTGGTTTTTGCATGTGAGGGAGGCAGTTTTGGCATGGAGCAAAGGTGGTAAGTGTGTTTGGGCCGATGGATGTGATTCCATTGAACAGGTGATGCGTGGCAGGAGGTACGAGGGTGGATACCACCCATTTCGCGCGTTTTGGAAGCGTTAAACATCGGGCTGAGAATGGTGCGATATCGACTGTAGACCGTTGGATCTTGAGGGATAGAGATCAACGGTGGTTGGGGTGAATGTAGTGGCGGGTTTTTTAAAAATGGTGGAGCCTAGGGGTTATGTGGCGGGCTTTTATTTATAACGGCGTGGGCTTAACGTATAGTGGGGTTTGGCGTATGAGGGGCCCATGGGTTTAATAAAATAAGCGGAAGTGCTTATTTTTAAAGAAGAGGGCAGGGTTAAGAATAAGCGGAGGCGCTTATAAATAGGGATCATGATTTTTTAATTTAAAAACTGAGTTTTAGTTTAAAATATGGGTCTCGAAAGGCCTAATTTTTATATTAAAACAATGTAAAAAGGACTTTTTACATTGTTGTAGTGTGAATAAGGAAGGATGATGAAGGTGAGGGGGTTAATGGAGTTTTTAGAGATGAAGTGGATCTTTGGGTAGGGGTAAAAGGTGAGAATGAGAGGGTCAAGTTCAAACATAAGTTCTCAAGGCAAGAGGGTAATTTTGAGAAGGCATATTGAGAGATAGTGAATTAGGACAGAGAAAGATAATGCAGGCAGTGAGATTTCTGAAGATAGCTGATAGTCAAGAAATGCTATATTCAGCAGATTGTATAAAATCCATGGTCACCTAGATATACTGTGAATACAGGAGACTAACAGTGGCTCCAGTTGGGGAGGGCAACTCCTTTAGGAGGTTTCAAGAACCTCTGAGTTCAAATCTCCGGAATTTATAAACCAGCTCCTTGTTGGTACTTAGTAGATTTTTCATTCTGCAATGACTAATCCGCTGTTGTTCTTTGTAAATTTGACCTTTTAAACTTGAAAATCATGCTTTTCTGCAACTCAATTCTACCTACCCATCATCTAATTCTAGCATTTTTTCTTAATGTGGGTGCATTTAGACTAGGAAACCCTTGACATCATTTTTCTTTTGAAAGCAAGAACTATCTATTTCTACCCTTATATCGTCCAAAGGCTCAGATTCGATTGATGAGCTCTTTTATTATCTACCTAATCTACTTATCGGTCAAGTTTAAACAGATTGACAAATTTTTCATTCTCTAATCTATCAACGAGAAACTTAAAATATGACCAAATCAAGATTAAGCAGTTTGATTTTTCATGAACTATGGCATTTTGAACAAGCTGCACACAGATTTTATTTTTGCAAAAAGTAAAACTAAAAAACTGAGGGCTATAATCTGGAATTTGTCACTCATCCCTTTCTTCCTTTCTTGGTTTAGATTATTCTTGGGAACCAATATATTTTTCCTATCTATCTACTGATAAGCCAAGTTTAAACAATTTGGAAAACCTTCATTTTCTATCTTATCAGCAAAAATTCAAAAATTGTTCATCATGATTGGGCTGTATGATTGAACAAGACTTCCTTTCCAAAAGTAGTGGCATTTGAACTTCCACACTTTCAGAAATATCCTTTTTTGGTAAGGGGTTTTACCTTTTCCTTTTAACTGCCCTTTTTCTTCTTTTTTTTCTTTTTGTGTCTATTTTTCTGATATTTTTATTTAGACCATGTTATTTACAATGAATAAAGATTTAAACTGGGATTTCAACTAAAATAATGCTTGAGCATCCTGCCATTGACAGGACCTCCAAATAATTATGTTCCATCCATTTCTTGTAGAAAAAATGCATTGTTTCCTCTTGCTGAATGAATGATATATGGACCTTTCCATAGATTATCAAATTTTCCATTCTTGCCTTTATCCTCTCTTCTTGAATCCCACTTCAATACTTTTTCTCCAATGTTGAAATCATTTGCCTTGGTCCTTTTGCCAGAAAGCTTCTTGATATTTTCCTGCACTTGCTGTGTTCTGTTGTATACTTATTCTCTAGTTTGTTGTAGCTGGACATTCTGGTTTATTCTTCTCTGCATATAATTTTCTTCAGATTGTGATTTTTGGATGAGCTTCATCATTGGCACTCCCAAGCTTGTTGGAAATATTTCATCTGCTCCATACACTAGCTGATAGGGAGATATTCCAATTGATTTTTTATTTGTTAATCTGTCTACCCATAGTGCATGTACTAGTTTGTTGTGCCATGATTTCTTGTTCTCTTCCAACAAATTTTTAATGATGTTCACAAAAATTTTATTTGAGGATTCAACCAAACCATTACCTTGAGGGTAATAAGTTGTAGAATGTCCCAAGGTAATTTGGTATTTATGAAAAAATTTCACCATTTTCTTGGATCTAAAGGCAACAATGTTTTCAGTGATGATTTTTCTAGGACAACCAAATCTAGATAGAATATGGTTTTCAAGGAATTTGATAATTACTGAGTCTGTGGCAGTCCTAGAAGGAATGGCCTCTATCCATTTTGTAAAATAGTTGGTTGCAATGAGGATCCATTTATGCTGGGTAGAGGAGGCAGGGTGGATTTCGTCAATAAAATCTAGGCCCCATTATTGAAAAAGAGATTCAACGAAAATTTGATGCAAAGGCAATGGCAACATTTTTCTCTTGCCCTTAAAGATTTGGCATTTATGATAGGCAATTACCATTTTATGGATGCCTTAAAAGAGGGTGGGCCAATAGTAACCAGCTCTAAGGATTTTATTAACAGTGGTTTTCTAATAGAGGTGGCCTCCACATTATCCTTCATGAAACTCATGCTTGATCTTATCTGCATCATCCTTAGGCAAAAATTTAAGAAATATACCACTAGCATTCTTCCAATATAAGAATTTATTTAAAATGCAGAAATTGACATCTTTTAAATTTAAGAAGATAGCCTTTGTTTTGGAAAAACCAGGAGGAACATTAAGATTAAAAAACACATATAATATATCAGCATACCAAGATGAATTCAGAAATGGTTCTTCAATAGGTGGAGTTGCCAGCTCCTTTTTTTCATCTAATGCATTAATCATATTTATGTCCAGTGCTTGAAAGTTTGTTTGTAATATCCCAAAAGGGAAAATGCAGTAATAGTAAAATACAATATAAGAATTGTAGCAAAGTAAACAATAAATCTATATACACATCAGAATGCATAGAAATAGCTGAGCCTTTTTATTATGTTCGAGGTGAAAAAATTAAGTACAATAGTGCTCAAAATATGATACACTCAAGCTACAAGAGTAGCCTAGAATGACCCTGCAATGATATCATAAGAGGGACTGTGTAACTTCTGCTCTGCTGGAAGGTAAACTACATTGTCCCTACTACAACTGTAGGGACTGCAACTACCTGAAATATAGAAATTCATATCTAGGCAGAATGGGAGCTCCGATGATGCCAAAATTGTAGATCTGGGCTCAATGATGGATTCCCAAGATAACTTAGGAGGGGTTTCTCAGATCTGTAAGTCTAAGAAAAAATTCCTCTTAGGGCTTCACATATACGCTGCTTGGAATGCAGATCTGAAGCTAGATATGATAATATGATGGCTGCAATGATGTACAATCAAATTTATGCAAGAAGGGATGATCCATTCACTAGATCCTTGGGCCAAAAGCTCAAGATCTAGCTCCTCCAATCTCCTCCATTGAAAATAGTTACTGGATGAACAACAACTTCAGAAAAATGCATTTTCAGAGAGGGAGGCTCCTTAGCCTACTGCTAGATGTGTCAAATCATCTCCTAAGTGATGGAAACAATAGATCCAATGTGAGGAGGTTATCCCTCATAGGATTTCCAGCTGAAATATTGGACACTTCCTTCCTCCAATATATCTACAGGACTGAACTACACAATCCTTGAAGGGACTACTGTTGCATGGAGGTAAAACCCAATGGCCTGAATGGTAGATGTAGATCTGCTGCTCCTGAAAGGCTAGATCTAAAGAACAACGTGGTAGGATGAATCCTCCACTGGTTTCCTAGCTGAATGCTAGAAACAACCTCCTGAAGATAACACCAATGTCTGATAAGGAATGAAGAACAATCCTATTTCTAGAGCTACTCAAAGCAAGAGGTGGGATTCCCACTCGGGAACACCCTGTGCTAAACAACACTACAAACTATGCTAAACATCCTAATATTGCATAGAAATGTCCTAAGACAAATCTAGATCTAAACAGATCAAGAAATGAATAATCCAAATCACCCCTTCCATTGTGCCTTCACCTTCATTATATGCATGAGCCTTCCATAGCCTAGGCCCACTCCAAATCTGCACTGTACATGTGGACAAAGTCTCCATGTTTGACTTCGTTGTTGATCCATGTCCTCCATCATGCTCATATGGGGTGATCACTCTCTCCATCATGCATGCAGTAAATGCATCACTTCCTCCACTATCTTGTCATAAATTATTTATGATCTTCTTTGAATGCATTATGATCTCAGTTGACCTTATCAAAGATCCTTTTGATTTTATATTTAATGTCCATGATCTTATTTGACTGTTTCATCCTCCATAATCTATCTCATAAATGAGACATGATCTTCATTAATGGAGTTGCTCCACTACTCCATGTTTTTAGATCTAGATCTAGAATATCCACATTCACACATTACAAGTGGATTTTATTCATCTTTGTGATTTTTGGGTCCCTCCACCCTTTTATTTACTTAATTTATTAAGAAAATCAAGGACTCTAATATTCCAAATATGATGTGAAATTTTGGGAATATTACAGTCCCCCCCCCCGACAAAATGTTGCTTGTCCTCAAGCAACTCCAAAAGTAGATGCAAAGCCATCTATTCCCCTACAAATGGCATCCACATAAGGAAGCCTTCCTTAATTTGTTGCAATGTGTTATGCATGTTTGGTTCCGAAGTTGTCTCTCAAGAGAGCATATAATGACCTCCAACTAGTTAGATGCCCTCCTCTCACCATGAACTACCAAGTGACAACCATGTGATTTCCAACACCATCATCAATACATGAGATACATAAAATAAATTGGTTCTTCTCACAAAGGGAAAGTCCCATTTCACAAAGCATTTCTTCATCCCATGTTTCAGAAAGTAGATGGAGCATTGACATGCCCTCATTTTTAGCCCTCTTGGCCTTGTTGGATCCAAGCATCATTCCAAGGTTATGCAAAAGGAGAAGAAAAGGAGTTATATGGGTAGACAAAGATGTCAACCCATATTCTCCTAATAGTAACCACCGGAGTAAGGCCCTTTGCTGCCATCCTCTATCTCCTCCATGTAAGATGGACAAGCCAAACTCCCCCAAAAGAAACCAAAGCAACAAGAGATCTTGCTGCCTTCTTTCTTCCTCATGTGAATCATGGAGTAAAAACATACTGATAGCCATGTGAAATGTCACATCATCTCAATACAAGCAAACACCATCAATACACATCATGAGAGCATCATGCCAAGTTCTACCCAATACAAAACACATAGACATGGGAGCTGTCATGTGGTGGCCACACTCTCTCAAGGGAAAAAAAAATGAACATGCCTTCTTTTGCTGCATTTTATCATAGATACACAAGGCATGAATCAACAAAACATGAGCTATTAGGTGGTAACCATACTCACCCAAGAGCAGCCAGCCCAACCATGCCTACTTCTTCATTTCATAAGTGTTCTTCAAGGCATGGATCAAAGAAATTGGAGCCATTGGGTGGTGACAAAGATCTCCCAAGAGCAACCAACGTAAAAAAACTTGCTGGCCCATGTCATATATCTGCAAGTGGTCATGTAACCCCTTGCTTATCATTCTCACCCACTCATCCCAATGTGGAGAATGAATGATGTGATGCATAATCATGGTATCCTCCCTTTGTAGAATACCATCCTCCCCAAACTAATGAAGAACTTTTCACTTCATGAAATGTTGAAATGCACCTCCAATGAGATCTCTAAAGGAGATTCTCTTTTCACTAAAGGCCCTCCAAAACCAAATATGTGTTGGATCTACTGCAAGTAGAAGTTTCTCTTTGAGCTGTGAAATGCTCATTGAGAAAGGGTCATCTAGAAAGGAGAAAATATTTCTCATCTCAGGATGTCTACCATTTATCATCTTTACCTCCATTGCTTCATGAGTGAAGCTAACTTCAGAATCATTAGGGTAATTTTGAGGTCTAAAATGGGCCTCCTAAGGAAATTATAAAATAATAGTGGAAAAAATCAAATAAGATTTGATGACATCATCAAATTTTAGAGGGAAAAAAATGAAAATTACTTGTTCAACCTACTCAAAGCATCAGCCTCTGTGAGAGTACTGTCAGATGCGAACTTATTCCCCATCCGCGAGTGACCTACGTTGCACATTGATGGGTCTTATTTAAAAAATGAGAAATACATAAAAAAACGTGATTACAATCACATTTTTTATGTATTTCTAAATTTTCGTGTAGTAGAGTTCATCGAAAGTATGCAACATGGGTACTCCTTGGATGAGGAATTAAATTTCGCATCCAACGAGTACTCCCGCTCGAAATTTGAGTAAAATTTTTGGGAGATAAGTTGAAAATACGAGTTGAAAAAGTAGTTTTATTATTTTATTATTTTTTAATATTTTTACCCTTTTATTTAAAAAATGGTGAATCATCCCCCATGGTTGACATCATCATCTTGAATCCTATTGGTTGTTATAAAGTTTATTTTTGTTGTAGATTTTTCTTATGAGGCCCATTTTAGACCTCAAAATTCCCCTAATGGCTCCTAGAATGATGGGGCCTCTTCATTTTCATAGCTACTAAGTGATAACACTATAGATTTGCATGGTAATACATATGCTACCTCAAAACAAGACAAAATATTGATCTTATAACCAGTCATTGTACATAGGATCATACTCATCCCATTTTTTGAAACTCTACACTTCAACTCAAAGGGTTGAATGTAGCTCAACAATGATGAACTGGGATAGCTCTTCATCTCCTCCTTGATTAGATGAAGGGTCCTATGCGTTGTGATATGTTGCTGCTTCAAATCAGCATTTTGTTCTAACCCTTGGTTATGCATTGGCCTTGATGGCATGTATTCATAAGTTTCAATAAGATTTACTGAAACAATATGGGATGAAAGTTAATGCATACCTTGGATCAACTAATGTGTGGGACCACTTACCAGATCACAAGGGTTCCTCCAATCGGGACAATAGTGCCTCCAACTGCTAGTAAGAATGATGGATGCTTTTCTCCAAGTGTACCAATGCTGGAAACTTCCTCCTATTCCTCATGCATCCCATGAATCATTCATGGGAGTGTATGTGTCAGGAGCTCAAGAATATATTGCAAAGTTGAAAGTGTCTCTTCTCCGGATGCAAGTACTTCTGCAGCTAGTGGTGAAAGTAATGACCTCTTGTCCAGAGTGATAAGATTGACATTCTCCTTTGTTTCCTTAGGAAATATCTCTTTGTGACACATCTATGGTTTTCTCACATCAAAATCCCTCCTCAATTTGTGAAATAAATCTAAATATTTAGTCACCTTTGCATGCTCCATGTGACCAAACCACCAATCATTGGCTTCACCTAAAATATGAAGTGGTGCAATTTGAACAAACTCTCCTTCAGCTACAGGATGTAGCCAGAAAAATGCATCTAAATCTCTCCTCCAAGCCTTAATAGCAATTGAGGAAGATCCATCAAATGTAGGAAAATAGAATCTATTATGCCTCTTTCTTCTATTTTTGCTATAGGATCCTCTTTCTTCTTTGATTTGAAGAATTGTTGGAGAGTTGGCTTCTCCTTGAATGCTCTAGACTATTTTTTGTACTCTTCAAGATATAGACGGAGAGTCTCATGAGTCTTAGGTTCATTCCTTCCTTCATTTCTACACCCTTCACCTTCTCCAAAGAAATTGGGCATAGTGGATCTATGAGGAGATCTACGATTCTCCGGTTTTCTTCTTTGCTGATAGGAGGCGCTTGGACCTTCCTCATCAATTCTTCTTCTTGGATATTCTTTCTGCCTTTCCTTCTTCATTTGATTGACCTCCTTGGAGAGATCTTTCATATATCTAAAGAAAGGTGTGGCAGATTTGTCATCCTCCATGATAGATCTCATCTATCTGCTTCTTCTTTTGATGCAAAAGATGAAGGGTCTTGTTGAAGCCCTGAAAATCGGGTCTACAACAAGGGGGATACACACTCGGTCCGGGCCTTGGTTGGCAGCTCCTTTTTCATTTGGTATAGTGAGTCCGACAGGGGATAATGGGACCAGTTTCCAAATATGTGTGTGTGTGTGTGTTGAGAATTGATATTTCCTTGCTAAAAGTTCCTAAGTGAAATGCTTTTATTCTAATTCTAATCTATAACATGCAATTGTATTCTAATTAAACTGAAATATCTAATTCTAAACTAACCCGGGATGTAATCTTTCCTTTATGTGATCTAAAATGATTTCAAATAACAATTGGTAATAAAGATCATTCCACTGTTATAAGAAAATAATTTAATAAATATAAACCACTTCATATAAAAAGTTAGATGAAACAGTTGTGAAAAACATATCACATAATAAGCTACTCATATATTAAGCATAAATAAATAACTATCATCGTACAAAAGTGCCAAATGATAACTCAAGAATTCAAGCATTAATATATATAAAAATGAACATAAATATCACTTTAACACAAAAGCATAAATAGTTAAGAGATAAAAGTACCATTTATAACTAGTTCTACTCATGAGATTCAAGCAATAATGACTTATCTCTTCTTAATCCAACATCCACTAAGAGTACAAAAGTGCAACATCAGTAGTAGATATTAAACGCAGATATCAATAAATCCTGTTCCATTCATTCATCAAAACCTCCTCAGAGGGTACAAAAGTGCATGTTTTGAGGACAATTTTTTGACAAATTTCAGGACCCTTCTCTAAATGCATGAGAAGGGTTTAAATAATACTAACTAAATCTAAAAATAATTTACTACAAAATTGTAGGATACGGTTTAAATGACCGTCCTCTTTTCAGGCAAAAATAAAGTAAAATTAATACTAAATCTAAAATTAAAACTTAAAAACTAACTACTTGTGAATCTGTTCTTTGAAATTGCAAGTGTTTAGCATTTGTTTGAGAAGAGTTGGCTGGCCGAATTCTGACTTTAATTGTCCTGTGAAAATGGAATTGGCAAGAGCTGGCGCCATCTTCTCAGCAGAATTGATGATACATTTGAGAGTCATGCACTGGCTGTGTGGTTTTACCAAACACGTCCAGTAAGAATCCCAATTTAACTTTGTTAATCTTTTAATCGATTCTGCCTTTTCTTGAGCCTTCTGTCTCCAGTATGTCTGCAGTTGCTGTGCTTTCGGTAGATACCCTGGAGTAGTTTCAGAGATGAGATTCTCCTCGTGCAAATTTTCATTTATACAATCAATTATATTGCCTGCTGCTGTGACTTCTTCTTCCGCTACTTACTCTGCTTTCCTGATTTGTGCATCCCAATTATTAAAGAGCATTACTTTGTGATTGTCATTGATTATTGGTGCACCTGCTCTTTTCCCCTCCTCTGTTTCTTGCCAAGCTAAATAGTCAGTAACTCTTTTATCAATTGAATCATAATCATGTCGTAAGTCTACGACATGATTAGTGATTTTATCACTTTCTTCACAATAAGAGTTCCACTGTGATATTCTTTGGCATAATATTTCCTATTGCTGCAGTAGCTAATCGTTTAATGAAATAGACTCTGTGATGAATTCTGTAATCTTGGGATCATCCTTGTGCATCTCTTGCATAACCTGTAGCTGTTTTTATTTTTCAGCCAAACTGTTCTGGTATCCTATCTGCATTTGTTGGAAGTCTTATCACATAATAAGCTACTCATATATTAAGCATAAATAAATAGCTATCACCGTACAAAAGTGCCAAATGATAAATCAAGCATTCAAGCATTAATATATAAAAAACTGAACATAAATATCACTTTAACACAAAAGCATAAATAGTTAAGAGATAAAAGTACCATTTATAACTAGTTCTACTCATGAGATTCAAGTAATAATGACTTATCTCTTCTTAATCCAACATCCACTAAGATTACAAAAGTGCAACATCAGTAGTAGATATTAAACGCGGATATCAATAAATCTTGTTCCATTCATTCATCAAAACCTCCTCGGAGGGTACAAAAGTGCATGTTTTGAGGACAAGTTTTTGACAAATTTCAGGACCCTTCTCTAAATGCATGAGAAGGGTTTAAATAATACTAACTAAATCTAAAAATAATTTACTACAAAATTGTAGGATACGGTTTAAATGACCGTCCTCTTTTCAGGCAAAAATAAAGTAAAATTAATACTAAATCTAAAATTAAAACTTAAAAACTAACTACTTGTGAATCTGTTCTTTGAAATTTCAAGTGTTTAGCATTTGTTTGAGAAGAGTTGGCTGGCCGAATTCTGACTTTAATTTTCCTGTGAAAACGGAATCGGCAAGAGTTGGCACCATCTTCTCGGCAGAATTGATGATACATTTGAGAGTCATGCACTGGCTGTGTGGTTTTACCAAACACGTCTAGTAAGAATCCCAATTTAACTTTGTTAATATTTTAATCGATTCTGCCTTTTCTTGAGCCTTCTGTCTCCAGTCTGTCTGCAGTTGCTGTGCTTTCGGTAGATACCCTGGAGTGGTTTTAGAGATAAGATTTGCCTCGTGCAAATTTTCATTTATACAATCAATTATATTGCCTGCTGCTGTGACTGCTTCTTCCGTTGCTTGCTCTGCTTCCCTGATTTTTGCATCCCAATTATTAAAGAGCATTACTTTGTGATTGTCATTGATTATTGGTGCACCTGCTTTTTTCCCTTCCTCTGTTTCTTGCTAAGCTAAATAGTCAGTAACTCTTTTATCAATTGAATCATAATCATGTCGTAAGTCTACGACATGATTAGTGATTTTATCACTTTCTTCACAATAAGAGTTCCACTGTGATATTCTTTGGCATAATATTCTTTGGCATAATATTTATAACTTTGTTGAACAAGTTGGCTCGTGATGAGACCCCTTGTTTTTTGATTGCAATAATCTTGATGGCAAAGAAGGCAAAGAACAACAACAAATAAGAATGATGAAGTAGCTCAAACAATTCCTACAAAAGAAGAAATCAGCAATAAGGAAGACAGAGATCAAAAGAAACCACTAGTAGCAAAGAATGTAATAAATACTAAGACCCCTGAATATGTAAAAGTTGGAAACCACCAAAGAATATTCTTCCCTCCAATGAAGAATGCCACCTGTTATGTCTGCCACAAGTTGGGACACATTGCTGCATATTGTCATGCAAGAAGGAGTAATTCAAACCAGCAAAAGATGCAAACATTGAAGAGACTGCCTCAAGCAAACAAATGGAAGAGACAACCTTACATCAGGTATGCAAATAGCTTATATGGTTATTTCTTTTATTGTAAGGAATTTGGTCATAAAATCATTGAATGTAGAAAGTATGAACAAAGATTGATGTTTAACACCTCAAGGAGGTTTATGATTCAAAGAAATTTTGTTCATACTCATAACTCTGCAAAAATTATGATCAAATGTTGTGTATGCAATCAAGTTGGGCATATACCTTCTAAATGTCCTCTAAGAAAATGTAGTCCATCATCCCACAAAAGATACCAAACAAAAGGGTGCTTCCAGTGGATAAAGAAGGAGAATAAATGTGACCTAGCCCTAACTGCTCAAGACCTGAAAAGCCAGTGGTTCCTGGACAGTGGCTGCTCAAAACATATGACTGGAGACAAAAGCAAGTTTATAACTCTTGATGAAAATAAATCTGGCAATGTTACTTTTGGCAATGATAAATCAAGTAAGATCAAGGGAAAAGGCTCAGTCAGCATAGATAATGGAAGAGGAAAGCCCCAAGATGTACTATTTGTAGATGGGCTGAAAGAAAATTTACTGAGTGTCAGTCAGATGTGTGACAAAGGCTGTGAAGTTCTCTTTAGAGCACAAGATTGTGAAGTCGGATCAAGCACAACAGGAAAGACTCTGCTCAAAGGTGTTCGAACAGAGAGTAATGTTTACATAGTAAAAGAGGAGGATGAAGCCTGCCATCTTAGCAAACTTGAGGAGTCATGGCTATGGCATAGGAGATTGGGACATCTCAGCTTCGACCATATCATCAGACTGAGCAAGAAGAAAGCTGTCAGAGATATGCCAGAAATAAAAAGGCCTTCAAATACCATATGCAAATCTTGTCAATTGGGGAAACAGACTCGCACATCCTTTAAATCTAAAGATGAGCTATCAACAAGAAGACCACTCCAGCTTGTGCACATGGATCTGTGTGGACCTGTAAGAACTAAAACACCAAGTGGAGAATCCTACTTCATGCTGATAATAGACGATTTCTCCAGAATGACATGGGTTGCTTTTCTCAAGAACAAATCAGAAGCACTAGAAAAATTTAAGACATTCAAATCATTAGCAGAAAATCAAACTGGATGAAAGCTAAAATGTATTAGATCAGATAGAGGAGGAGAATTCACTGATTATGACTTTGCAGACCTATGCAATGAACATGGCATAAAACAACAATTTACTATTGCAGGAACACCTCAGCAGAATGGAGTAGCAGAGAGACAAAACAGATCTGTTCAACAAATTGCCAGAGCCATGATGCAAGAGAATAATATTTCTCAAACCTTTTGGGTAGAAGTTGTACACACAATAATACATATTCTAAACAAAGCTCATTTAAGACCTAAAAGTGACAAGACACCTTATGAGCTATGGCATGGTAATCCTGCATCAATCAAGCACTTTAGAGTCTTTGGCAGCAAGTGCTACATAAAGAATAATGATGAAAATTTGGGGAAGTTTGATGCAAGAGTAGATGAAGGAATACTCTTAGGATATGCATCCAAGAGTAAAGGATACAGATGCTACAACAAGACTCTTCGAAAAATTGTAGAAAGTATTGATGTAAGATTTGATGAAGAACTTCCAAATAAGACAAGAGATATAGATTGCAGCAGGCATCCTAAAAATCATGAAGAAGAGGACCAAGATGATGAAGAAATAAGAAAAACATCAGAAAATGCTGAACTGAACTCAAAAACCCCCTCAAGATACACTCAAAAGAACCATCCAGAAGATCAAATCATAGGAGACAAGAGTGTAGGAGTACAAACAAGAAGGCAGCTAGCTGAACAGACAGAAGAAGTATACATAGCAATGTTATCACAAATAGAGCCAAAGAAGTTTGAAGAAGCTAGCAAGGACAAGTATTGGGTAAAAGAAATGAATGAAGAATTGGACCAAATTGAGAAGAACAATACCTGGGAACTAGTTCCTAGACCAATTGAGAAGAATATCATTGGTTCAAAATGGGTATTCAAAAACAAAATGAATGAGCAAGGACAAGTAATCAGGAATAAAGCCAGGCTGGTCTGCAAAGGATACTCACAAATTGAAGGAATTGATTATGAAGAAACATTTGCCCCAGTAGCCAGAATGGAAGCTATCAGAATGTTCCTGGCATTTGCATGCTACCAAGACTTCAAGGTATATCAAATGGATGTAAATTATGCTTTTCTTAATGGAGATCTAGAAGAAGAAGTGTACATGGAACAACCAGAAGGTTTCTCATTGACAGACAAAGAAGACTATGTATGCAGACTAAAGAAGGCCCTATATGGACTAAAACAGGCTCCTCGTGCATGGTACTCAAGACTGGATAAACATTTGCTAAAATAGGGTTTTAAGAGAGGTGGAGTAGACAACAATATATACATAAAAGCCCATGAAAATGAACTCCTGATTGTTGTAGTGTATATTGATGACATTATGTTCGGAAGCAACAAAGATGAACTAGCAAAAGGGTTTGCTGATGAGATGAAAATAGAGTTTGAAATGTCTATGATTGGAGAGCTCAGTTTCTACTTGGGACTGCAAATTCAACAAAAGAACACATGCACCTTCATCTCTCAAGAAAAATACTTAAAAGAAATGCTGAAAAAATTCAAAATGGAGGACTGCAAACCTGTGACAACACCCATGATCACGGGATGCAAGCTGTGTGCTGATGATGGGACTGCAGATGTAGATCAAAAACTCTACAGATCCATGATAGGAAGCCTGCTGTATTTGACAGCATCAAGACCAGACATCATGCTAGCAGTAGGACTACTGGCAAGATATCAAGCAACACCTAAACAAAACCATCTTCTGGCAGTAAAAAGAATACTCAGATATCTACAAGGAATAGCACAATATGGACTTTGGTATCCTAAAGGCAAAAACTTCACTTTAACAGCATACACAGATGCAGATTGGGCCAGCTGTGTGGATGACAAGAAGAGTACAAGTGGAGGTGCTTTCTATCTAGGAGAAAGTCTTGTGGCATGGTTAAGCAAGAAACAAACATCCATCTCTCTGTCTACAGCTGAAGCAGAATATATAGCAGCAGCAGCATGTTGTACACAAGTCATGTGGATGAAGCAAACTCTTCAAGACATGAAGGTAAGCATTGATGAACCCATTTCAATAAAATGTGATAATACAAGTGCTATAAGTATATCTAAAAATCTTTTACTTCACTCAAAAACTAAACATATTCCAATCAAGTATCATTTCCTCTGAGAACAAGTAGCTCAGAAGATAGTAAAGCTGGAATATGTACCAACAAAAGAACAGACAACAGATATATTTACCAAACCTCTTGCTAGAGAACCATTTCAATACTTGAGAGATAAACTAGGGGTAGTATCTGCAGATGCTAATCTCTAATATAAAGAGGAAGCACAATTTCAGGGGGAGAAAAAAAATGAAAATATCAGTCCAGGGGGAGATCAGCCAACAGGGAAGGTATAATACAGGTCCCCAGGATCAAAGGATTAAGGCAAAAGAACACCAAGTGTATATTCAAGATCGATAATCTTCAAAATGTTCTCTCAACAAGTCCTATATATCAGTCTGCAGCAGCATGGTACAAAGTCAGCAGAATAGGGCCTAAACATAACTCAGAGAGAGAAAACGCAAAAAGCAACCCTTTGCCATTGATGTCAAAGGGGGAGGAAGAGTGAGCAACAGAAGAAAGGATTCTAATAGGCAAACAGAGGAAGTGTATTGCCATCAATGCCAAAGGGGGAGACTGTTAGAAATATTGTCATTGATGGCAAAGAAGGCAAAGAACAGCAACAGGGAATATGTACAGCAGAAGGCAGAGGTAGAGGTCGAGCAACGCTGAAGCAGAAACAGGCAAAGGAGACAGGCTAAAATTATAATAGTCGAATACAGAGGCACAACGAAACGGTCGAGCAGTAGAGAATCGCTTAACTCCAACGGAAATGTAATGCATATAATACAAAACCATATTCCAGGAATCGCACACTCCAACCGGCCTTATACATTTAATATAACACAAACATTATTCTGGGAATCGCTTAACTCTAGCGGAAAAGTATATATATATATACATATATATATATATACACAAAGTATTCCAGGAATTGCATAACCCATTGGAAAAGTATACATATATATCAGTTATATAAGTGGAGCGCTTTATTATAAGAACCAAGCTTTATACGGTGGGACCCCTCCCCAATCGCAATCGGAGATCGCAAAGGCAGCGGAACATGTAACCAACAGAAAGTTGCGATTGCGATGTGAGTCCGGACCCGATGGGTGTATAAACGGTGGTTAATACATATTTGAATTCCGACCTAATTGCATCGAAGCATCGCAGTATAGGCCAATCGAAACATCCAACCAAATACTTGCGATTGCGATTGAAGCCTGGACCTGATGGGTGTATAAACGGTGGTTAATACATATTTGAAGTCTAGCATAATCGCATCGGAGATTATGAGAGCATCGGAACATGCAAAAAAGAGTTTCGATTGCGATTGGAAGTCCGGACCCGATTGGTATATAAACCACAACTCATATATAGCTTGAGTTCCAGGTCTAATCGCATCGACACTGGTCAATCGCATCAAAGAATATAAGAGTTGCGATTGTGATTGGAAGTCCGGACCCGATTGGTAAATAAACTACAACTCATATATAGCTTCAGTTCCATGTTCCAATCGCATCGGCAAAATGCAGTAAAAAGTGGTCAATCGCATCGGAGTTAAAGTGGAGCATCAAAACATCACAACAGAAAGTTGCGATTGCGATTGAGATTCGGACCCGATGGACTTATAAACTGTGACTTGATAGGTTTGAGTTCCGGAACATGTTAACAAAGACTTGTGATTGCGATTGAAAGACTGGACTCAATGGGTTTATAAGCCACGACTGATATATGTTTGAAGTTTCGTCATAATAGTGAATAATCAGAATCGGAGCATTAAGACATCGATACTTTCAAATGGAAATTGCAGCAATCGCAATCAGAAGAAGTTGAGGAGTGATACATCGCATCGGAAAGATCGGCAAGTGGGCCCCTTAACGAGAGGGCGATTAATAATATACAACGATAGTGATATATGTCTATTCCGCTTGCGGAAATTCCACATCAACAAGACACTTATTGTATGAAAGGTGTTGGAATAGGCCCAGATTTAAAAGGCAGCAGTTACACCTCAGCAGAGGACAGAAAAGAAAACAGAGCAAAAAAGAGATAAATCATAGTCAAAGAAAAGACAAATGCGCAGCGATCCAAAAGGCTGCATGAGTGAGCTGGAGCTCTCATTGTAATTAAATGTAAATAATTTTAATTTATTTATATTGTTGTGATGCATTGGCAAGTATCCAGAGGAAAAACAAAGATCCCACTGTAATATTAAAATAATCACCTACAGTTACATTTTTTTTGAGTGAGCTGGAAAAGAAATGAAAAGGAAGAAAGCGAAGAGGTATGGCTGTCCATTCAAAATTCTTTGAGGAATGCTAATAGTCACAAGAAAATTCTTATAAATAATATCATCTAGATATGCAAGGAGAGAGAGAGAGAAAATCTAGAGAAGGCAGAGTATAGAAGTGTAAGGCAGAGAAGACTAAAAGAAGAGCATAAAGAGAAGCTACAGAAGAGAGTTGATATCTGAGGTAAGTCAGAAAACATTCAGTTTGTTAATTTGAGGAAGTTGGAGCTTTCCTATCAAGTTGCAGCTTGATAGCTATCACTTGTAGCTGACTGAGGTTGAAGCCTCCTGTAGTTTGGTGCCTACAGAAAATTGAAGGGAGTTGGTGCTTCCTTGCAAGTTGTAGCTTGCAGAATTGAGGTCGGAGCCTCCTGTAGGTAGGTGCCTACAGAAAACAGTGGTGAGAGGGAGTTGGAGCTTGCCTTTGCATCACAACAATAATAAGATGTGGTTTTATCCCTTTATGGGTTTCCACTTATATCTGGTGTCTTTGTGCATGATATTTATGTATTGATCTGATATGTATCATCTTCTTAATACCTGTTGCTCTCATATTAACTTTACTGCTATATTATACTAACACTTGCTGCTTACATTTGAATATTACTCTCACATTAAATTGGATATGAAATGAAGGTGTAAATAAGTTTAATGAAAAGCTTTAAAATATCAGGAATGTATTAAACTGATTCACCCCCCTCTCAGTTTAATTAAAGGTTCAACACTGTTGTGGTATGCAGTATTGGCAAAGTCAGCAAGCTATAATATCTATGATCATGATAAGTCGGCTCGTGATGAGACCTCTTACTCTTTAAGTTAAAGTGTATCATTGGATTATTCCTTGAACGTTGTAATTTTCTAGGTGGGGAGGAAGTCATTGTTTCCTTAAGATAGCTCTGGACGACAATGGTAGATTTTTTGGAAAGAACTTTTCTACAAAGAATCTTCATTTTGTTATTGATACCTTTCATTAGACTGATATAAAACAATTTCTTACTAAAGGTCGTTTTTTATCAAAATTTATAAGGTTGAAACTAGAATCATTTCTAGGCCTAAAGCTTTTAACTGTATCTTTCAATAATAATGATCAATTTCTTAGAAGAATTCTATTTATACAAGTGAAAAAAAAAACAAAATCTAAAAGAGAATTTATATCTTTTTTGTGAATTCCAAATGTAACCATTTACAACTGGTTTTATTATGAAAATAAAGGAAACTAATATACAAAATAGAAGAATGATCTCCTATGAAAAATATTTTTTGAGGATCTGTTTGTTAACAGGTAAAGACTCTCTTTTTCCTGTTAAATCCTGTAACATAAAAGTAGATGGACCTATGACTTCTGCGATTTGGAAAGGACCAAGCCACATTCGTTGAAATTTTGTATGTTTTCCTTTTTCCTCATGAGCCTTATCCCATTTTAAAACTATATCTTCGATCTGAAAGTCCTTTTTGGATATCATGTTTGAATCAAAAGAAGATTTTACTAATGCTTGGTGATGAGCATGAGTTATTTTGGCCTGTTCTCGTTGCTCTTCTAGCTTAATTATTTCCAGCTGCCTTAATTGTAAGGAAGAAGTTGGTACTTCATCAATATATTGAACTAAGGCCAAAGAAGGAATTTCTAGATGAGTTGGGAGAACCACTTCTTTCCCATAAACTAAATTAAAGGGAGAAGTGCCAATGGAGGCTTTCTGCGTTATTCGATCTGCTCATAAAGCATATATTAAAGACTTATGCCAATTTTTATGATTTTGATCAATGGTTCGCTTAATGATTTTGATTAAGTTTTTATTTGTAGATTCAGCTAACCCATTTCCCTGTGGATAATAATTGGCAGAGTATTTAAGTTTGAAACCTCTTTTAAGTGAAAATTCAGTCATAGAATTACCAGAAAAATACGATGCATTATCAAACATTAAAGCAGAAGGTAAACCAAACCTGGTGATTATGAACTGATCTATGAACTCGATGATATGCTCGGCATTGGCCGTATTGAGAGGAACTGCTTCTACCCATTTAGTAAAATAATCAGTTGCTGTAAGGATATACCTATGTTGTTTAGAAGAGTGAGGAACGATCTCACCTATTATGTCCAATCCCCATTGATCAAAAGGCTGCTCAATGTTGACTAGTTGCAGCGGCAATGATGGTTTCTTTTGTCTTCCAGCATCAGTTTGACAAACTTGACATTTCCTTATATAGCTATGTGAGTCTTTGAATAGTGTGGGCCAGTAATAGCCTACGCGGAGGATTTTATGTGCAGTAGCATCTCCAGCATAATGTCTGCTTGCTGGCCCATCGTGGAGTTCCTGCAAGACTTTTTCAACTTTAGATTTCTCAAGACATCTAAGGAGAACAAAATCATAATTCATTCCAAAAAGAACATCATTCACAAGCTGATATTGTTTAGCCTTCAACCTTAGAGCTATTTTCTTGGTGTAATCTATATTTGGAGGAGCATATCCATTCTTTAGATAAAATATGATATCAGCATATAATGATTCAACATCGTTTAGGCTTACCTCATACATTTGTATCTCTGCAGATGGCTTTTCAGAAATAAGCGATGCTCCAGCTAGTATTTTGCAGAAGCCTTGACCTCTTACAATACTTGCTGGTTTGATTTCTACGTCATATTCTTGTAAGGCAGTAATCAAATTGGCTCTTTTCTCACCCACATCTTTCTGTACTAAGAGATTTCTTACCGCTGTAAACGATACTATGATTTTTGTATGGGTTTTAAGTAGAAAGGGTCTGAAATATTTAATTTCTTTGAAAACAGCATAAGCTTGTTTCTCTACATCTAAATAATTCAATTTAGCCCCCTGTAAATTTGAACTGAAAAAAGCAATTGGGGCTTCTGCCTTGTCTTGATTTGCTTGAGTGAGTATCGCAGCATATGATTTATCAGAGGAAAATTTATATAGAATAAAAGGATCGGAAAAATTTGGAGTTGCTAAAGATGGAGCATTAACAATCGCTTTTTTGATCAGATTAAATGCTTCATATTCGTCTTGGCCCCATTTGAAGTTTGAATTATTTTTAATCATTGCTTGTAAAGGAGATACAATTCTTGAAAAATCTGGCACAAATCTCTTTACAAAATTAATCTGGCCAAGGAAAGATTGCATAGCTTTCTTGTTATGGGGTAGGGGTATTTCGGAAATCTCATTGATTCTGTCAGGATCAATATGAATTCTAGATTTTGACACTATGAATCCAAGAAGTTTTCCTTCACTTAATGAAAAAAAGAATTTTTTTGGGTTAAGTGAAATTCCATACCTTTGACAATGTTGGAAGATCTGTTTTAAATATATAATATTATTGCTTCGTTTCTTGGAATATACAGTTATATCATCCAAGTAAATTACCACTGATTTGTTAAGTAATCCCTTGAATGCGATGTCCATGGCTCTTTGAAATGTGGCACCAGCGTTGATCAGACCAAAAGGAATCTTTTGATATGCATAAGTGTCCCATTTGGTTCTGAATGTGGTTTTCAATTGATCATCGGGATGGACCAACACTTGGTTGTAGCCAGAGAAACCATCTAAGAAAGACATTAATTCCGATCTTGCAACTGCCTACAATATTTTCTCCATAGGAGGCAAAGGAAAATTATCTTTTTGGCAAGCTTTATTAAGATTTCGAAATTCAATGCAAATTCTAATGTCTCCATTCTTCTTTCTAATGGGAACCATATTGGAAACCCATTTAGAATGTCGAACGGGAAAAACAATCTTGGCTTTCAATAACTTATTGAGTTCAGATTTGATCTGGTTTCTATATTGGGATGGATCTTTCTCAGCTTTTGTTGGACAGGTTTTTCATCGTTTATCATTGGGATAGTATGTTGGATGATAGAAGTGTCATAAGTTTTAGGTTTATCATAGTTCCAAGCAAAGACACTTTTGTATTGTTTCAAGAGACGAACATACGCTAATTTTTCTTTAGGAGCTAGGCCGAGGCCTAGGTTGACATTTTGTGGTTTGGTATCAGTTCCTAGATTTACTAATTCATAATTCAAAGTTGAAATTTTCAGTTTTGAATTGGTAGATCTTTTGAATCGATCTTTCAAATCATAAAGGTCTTCTAACCTGACTACTGACTTTGGCATAGCATTATTAGTGCTATCATGTTACAATTGTCTATCATGTTGGTCTTCATCAATTATCCGATTCGTGTAAGATCCTCCAGATGTGAGGAACCTTACAATATCAGGATCATCGTTGAAAATCCTCCAATTGGTAATGTTATCAGGAATCGAGGGTCTAAAGATTAATTCGATTGAAAATCGATCAGGGCTAAAGTCTTCTGAAGGAATGAGATTGGAAGCTACGTTAGCTAGGAGGTCTGCACTAGCATTCCGGAGTCTGGGAATTGATGAAATATTAAATGCTATAAAGTGTTCAGTAAGATCTTGAACTAAAGATTGATAATGCTTTAAATGACCTGATAAACAATGTATAGTATTATGTACCTGTTTGACTACAATTTCAGAATCTCTGAAAACTTGTAGATATTTGATATCTAATCCGATTGCTTTGTATAATCCTTGGACTAAAGCCTCGTATTCTGCGGTATTATTGGTGCAATCGAACTCAAGTCTGCAAGTTAGCATAATTTTGTTTCCCTCTGGACTAATCAACACGCATCTTGCTCCTGCTCCTTCATTAGACTTAGAACCATCAAAAAATAACTTCCAAAATAAAGATTTATTTACAGGAGTATCTATAAAATTAATACATCTAGAACTATCTGTTTGAGAAAAAATTTCTATTTGAGATAAAACAAAACGTTCTAAGTAAGGTGAAGTATGAGCATTGAAATTTCCTAAGAAAGAATCAACTGAATAATTTACAATGATATTATTGATGTATGCAACCGGTTCATTTTCTCCTTCCAGTTCTGTTACTATGTATTTCTGATGTTTTTCTCGCTCAACCTTTATCTGATTTGGTTTACCATTGTAAGGAAGCCACATGTGCGACCAATTAGTTGCAAAGTATCCATGAAGTTTTTCTGACCAATCTCTGCTAAGAATCAAGCCATAAAATTCTGGAATATCTGCGACTAAAATGTCGATAACTTGACATACCTTTGGATTAGATGACAGCCTTATGGTAACCTGATTTAATTCGCCGATCACTTCAACTTGCGATCTATCTAACTGAACTATGCACACAATAGATTTTTGCGGTTGAATGTTCAACTTTGCACATATTGATTTTGGTAGAATATTAGATGAAGCTCCAGAATCCAATAAACAATTATGCAAATTTTTATTGAAAACTTCGTAAGTAAGAAGAAATGGAGGAGTATGAGATCTCGACCTTCCTCCAATTAAAACGATATTTTCTAGATCAACTTTATTAATCGCATTAGTTGGAGGTCTTCTCATCTCATGGGAAGCTTGAGAGATTACAGGATCAGGCCAAGGTTTTTCTGGTATAGCATGTAATTCTTTCAAAAGTACCTTTTGCTGGTGTTTTAACTTGCTCAATTCATAAAAAGTGATGTTAGCCCTAGTCTTCTTCATGTCTTCTATGATATTATACTCCATTTCATCCGTAACGATCAGTGTTTTTGATGGAGTTGATGAATCTGTTTGGACTGGGCTAGTTTGAGTTTCTTTGGATGTCGTTTTCTTGGTTGCAACTTTATCCTTAGTCATTGAGCTTGTGCTATTTGGCTTAGGAGTTGGTTGAGGAGGATCAAGTTGATTTCTACTTCGAGTGCTAACCGGGGATGCTTCTTGATCTTCTTCATCTGTGAAGATGAAATCCCACATACCTTGTACCTCTACAACTTCTTCTTCATCGGTAGTTTCTTCAGTAGCAATCTCCTCCTCTTCTTCTTCTGATTCAGCACTTGTAATAGCATTTGGCAGCTTTGAATCAGTTGAAGGGTTTCTTCTATAAGGCTTGAAAGACTTTTTAGAAGATGTTTCTGCCACTTGTTTCTTAATGTCGACCATTTCGTTGGACATGGTTTTCAGAACTTTCTGCAATCCTTCTAAATCGAATGGATCTTTCGATTGTTTTTTCTTGGGGTCTTCCTTAAAAGTAACCTTCTTCGATTGTCGTTCCTCTATTGCATTTTTATTTTCTAGAGCAATGATATGTTTCTCTACTGTTATTGCTTCTTTCATATTGTCATCTAAATTTGTTTTGTTAGCCCTATCAACGAAGATTTCTATGTTTGATGGTAAAGCAGATATGTACCATTCACTTCGTACTTCTTCGCTAGGCTTGGAAGTAGTAGGAATTTTATTTAACAGTTTATTGAAACGTGAATTAAAATCCTTGATAGGTTCTTTTGACTCAGCTCTAAGATTGGATAGGTCATTGATCAGTGTAGTTGTAGACCTGTCATCACCGAACTTAGTCAAAAATTGATCTTGGAAGATATCCCAACTAGTGATAGATCCAGACGGTAATGAGAAATACCATGACCCGGCTTCTCCTTGTAGAGTATAGGGAAAAAGTCAGACGACAACATCTTCATTAATTACTCCATTGAGATTTATGGACAACATAAATTTATTGATATGTTCTTCTGCTAGCATGCCTGCTTCAGGATTAAACTTATGCAACCATTTTTTAGGATGGGATGGTATTTGACTCAAGGGTGCAGGCGTTAAGACTGCCCCTGGGTTATTCCATGGATGGGCCATTGCTCAAATAATAACAGAGGAAAGCGCAGAAGATGATCCCTACGATTGGGAAGATGAGGATATTACGATTCTAGATGTTTGAGAAGGAGATGTAGAAGTTCCAGTGGACTGACGGACAATAGTCTGAAGTGGAGGGGTGGATGGTTGACTTCGCGGTGAAGAGGCTGAGATGGATGATGATGATGAAAGAGTCTCGCTATCAGACTCTTTAGGTGATTTCCTTTCTCTCTTCCTTGTAGGTAGAGGTAACTCAGTTGGTTGAACACCAAAATTTTCGCTCTGTAATCTGGCGAAGTCACACTACCTTGAGATTTATCAGATATTTGAGGTGATATTGAAAATCGCTGAAGTTTATGGATCAAAGATTCAACTTCAGGAGGTTCAATAGCAGATTCTTCTGAAAAGTCAGGGTTTGTGGCAGTGGTTATTGTTCTTTCGACTTCTGGCTCTAGATTTAAAAATTCTAAGTGCGATGGGGAAGTTGGGGGAGATGGTGAGGGTGATTTAATCTCAGAATGGTATTTAGATTTTGACTTACTTTCAATTCATAGTTCGAGGCCCTCCTTCTAGCGCAAAATATGTTGAAGCCCCGAAAATCGGGTCTACAACAAGGGGGATACCCACTCGGTCCGGACCTTGGTTGGCAGCTCCTTTTCCGTTTGGTATAGTGGGTCTGACTGGGGATAATGGGACCAGTTTCCCAATATGTGTGTGTGTGTTGAGAATTGATATTTCCTTTCTAAAAGTTCCTACGTGAAATACTTTTATTCTAATTCTAATATATAACATGCAATTGTATTCTAATTAAACAGAAATATCTAATTCTCAACTAACCCGGGATGTAATCTTTCCATTATGTGATCTAAAATTATTTCAAATAACAATTGGTAATAAAGATCATTCAACTATTATAAGAAAAGAATTCAATAAAGATAAACCACTTCGTATAAAAAGTTAGACGAAATAGTTGTGAAAAACATATCACATAATAAGCTACTTATATATTAAGCATAAATAAATAGCTATCACCGTACAAAAGTGCCAAATGATAACTCAAGCATTCAATCATTAATATATAAGCAACTGAACATAAATATCACTTTAACACAAAAGCAGAAATAGTTAAGAGATAAAAGTACCATTTATAACTAGTTCTACTCATGAGCTTCAAGCAATAATGACTTATCTCTTCTTAATCCAACATCCACTAAGAGTACAAAAGTGCAACATCAGTAGTAGATATTAAACATAGATATCAATAAATCCTGTTCCATTCATTCATTAAAACCTCCTCAGAGGGTACAAAAGTGCATGTTTTGAGGACAAGTTTTTGACAAATTTCAGGACCCTTATCTAAATGCATCAGAAGGGTTTAAATACTACTAAATAAATCTAAAAATAATTTATTACAAAATTGTAGAATACGATTTAAATGACCGTCCTCTTTTCAGGCAAAAATAAAGTAAAATTAATACTAAATCTAAAATTAAAACTTAACAACTAACTAGTGAATTTGTTATTTGAAATTGCAAGTGTTCAACATTTGTTTGAGAAGAGTTGGGTGGCTGACTTCTAACTTTAATTGTCCTGTGAAAACGGAATCGGCAAGAGCTGGCGCCATCTTCTCGGCAGAATTGATGATACATTTGAGAGTCATGCACTGGCTGTGTGGTTTTACCAAACACGTCCAGTAAGAATCCCAATTTAACTTTGTTAATCTTTTAATCGATTCTGCCTTTTCTTGAGCCTTTTGTCTCCAGTCTGTCTGCAGTTGTTGTGCTTTCGGTAGATACCCTGGAGTAGTTTCAGAGATTAGATTTTCCTCGTGCAAATTTTCATTTATACAATCAATAATATTGCCTGCTATTGTGACTGCTTCTTCCGCTGCTTGCTCTGCTTTTCTGATTTGTGCATCCCAATTATTAAAGAGCATTACTTTGTGATTGTCATTGATTATTGATGCACCTGCTCTTTTTCCTTCCTCTATTTCTTGCTAAGCTAAATAGTCAGTAACTCTTTTATCAATTGAATCATAATCATGTCGTAAGTCTACGACATGATTAGTGATTTTATCACTTTCTTCACAATAAGAGTTCCACTGTGATATTCTTTGGCATAATATTTCTTGTTGCTGCAGTAGCTGATCATTTTAGGAAATAGACTCTGTGATGAATTCTGTAAACTTGGGATCATTCTTGTGCATCTCTTGAATAACCTGTAGCTATTTTTCTTTTTCAGCCAAACTGTTCTGGTATCCTATCTGCATTTGTTGGAAGTCTTGCTGTAATTTTTCAAGTTGTCTTTGTGCTTCATTGTTGGCGTTGGCTTGTTGCAATTGTTTTTGCAGAACTTGTACTTGATCTTCTTTTTCATTCAATAATTGATGTACCTCAGATGATTTATCAATGGCTACGGAGGCATATGCCCCTGTGATCTAAGATAATTTAGTGAGATTTTCAGTTGGATCAGTAGTAGGATCTTTCCATAGGACGTCTAATTGTTCTGCATCATGAGAGAGCAAATTTTCCAATTTTCTTTTCTTTCTTTGTCTTCTTACCATTGCCTTGTGTTGTGGACTATAAAATACATCAAGAAGAGGAATTTCCTCTATTTTGAGCATAAGTTTAGAGGATGGGGTAATGGGAATATGTTCCATTTCCGAGACATTGCTAGTTATTCCTGTGACTATATTTTTTGTTGTCTGTACATTACTCACAGGTGTCTGTGTGTTCTGTCCTTCAATATTGATTAAATCATTTAATGTATCCCATTCTTTATCTAAATCAGTTCTGATTGATGGTTTCTGTACAATGATAGGGGGAATATTTAGCTGTGGAGAGGTCAAAACCTATTGCTGTGAAAGCTCCTTTGACTGGGCAGTATCCCTTACTGACCCTTCACTTCTATCATGGTCATTGTCAGACCTTTTAGAGTGTTCAGAGGTTTCTTTCCTGGACTTAGACTTAGACCTATCTGTACTTGAACTTCCACTAAGAATAATACTGGGAGTTAGTTCTCTTATGGGTTCCAGGCATAATTTATCCAAAGGGATACTAGTTAACCTCATTTCCTAGTATATCTTGAGCTCTTGAAATTCTGCTGGAGGAAATCGTATTTGAGCCGAATGTAGAACCTCTTTAAGTGTGCTTTTTTCTTGGAACATGTCATCAAAAAGATCATGTTCTTTAGAAAACACTCTTATTTTGACTGCAGCAGTGAAATTTTCAGCAATATCATAGGGATCAAACAGTCTTCTTGGAAACTTGAACAAATGTAAACATGTAATGTTGTTTACTTCTTTTAATGCATGGCCAACATCAAATAGTGAAAAGGCTTCACAGGCCACAGGAAATTGTGGCCAGATAGCCTTCTTTTTGTCTTTCAAATCTTTAGTCAAACCTCCTTCTCCGTAGGTTTGATAAGCAATTTCTCGTGCCATGAGTTTATCAGGAACATACAAAGGTAAAACATGAGGGGAAGCAAAACTTCCAAATACCCTAACAGATGTAAACAATTCTTCTCCAAACCATCTCGCAACAGGAAATATGTCTACCTATGCTTCAGGAGAAAACCTTGGAGCGTCTTTATCATATAACATTTGGTACAGGGGCAACATGATTCCATGGAAAATCTTGTAAAAATAGGGAATGAACTTGGAATCCCACAATTCTTTGTGATAAACATGAATGGGTAAGGGGTCTTGAGTCGTCCATTTCCAACCCATTAAAGGAAATTTGGAAATATAACAAATTGAATCCATCACATATGCAGATAAGTAAAAAGGGGGATAAATCCTCTAAGAAACAATTCTTTTAGATCGGTAATTCAAAATGGCCATGGCTAAGTTGTCAGATAATATCTTAGCCCAATCCACAACAGTAGCATTAACAGCAGCATTCAATAATGGTAGTCATTCAAATGAAAATTTATTAATGTATGGCTTTCCGAAAAGCCTACAGAGCATAGCAGCAGCAAAACAATATGGAGAAGTGAGAGAACCAGTACTATACATACTGTGTTTATCCTTTTTTAGTGGTTCGTTTCTCCTTGACCAGTCCTTGGTGCATTCTGCCAGGTTTTCATTTTCTTTGGAAAATTTCTCCATGAACTATTTGTTATAAGTCGCCCGTGGCTTTGGTAAATGATACATGAGTCTCAAATCTTGTGGAGTAAATGAACCAATGAGTTCTTGACCCTGAGTCTTAAACTGTCTGTCTGTAATATCCGTGTTGTCCAATACCCATTTAACCATGTCCGTGTATGGAAGAATTTTAGGCCTCACTGCTATCCGGTGCAAGAATGAGCAAGCTAGCTCTGTAATGGATGCATCAGAAGACCCATGTGAGCCTGCAGTAGTTGTAACCTCCATTACTCTGGGGTTATCTTCCTCAAGTAGATTATACATGCCTTCCCAAGTATTAATACCAGCATCTTTGTTACAGGCGGTGTCTGTATACAAGGGCGTCATTTCTTTGTCTTCAGAACTCAAAGCCTTGTCTTTCTTTCCCATTATATCCTGAATATTGCTTTGTATAGTTCTCTGTTCTTCGCTCCTGCAGTTTACGAATTAAGTGAGAATAATGATAGGAAAAAGGTGACGGGAAAGTTTTAAATGCTGAAGACGTATAAAATATACCACCGTACATGAAATAGCTCTTCGATCAGAACGAAACCATATTTCATTAATGATTGAAAACCAATTCATTGATTAATATTAAAGTGCATAACCAGGTCTCGGTTTATGGAAATATTTTTGTTTTTTCATATAATGAGCCTTAAATATTTGCGATAAGGCGATCTATGATTTGCTTCGCAATATCGCAAAATCGCAATATCGCAGATCGTAATCTCATGAAATTGTAATATCATAATAGCGCAATATCGCAAAATAGCAAAATCGCTGGATCGCAATATCGCAAAATTGCAAGAGCATAACATATGACAAACATCCGTTAATGTGTTTTTCTGCGAATCGCGATTTGCGATATGTGTCATCGCACACTGCTGGTTTGAGGTTTTTCAATGTAAGATATGACATTTGAAGCATGCGATGTGATGAATGTTCTTTTAGTGCGTAGTTTCGCATCGCAATCTCGCAATCTTAGAATTCCGCTTGTAAGGATGTATTCATTACCTGTTTTGCGATGCGATATTTCTTTAAAGAATGATTTTATTCTACCCTATCATAAAACTTAAGTTTTTTAGATTTTTCAAGGGGTATTCTCCTAAGTCTATGATAGTAAATTTTATTGAAAAAGGAAATACAAGCACTAATTGATTTTTAAAATTTTTTACTAAGGGTCCCCACTTATTTAGTATTAGTGATAATACTAAATAAGAAGGGGGGTTGTTGCTGGCCACAACAATTGGTGATTCACTTGGAAGAACCAATTATCTCTGCTTTTCTTTTGAATTTTCTAAACTTTCAAAATAGAAATTTTTTTAGAAAATCAAACTTTATAATAGAAAGACAAAGTACATTATGCTTTTATCTATCAATGATATTCGTTTCTTCTATATTCAAATTTGACTGTTTACTTCCTCAAGCTATTCCTTGTATCTACATCAGTCACTACTTGGTTTATAAGATAAGAAACAAAGGCTTCTCTGTATATCAATTTTAAATATGCTCATTTGTCATAGGTAGAGCCTCTGCTGCCAGCAAGCGTTTATAGCCTCGACAGGGTTACCTGTTACCCAGCAATGATCCTGTATCCTACTTAGAGAAATATACAATTTTCAAAGAGAAATCCATATCTACACTTATTGCTTTCATTTTCTTTTTATTCTTAAAGAACAATGTCTTGGTTTGGTAGCCAATTTATAGAAGTGCCATTCACTTGATTTATAACTTTGCTAAACAAGATGGCTCGTGATGAGACCCCTTGTCTTTTGATTGCAATAATCTTGAGTTATTGCCTTGTTGTGGTATGCAGTATTGGCAAAGTCAGCAAGCTATAATATCTATGATCATGATAAGTAGGCTCGTGATGAGACCTCTTACTCTTTAAGTTAAAGTGTATCATTGGATTATTCTTTGAACGTTGTAATTTTCTAGGTGGGGAGGAAGTCATTGTTTTCTTAAGATAGCTCTGGACGACAATGGTAGAGTTTTTGGAAAGAAATTTTCTACAGAGAATCTTCATTTTGTTATTGATACCTTTCATTAGACTGATATAAAACAATTTCTTACTAAAGGTCGCTTTTTATCAAAATTTATAAGGTTGAAACTAGAATCATTTCTAGGCCTAAAGCTTTTAACTGTATCTTTCAATAATAATGATCAATTTCTTAGATGAATTCTATTTATACAAGTGAAAAAAAATAAAAATCTAAAAGAGAATTTGTATCTTTTTTGTGAATTCCAAATGTAACCATTTACAACTGGTTTTATTATGAAAATAAAGGAAACAAATATACAAAATAGAAGAATGATCTCCTATGAAAAATATTTTTTGAGGATCTGTTTGTTAACAGGTAAAGACTCTCTTTTTCCTGTTAAATCCTGTAACATAAAAGTAGATGGACCTATGACTTCTGCGATTTGGAAATGACCAAGCCACATTCGTTGAAATTTTATATGTTTTCCTTTTTCCTCGTGAGCCTTGTCCCATTTTAAAACTATATCTTCGATCTGAAAGTCCTTTTTGGATATCATGTTTGAATCAAAAGAAGCTTTTACTAATGCTTGGTGATGAGCATGAGTTATTTTGGCCTGTTCTCATTGTTCTTCTAGCTTAATTATTTCCAGCTGCCTTAATTGTAAGGAAGAAGTTGGTACTTCATCAATATATTGAACTAAGGCCAAAGAAGGAATTACTAGATGAGTTGTGAGAACCACTTCTTTCCCATAAACTAAATTAAAGGGAGAAGTGCCAATGGAGGCTTTCTGCATTATTCGATCTACCCATAAAGCATATATTAAAGACTTATGCCAATTTTTATGATTTTTATCAATGGTTCACTTAATGATTCTGATTAAGTTTTTATTTGTAGATTCAGCTAATCCATTTCCCTGTGGATAATAATTGGCAGAGTATTTAAGTTTGAAACCTCTTTTAAGCGCAAATTCAGTCATAGCATTACCAGAAAAATGCGATGCATTATCAAACATTAAAGCAGAAGGTAAACCAAACCTGGTGATTATGAACTGATCTATGAACTCGATGATATGCTCGGCATTGGCCGTCTTGAGAGGAATTGCTTCTACCCATTTAGTAAAATAATCAGTTGCTGTAAGGATATACCTATGTTGTTTAGAAGAGTGAGGAACGATCTCAACTATTATGTCCAATCCCCATTGATCAAAAGGCTGCTCAATGTTGACTAGTTGCAGCGGCAATGATGGTTTCTTTTGTCTTCCAGCAACAGTTTGACAAACTTGACATTTCCTTATGTAGCTATGTGAGTCTTTGAATAGTGTGGGCCAGTAATAGCCTGTGCGGAGGATTTTATGTGCAATAGCATCTCCAGCATAATGTACGCCTGCTGGCCCATCGTGGAGTTCCTGCAAGACTTTTTCAGCTTCATATTTCTCAAGACATCTAAGGAGAACAAAATCATAATTCATTCTAAAAAGAACATCATTCACAAGCTGATATTGTTTAACCTTCAACCTTAGAGCTCTTTTCTTGGTGTAATCTATATTTGGAGGAGCATATCCATTCTTTAGATAAAATATGATATCAGCATATAATGATTCAACATCGTTTAGGCTTACCTCATACATTTGTATCTCTGCAGATGGCTTTTCAGAAATAAGCGATGCTCCAGCTAGTATTTTGCAGAAGCCTTGACCTCTTACAATACTTGCTGGTTTTATTTCTACGTCATATTCTTGTAAGGCAGTAATCCAATTGGCTCTTTTCTCACCCACATCTTTCTGTACTAAGAGATTTCTTACCGCTGTAAACGGTACTATGATTTTTGTATGGGTTTTAAGTAGAAATGGTATGAAATATTTAATTTCTTTGAAAACAACATAAGCTTGTTTCTATACATCTGAATAATTCAATTCATCCCCCTGTAAATTTGAACTGAAAAAAGCAATTGGGGCTTCTGCCTTGTCTTGATTTGCTTGAGTGAGTATTGCAGCATATGATTTATCAGAGGAAAATTTATATAGAATAAAAGGATCAGAAAAATTTGGAGTTGCTAAAGATGGAGCATTAAAAATCGCTTGTTTGATCAGATTAAATGCTTCATATTCGTCTTGGCCCCATTTAAAGTTTGAATTCTTTTTAATCATTGCTTGTAAAGGAGATACAATTCTTGAAAAATCTGGCACAAATCTCTTTACAAAATTAATCTGGCCAAGGAAAGATTGCATATATTTCTTGTTATGGGGTAGGGGTATTTCGGAAATCTCATTGATTATGTCAGGATCAATATGAATTCTAGATTTTGACACTATGAATCCAAGAAGTTTTCCTTCACTTAATGCAAAAAAGAATTATTTTGGGTTAAGTGAAATTCCATACCTTTGAAAACGTTGGAAGATACAGTTATATCATCCAAGTAAATTACCACTGATTTGTTAACTAATCCCTTGAATGTGATTTCCATGGCTCTTTGAAATGTGGCACCAGCGTTGATCATATCAAAAGGCATCTTTTGATATGCATAAGTGCCCCATTTGGTTCTGAATGTGGTTTTCAATTGATCATCGGGATGGACCAACACTTGGTTGTAGCTAGAGAAACCATCTAAGAAAGACATTAATTCTGATCCTGCAACTGCCTGCAATATTTTCTCCATAGGAGGCAAAGGAAAATTATCTTTTTGGCAAGCTTTATTAAGATTTCGAAAGCCAATGCAAATTATAATGTCTCCATTCTTCTTTATAATGGGAACCATATTGGAAACCCATTTAGAATGTCGAATGGGAAAAACAATCTTGGCTTTCAATAACTTATTGAGTTTAGATTTGATCTGGTTTTCTAGATTGGGATGGATCTTTCTCAGATTTTGTTGGACAGGTTTTTCATCGTTTATCATTGGGATAGTATGTTGGATGATAGAAGTGTCTTAAGTTTTAAGTTCATCGTAGTTCCAAGCAAAGACACTTTTGTATTGTTTCAAGAGATGAACATACGCTAATTTTTATTCAGGAGCTAGGCTGAGGCCTAGTTTGATATTTTGTGGTTTGGTATCAGTTCCTAGATTTACTAATTCATAATTCAAAGTTGAACTTTGTAGTTTTGAATTGGTAGATATTTTGAATCGATCTTTCAAATCATAAAGGTCTTCTAACTTGACTACTCACTTTGGCATAGCATTATTAGTGCTATCATGTTGCAATTGTCTGGCATGTTGGTCTTCATCAATTATCTGATTGGTGTAAGATCCTTCAGATGTGAGGAAGCTTACAATATCAGGATCATCGTTGAAAATCCTCCAATTGGTAATGTTATCAGGAATTGAGGGTCTAAATATTAATTCGATTGAAAATAGATCAGGGCTAAAGTCTTCTGAAGGAATGAGCTTGGAAGCTACGTTAGCTAGGAGGTCTGCACTAGCATTCTGGAGTCTGGGAATTGATGAAATATTAAATGCTATAAAGTGTTCAGTCAAATCTTGAACCAAATATTGATAATGATTTAAATGACCTGATAAACAATGTATAGTATTGCGTACCTGACTGACTACAATTTCAGAATCTCCGAAAACTTGTAGATATTTGATATCTAATCCGATTACTTTGTATAATCCTTGGACTAAAGCCTCGTATTCTGCGGTATTATTGATGCAATCGAACTCAAGTATGCAAGTTAGCATAAATTTTGTTTCCCTATGGACTAATCAACACGCATCCTGCTCCTGCTCCTTCATTAGACTTAGCACCATCAAAAAATTACTTCCAAAATAAAGATTTATTTACAGGAGTATCTATAAAATTAATATATCTAGAAATATCTGTTTGAGAAAAAATTTCTATTTGAGATAAAACAGAATGTTCTAAGTAAGGTGAAGTATGAACATTGAAATTTCCTAAGAAAGTATCAACTGAATAATTGCCAATGATATTATTTTTGTATGCAACCGGTTCATTTTCTCCTTCCAGTTCTGTTACTATGTATTTCTGATGTTTTTCTCGCTCAACCTTTATCTGATTTGGTTTACCATTGTAAGGAAACCACATGTGCGACAAATCAGTTGCAAAGTATCCATGAAGTTTTTCTTACCAATCTCTGCTAAGAATCAAGCCATAAAATTTTGGAATATCTGCAACTAAAATGTCGATAACTTGACATACCATTGGATTAGAATAAAGCCTTATGGTAACCTGATTTAATTCACCGATCACTTCAACTTGCGATCTATCTAACTGAACTATGCGCACAACAGATTTTTGTGGTTGAATGTTCAACTTTGCACATATTGATTTTGGTAGAATATTAGATGAAGCTCCAGAATCCACTAAACAATTATGAAAATTTTTATTGAAAACTTCGTAAGTAAGAAGAAATGGAGGAGTATGAGATCTCGACCTTCCTCTAATTAAAGCGATATTTTCTAGATCAACTTTATTAATCTCATTAGTTGGAGGTCTTCCCATCTCATGGGAAGCTTGAGAGATTACAGGATCGGGAAATTTTTTTTCTGGTATAGCATGTAATTCTTTCAAAAGTACCTTTTGCTGGTGTTTTAACTTGCTCAATTCATAAAAAGTGATGCTAGCCCTAGTCTTCTTCATGTCTTCTATGATATTACACTCCATTTCATCCGAAATGATCAGTGTTCTTGATGGAGTTGATGAATCTGTTTGGACTGGGCTAGTTTGAGTTGCTTTGGATGTCGTTTTATTGGTTGCAACTTTATCCTTAGTCATTGAGCTTGTGCTCTTTGGCTTAGGAGTAGGTTGAGGAGGATAAAGTTGATTTCTACTTCGAGTGCTAACCGGGGATGCTTCTTGACCTTCTTCATCTGTGAAGATGAAATCCCACATACCTTGTACCTCTACAACTTCTTCTTCATCGGTAGTTTCTTCAGTAGCAATCTCCTCCTCTTCTTCTTCTGATTCAGCACTTGTAATAGCATTTGGCAGCTTTGAATCAGTTGAAGGGTTTCTTCTATAAGGCTTGAAAGAATTTTTAGAAGATGTTTCTGCCACTTGTTTCTTAATGTCGACCATTTCGTTGGACATGGTTTTCAGAACTTTCTGCAATCCTTCTAAATCGAATGGATCTTTCAATTGCTTTTTCTTAGGGTCTTCCTTAAAAGTAACCTTCTTCGATTTTCGTTCCTCTATTGCATTTTTCTTTTCTAGAGCAATGATACGTTTATGTACTATTATTGCTTCCTTCATATTGTCTGCTAAAGTTGTTTTTTTAGCCCTATCAACGAAGATTGCTATGTTTGATGGTAAAGCAGATATGTACCATTCACTTCGCACTTCTTTGCTAGGCTTGGAAGTAGTAGGAATTTTATTTAACAATTTATTGAAACGTGAATTAAAATCCTTGATAGGTTCTTTTGACTCAGCTCTAAGATTGGATAGGTCATTGATCAGTGTAGCTGTAGACCTGTCATCACCGAACTTAGTCAAAAATTGATCTTGGAAGATATCCCAACTAGTGATAGATCCAGACAGTAATGAGAAATACCATGACCCGACTTCTCCTTGTAGAGTATAGGGAAAAATTCGGATGACAACATATTCATTAATTACTCCATTGAGATTTATGGACAACATAAAGTTATTGATATGTTCTTCTGCTAGCATGCCTGCTTCAGGATTAAACTTAGGCAGCCCTTTTTCAGGATGGGCGGGTATTTGACTCAAGGGTGCAGGCATTAAGACTGCCCCTGGGTTATTCCATGGAAGGCCATCGCTGAACTAATAACAGAGGAAAGCATAGAAGATGATCCATGCGATTGGGAAGATCAGGATATTACGATTCTAGATGTTTGAGAAGGAGATGTAGAAGTTCCAGTGGACTGACGGAAAATAGTCTGAAGTGGAGGGGTGGATGGTTGACTTCGCGGTGAAGAGGTTGAGATGGATGATGATGATGAAAGAGTCTTGCTATCAGAGTCTTTAGGTGATTTCCTTGCTCTCTTCCTTGTAGGTAGAGGTAACTCAATTGGCTGAACACCAAACTTTTCGCTCTGTACTCTGGTAAGAGGATGAGAAGGGTTATATTGCGAAGTCACACTGCCCTGAGATTTATCAGATATTTGAGGTGATATTGAAAATCGCTGAAGTTTATGGATCAAAGTTTCAACTTCAGGAGGTTCAATAGTAGATTCTTCTGAAAAGTCAGGGTTTGTGGCAGTGGTTGTTGTTCTTTCGACTTCTGGCTCTAGATTTAAAAATTCTAAGTGCGATGGGGAAGTTGGGGGAGATGGTAAGGGCGATTTACTCTTAGAATGGTATTTATATTTTGACTTACTTTCCATTCATAGTTTGGGGCCCTCCTTCTAGTGCCAAATATGTTGAAGCCCCGAAAATCGGGTCTACAACAAGGGGGATACCCACTCGGTTTGGAACTTTGTTGGCAACTACTTTTCCGTTTGGTATAGTGGGTCTGACTGGGGATAATGGGACCAGTTTCCCAATATGTCTGTGTGTGCTGAGAATCGATATTTCCTTGCTAAAAGTTTCTAAGTGAAATTCTTTTATTCTAATTCTAATCTATAACAAGCAATTGTATTCTAATTAAACATAAATATATAATTCTAAACTAACCCGGGATGTAATATTTCCGTTATGTGATCTAAAATGATTTCAAATAAAAATTGGTAATAAAGATCATTCAATTGTTATAAGAAAAGAATTCAATAAAGATAAACCACTTCGTATAAAAATTTAGATGAAACAGTTGTGAAAAACATATCACATAATAAGCTACTCATATATTAAGCATAAATAAATAGCTATCACCGTACAAAAATGCCAAATGATAACTCAAGCATTCAAGCATTAATATATAAACAACTAAACATAAATATCAATTTAACACAAAAGAAGAAATAGTTAAGAGATAAAAGTACCATTTATAACTAGTTTTACTCATGAGCTTCAAGCAATAATGACTTATCTCTTCTTAATCCAACATCCACTAAGAGTACAAAAGTGCAACATCAGTAGTAGATATTAAACACAGATATCAATAATTCTTGTTCCATTCATTCATCAAAGCCTCCTCGGAGGGTACAAAAGTGCATGTTTTGAGGACAAGTTTTTGACAAATTTCAGGACCCTTCTCTAAATGCATGAGAAGGGTTTAAATACTACCAACTAAATCTAAAAATAATTTATTACAAAATTGTAGGATATGGTTTAAATGACCATCCTATTTTCAGGAAAAAATAAAGTAAAATTAATACTAAATCTAAAATTAAAACTTAACAACTAACTACTTGTGAATCTGTTCTTTAAAATTGCAAGTGTTCAGCATTTGTTTGAGAAAAGTTGGCTGGCCGACTTCTGACTTTAATTGTCCTGTGAAAATAGAATCGACAAGAGCTGGTGCCATCTTCTCGGCAGAATTGATGATACATTTGAGAGTCATGCACTGGCTGTGTGGTTTTACCAAACACGTCCAGTAATAGTCCCAATTTAACTTTGTTAATATTTTAATCGATTCTGCCTTTTCTTGAGCCTTCTATCTCCAATCTGTCTGCAGTTGCTGTGCATTCAGTCGATACCCTGGAGTAGTTTCAGAGATCAGATTTTCCTCGTGCAAATTTTCATTTATACAATCAATAATATTGCCTGTTGTTGTGACTACTTCTTCTGATGCTTTCTCTGCTTTCCTGATTTGTGCATCCGAATTATTAAAGAGCATTACTTTGTGATTGTCATTGATTACTGGTGCACTTGATATTTTCCCCTCCTCTGTTTCTTGCTAAGATAAATAGTCAGTAACTCTGTTATCAATTGAATCATAATCATGTCGTAAGTCTACGACATGATTAGTGATTTTATCACTTTCTTCACAATAAGAGTTCCACTGTGATATTCTTTGGCATAATATTTCCTGTTGTTGTAGTAGCTGATCATTTTAGGAAATAGACTCTGTGATGAATTCTGTAAGCTTGGGATCATCCTTGTGCATCTCTTGCATAACCTATAGATGTTTTTCTTTTGCAGCCAAACTATTTTGGTATCCTATCTGCATTTGTTGGAAGTCTTGCTGTAATTTTTCAAGCTGTCTTTGTGCTTCATTGTTGGCGTTGGCTTGTTGCAGTTGTTGTTGCAGAACCTGTACTTGATATTATTTTTCATTTAATAATTTCTGTACCTAAGATGCTTTATCAATGGCTACGGAGGCATATGCCCCTGTGATATGAGATAATTTAGTGAGATTTTAAGTTGGATCAGTAGTAGGATCTTTCCATAGGATGTCTAATTGTTCTGCATCATGAGAGAGCACATTTTCAAATTTTCTTTTCTTTCTTTGTCTTCTTACCACTGCCTTGTGTTGTGGACTATAAAATACATCAAGAAGAGGAATTTCCTCTATTTTGAGCATAATTTTAGAAGATGAGGTAATGGGAATATGTTCCATTTCCGAGACATTGCTAGTTATTCCTGTGACTATCTTTTTTGTTGTTTGTATATTACTCACAGGTGTTTGTGTGTTCTGTCCTTTAATATTGATTAAATTATTGAATGTCTCCCATTCTTTATCTAACTCAGTTCTGACTGATGGTTTTTGTACAATGAGAGGGGGAAGATTTAGTTGTGGAGAGGTCAAAACCCCTTGCTGTGAAAGCTCCTTTGACTGGGCAGTATCCCTTACTGACCCTTCACTTCTATCATGGTCATTGTCAGACCTTTTAGAGTGTTCAAAAGTTTCTTTCCCGGACTTAGACTTAGACCTGTCTGTACTTGAACTTCCACTGAGAATAATACTGGGATTTGGTTCCCTTATGGGTTCCAGACGTAATTTATCCAAAGGGATACTAGTTAACCTCCTTTCCCTGTATATCTTGAACTCTTGAAATTCTGCTGGAGGAAACTGTATTTGAGCCGAATGTAGAACCTCTTTAAGTGTGCTTTTTTCTTGGAACATGTCATGAAAAAGATCATCTTCTTTAGAAAACACTCTTATTTTGACTGAAGTAGTGAAATTTTTAGCAATATCATAGTGATCGAACGGTCTTCTTGGAAACTTGAACAAATGTAAACATGTAATGTTGTTTACTTCTTTGAATGCATGGCCAACATCAAATAGTGAAAAGGCTCCATAGGCCACAGGAAATTGTGGCTAGATAGCCTTCTTTTTGTCCTTCAAATCTTTAGTCAAACCTCATTCTCCGTAGGTTTGATAAGCAATTTCTCGTGCCATGAGTTTATCAGGAACATACAAAGGTAAAACATCAGGGGAAGCAAAAATTCCAAATACCTTAACATATGTAAACAATTCTTCTCCAAACCATCTCGCAACATGAAGTATGTCTACCTCTGCTTTAGGGGAAAACCTTGGAGCATCTTTATCATATAACATTTGGTACAGGGGTAACATGATTCCATGGAAAATCTTGTAGAAATAGGGAATGAACTTGGAATCCCACAATTCTTTGTGATAAACATGAATGGGTAAGGGGTCTTGAGTCGTCCATTTACAACCCATTAAAGGAAATTTGGAAATATAACAAATTGAATCCATCACATATGCAGATAAGTAAAAAGGGGGATAAATCCTCTGAGAAACAGTTCTTTTAGACCGGTAATTCAAAATGGTCGTGGCTAAGTTGTCAGATAATATATTAGCCCAATCTACAACAGTAGCATTTACAGCAACATTCGATAATAGTAGCCATTCAAATGAAAATTTATTAATGTCTGGCTTTCCAAAAAGCCTATAGAGCATAGCAGCAGCAAAACAATATGGAGAAGTGAGAGAACCAGTACTATACATACCATGTTTATCCCTTTTTAGTGGTTCGTCTCTCCTTGACCAGTTCTTGGTGCATTCTGATAGGTCTTCATTTTCTTTGGCAAATTTCTCCATGAACTGTTTGTTATAAGTTGCTTGTGGCTTCGGAAAATGATAGATGAGTCTCAAATCTTGTGGAGTAAATGAACCAATGAGTTCTTGACCCTGAGTCTTAAACTGTCTATTTGTAATGTCCGTGATGTCCAGTACCCATTTAACCATGTCTGTGTATGGAAGAATTTTAGGCCTCGCTGCTATCCGGTGCAAGAATGAGCAAGCTAGCTCTGTAATGGATGCATCAGAAGACCCATGTGAGCCTGCAGTAGTTGTAACCTCCATTACTCTGGGGTTCTCTTCCTCAAGTAGATTATACATGCCTTCCCAAGTAGTAATACTAGCATCTTTGTTACAGGCGGTGTCTGTATACAAGGGCATCATTTATTTGTCTTCAGACCTCAGAGCCTTGTCTTTCTTTCCCATTATATCCTAAATATTGCTTTGTATAGTTCTCTGTTCTTCGCTCCTGCAGTTTATGAATTAAGTGAGAATAATGATAGGAAAAAGGTGACAGGAAAGTTTTAAATGCTGAAGACGTATAAAATATATCACCTTACGTGAAATATCTCTTTGATCAGAATGAAACCATATTTCATTAATGATTGACAACCAATTCATTGATTAATATTAAAGCGCATAACCAGGTCTCGGTTTATGGAAAGATTTTTTTTTTCGTATAATGAGCCTTAAATATCTGCGATAAGGCGATCTGCGATTTGCTTCGCAATATCGCAAAATCGCAGATCGCAATCTAATGAAATTGTAATATCATAATAGCGCAATATCGCAAAATAACAAAATCGTTGGATCGCAATATCGCTGGATCGCAATATCAAAAAATTGCAAGAGCATAAAATATGACAAACATCCATTAATGTGTTTTTCTGCGAAACGCGATTTGTGATATGTGTCATCGCACATCGTTGGTTTGAGGTTTTTCAATGTAAGATATGACATTTGAAGCATGCGATGCGATGAATGTTCTTTTAGTGTGTAGTTTCGCATCGCAATCTCGCAATCTTAGAATTCCGCTTGTAAGGAGGTATTCATTACCTGTTTTGCGATGCGATATTTCTTTAAAGAATGATTTTATTCTACCCTATCATAAAACTTAAGTTTTTTAGATTTTTCAAGGGGTATTCTCCTAAGTCTATGATAGTAAGTTTTAATGAAAAAGGAAATACAAGCACTAATTGATTTTTAAAATTTTTTACTAAGGGTCCCCACTTATTTAGTATTAGTGATAATACTAAATAAGAAGGGGGGTTGTTGTTGGCCACAACAGGTCCAAAAGCTGAGCCAAAGATCATGCTCCGATACCACTGTAATATCCCAAAAGGGAAAATTCAATGATATTAAAACACAATATAAGAACTGCAGCAAAGTAAACAATAAATCTATATACACATCAGAATGCATAGAAATAGCTGAGCCATTTTATTATATTCGAGGTGAAAAAAGCAAGTACAATAGTGCTCAAAATATGAGACACTCAAGCCACAAGAGTAACCTAGAATGACCATGCAATGATATCCCAAGAGGGACTACATAAATGCTGCTCTACTGGAAGGTAAAATGCATTGTCCCTACTACAATTGTAGGGACTGCAACTGCCTGAAAGATAGAAAGTCAGATCTAGGCAGAATGGGAGCTCTGATGATGCTGAAATTTTAGATCTGGGCTCAATGATGGATTCCCAAGATAACCTAAGAGAGGTTTCTTAGATCTGTAATTCTAAGGCAACCTTCCTCTTAGGGCTTCACATATATGCTACTGGGAATGCAGATCTGAAGCTAGATCTAATAATATGATGGCTGCAATTATGTACAATCAGATCTATGCAAGAAGGGTTGATCCCTTCACTAGATCCTTCAGCTAAAAGCTCAAGATCTAGCTCCTCAAATCTCCTCCACTGAAAATAGTTGCTGGATGAACAATAACTTCAGAAAAATTTGCTGTTAGAGAGGGATGCTTCTTAGCCTACTGCTAGATGTGTCAAATCAGCTCCTGAGTGATGGAAACAATAGATCCAATGTGAGGAGGTTATCCCTCACAGGATTTCTAGCTGAAATACTGGAAAATTCCTTCCTCCAATAGATCTATAGGACTAAACTATGCAATCCTTGAAGGGACTGCTGCTGCATGGAGGTAAAACCCAATGGCCTGAATGCCTGATGTAGATCTACTGCTCCTGAAAGGCTGGATCTGAAGAACAAAGTGATAGGATGAATCCTCCACTGGTTTCCTAGCTGAATGCTAGAAAAAACCTCCTAAAAATAGCACTAATGCCTGATAAGGAATGAAGAACAATCCTCTTTTCAGAGCTACTCAAAGAAAGAGGTGGGATTCCCACTTGGGAACACCCTATGCTAAACAGCACTGCAAACTCTGTAAAACAACCCAAGATTTCATAGAAATGTCCTAAGAAAAATCTAGATCTAAACAGATCAAGAAATGAATAATCCAAATCATCCCTTCCATTGTGCCTTCACCTTCATTATATGCATGAGCCTTCCATAACCTAGGCCCACTCCAAATCTGTAGTGTATGGGTGGAAAAAGTCTCCATGTTTGACTGTGTTGTTGATCCATGTCCTCCATCATGTTCATATGGGGTGATCACTCTCTCCATCATGCATGCATTAAATGCATCACTTCCTCCACTATCTTATCATAAATGCTTTATGATCTTCTTTGAATGCATTATGATCTCAGTTGACCTTATCAAATATCCTTATGATTTTATATTTAATATCCATGATCTTATTTTACTGTTTCATCCTCCATAATCTATCTCATAAATGAGACATGATCTCCATTAATGGAGCTACTCCACTACTCCATGTTTATAGATCTAGATCTAGAATATCCACATTCACACATTAAAAGTGGATTTTATTCATCTTTGTGGTTTGTGGGTCCCTCCACCTTTTTATTTACTTAATTTATTAAGAAAATAAAGGACTCTAATATTCCAAATATGATGTGAAATTTTGGGAATATTACATTGTTTCAGCCATGAGTTTAGCTAGTCCTTTCCCTTTAATTAGTTTAGTGGGCTTGATTTCCAGATCATATTCTAATATAACAGTAATCCACTTACCTCTTTTGTCATCAGGATCTTGTGTTAATACGTCTTTTACAACTGTGTTAGGCACAAATGCAATGATGTGTGAGTGTATGATATATACTCTGAAATCTTTCAATGCCTTGATTAAGTCAAAAGCGTGATTTTCCATTATGTTATATTTTAGAGGTGCATCTCTTAATGCCTTACTGAAGAATGCTATGGGCTACTTCTGTCCCTTTATATTTTTCAGCAATAGGACAGCAACAACTGTATGTTCTGATGCAAAGGAGAAGATGAAGAAATCTTTTGGTAAAGTTAGGGCTAATCAGAATTGGTGTTTGGGTAAGATCTTGTTTTACTAGATCAAAGGCTTGCTTTGCTTATATGGTCCATTTGACTCCTATTTCTCTTTTCAACATATTAGTGATGTTTCTTAGGAGTTCTGCAAGGTTGGGTATGAACCTTCTTAAGAAATTTATCTTCTCAATGAAAGATTGCAGCTCTTTGATGTTTATTGGATGGCTGATTTGTAGTATTCCATCAATCCTTTTTGGGTCAATCTTAATCCCTTCTTCAAATATGATGTGGCCTAAAAGTTTCCCCTCTTGAAGGCCAAACAAAGTTTTCTTGGGATTCAAATACAAACCATACTTTCTACACTTTTCAAAGAATTTTCTTAAGTGAGCTAGGTGTTCTTCATCAGTTTTTTAGTAGACTGTGATGTCATCAAGGTATATCACAATGAAGTAACCTATTTCTTCGAAGAAAGAAATATCCATTTATCTTTGAAAGGTGGCCCCAACATTCATTAACCCAAATGCATTTTAACATACATGAAGGTTCCCCAGGGTGTAGTGAAGGTTGTATTATGTTGATCATCTGGGTGTACCAACACTTGACTGTATCCCGAAAATCCATCTAGCTTAGATATTATTTTAGAACCTACTACCCTTTGTAAAATGTGATCCATTTTTGGTAAAGGGTAATTGTCTTTTAAGGAGGCTTTGTTTAAATTTCTGAAGTCTATGCATAGTCTTATTTCTCGTGTTTTCTTCCTCACTGATATAAGATTTGAAACCCATTCTGAGTATCTTAGAGGGACTATTATTTCAGCATCATACATTTTCTTGATTTCTTTCTCAACTAGTGGTAGTTGCACAGGGTTTATTCTGCGCAATTTATGTTTAAAGGGCTTCTGTTTTTCTTTGAGAGAGATATTATGCTAGATTATCTCAGTATCATATGACTTTAAATATTCATAGCTCCAAGAAAACACATCAGTAAATTCCTTGAAAATCTCAATGTATTTCTATTTTATATGAGATGGAAGTGTTTTGGACAGTTTTATCATTTTGGGTTCTCCTTCACTGTCTATATTGCATTCTTCTATCTCAGATTTTGTGGGTTCCATCTTTGGCTTTCTAGCAACATCATTAAATTCAAATATTTCTTCTAGAGGAACCAGTCCCTTTGGCAAATTATCATCTTTGGACTGCAGTACTTCAAAATCTTCTTTCTCTGAATCTGTGCACAACTCTGTTTTATGTGGGTGTTCTCTTTCTAATAGATTTATATCAACATTATCAAGAGGTTCTTCTTTATAAGTGTGTTCCTTAGTAGGGTAGTCTTCTTCATGATCTGAGTCTGAATTTGGCATTTCAAACCCATTTTTGGACTGCAGGAAAACTTCTATCTGTTTATCTCCCTCAAAAACTTGCCAATGTTTTATATTATCAGGAACTGCTGGTCTATATTTGACTTGTACTGTGTATTGTTTGTTATGGTAAGTTTTTTGACATGTACTGGCTGCAAATGCTAGACCATTGGCAAGGATGTTTTGGTTTCTAGGGAAAAAGGTAAGATTGTATTATTTAAATGTCCTCAATAGGTCAAGGGCATCATCCCTATATTCTTTCAATCTAGGATGCTTAGCTATGTATTCTCCCTTAACTTTCTTAATGACTAGCTCAGAATCCCCATGAACAGAAATCCTCTTGGCTCCTAATTTCTTGAGTAGTTGTAGCCCTAGGAGGAGTGCCTCATATTCTGCTATTTTATTTGTACATTGAAAGTTCAGCCTATATGAGTGGCCTTCTGCATGGTTATTCTCAATGTTGTGCACCCAAACACCTACTCCTGAACCAGTTCTTCCACATGAATCATCAAAGCTCATACTCCAAAGAGGTCATTAGGTTGGTTATTGTGGCTGCCACTATGTTTTTCATTGTGTTGTTATTCATGGTCTTCACTATGCTTGCTATTATATTCTGCTTGGGCTGACTATTTTGACTGTTCCTCCTTTTTTCCTTTTATTGTTCAGTTGGTTGCTCATTTTTTGTCACTTGTTCGTTAATGTTTTCATCATTGTAAAGAATAAATGAATCAAGATCCGTGTGAATAGAATATAGAGGGGAGTTATTTGTCTTTTCCTAGCTTATTACCATGTATTTCATGTGACTTTCCCTATACAATATTCTTGGTTGAATGAAGACAAGTATGGTAGCATAGGTCATGTCCATTTGGAGCGTGCTTTGGAGTTTAGATCTCCATGATCTTGGAAGCAGCATGCCATATTTAGGAGGAATATTAGCCACTAAAATATCTATTACTAGGCTCTTGGCTGGTATTTGTTCTAGGTTAACACAAAGATCTTTGATTAGGCCTAGACATTTAACTCTACTGGAATCAAAAGAGTATAAATCTCTGTATGGTCTGGTTTTTTCAAGGCCTAGTATTTCCATTACTACCTTTGGCATGAGGTTGTGTGAAGCTCCTAAGTCTAACATGGCGTTATGGATAATTTTATCATGGATGTTTAAACTGACATAAAATGGAGGAACACCTCCCTCTTGAAATTTACCTTCTACTTCTGGTCCAAACAAAAGTTTAGGCTTGTCATCATTTAAATTCACTGAATCAACAATTTATCCTATTTTTAAATCTTTCAAAAGTTGGGATCTATATACATCTTGAGTGACTAATTCAGTATGAGGTGTGGTGATTTTAATCTTGGAAATTTCATTCTCTATACTTAAAGGTGTCTGTGTTTTTTACAAGTTCAAATCAGCCTTTTTAGACATTGTTTTCACAACAATTTCAGCTTGCTGGTTTTTATTAAGGAACTTAGTTAAAATAGTTTTGTTAGGGGCACTAGCTAGAGTACTAGTGATTCTTTGATCACCACTATATTTTCCACTAGGTTGGCTATTTTTTTTCTATTTTTATCAGAACTTTTAGCCACTGTGTTTGGATTTTCTGCTGTCTTTTTAGGAATATTTTTAGGGATCTTCCTAGCAGAAATTTCAGTGTTATTTCTCTTGGGAGTATCTTGGTTTTTCTTGCTTCTGAGGTCATACTGTTTATGCACTTCCATGATGGCATTTTCAAAGCCTTGCTTATAGTATTCAGATTCTATGCTCTCTTCTTCGAATTGAGTTGGGGAAAACATACCTTGTTCTTCCTTAGTGAGGAAAACAATATCCTCATTATTTACTCGCATTAGGTTTATGTGACTTTACTCTGTTTCTTCAATCACCCCTTCATCCTCATTAGCATAGTTTTCTTGGAAAGGAGGCCTGATTTGCTAATCAGGACCTCTTTGTCTTATTTGGGGGAGGTTTCTTCTAAATTTTTGTTTTTGGTTTTGGTTTTGATTTCTGTTTTGAGGAGCTGTTTGGTTTTCTTCCCTATATGTAACTCTTTTTTCATTTTTCATTTTAGCTCTCTTGGCAATCAGATTAGCTTCTACACTTACTGCTTCCCTTTGCATGTCTTATAATGTAAGGGGTTCTCTTTCTCTTAATTGATAAGCCATCTATGGATCAAAACCATCAGGAAATTTCATTAGAGCTAGACCTTGCGGAGGTTTCATGTGTGTAGGGAGGGTGTTGTATACACTATTAAACCTAGTGCAATATTCTTGGACACCCTCTCCAACATTTCTCTTAATGTTTTCATACTCTGATAAGATTTGGAGAGGGTTCTTCTTTACTTCCCATTTGTTTAAGAATAGTTGATGAAAAGCAGGGAGGTCATTTATGCTATTAGGGGTTAAGCCTTTAAAACATTTTCTTGCCTCTCCCCCTAAGCTTTGAGCAAACATTTTGAGTTTAAAAGTTTCATCATCTATCTCTTGTCTATCAAAGTAGTCATTCATTCTGTCCACATGTTTTTGATCAGTAGTAGAACTACTTGCATCATATAGGGGAATCTTGGATTGGTAGTCCTGGGGAAGAACAACTAAAGGAAATGGTAGAACTAGTGGAGCATACCATGTTGCCATGATTTGTGGTTGGGGAAACAAGGGAGGGTTAAGAAGAGGAGGGTTCACAAAATGAGGTACAGGGTTAAGTGGAGGAAGGTGAAAAGTGGGGGATGAGGTTAATACAACAGGATTCTACTGTAAAGTCGATGGGTCTAAAACTGTCTGAGTTATCCAATTCTGAGATCTAGTCCTAGAGAAGCTTTGTTCTAATGGTGAGGCAGAGAGGATATTATGCAAGTATTTAAGGTTTTCAGGTAGGGAACTTGCTTTGTGGATAGGTCTGCTAATGGTTGGACTTTTAGATCTAGGGGATTTCCTAAGGATGCTTTTGGGATTGTCAACTATTGCAGGATGGTTTAGGTCGAGATGGGATCTGGTACAGATTCTTCTAGAAGCCAAAACTTGGACCCAAAAATCAGAAAGGTTGAGAGTTTATAACAATTTTTTTTTAAGAAACAAACCAATCTATAAAAGAGATACTTAATCCACCAAGTATTCTTGAATGGGTTATATTTAGGTTTGAGGATAAAATAATTTTCCTAGTGGGGTCTATAGAAAACCATTGGAGTGAGCAGGGCTACTGAAAACCAGTGGAGTCACCAGGTGGAGGATTTTTAAACTGTTTTATGGCTGGATGTTGTCCACCATTAGCAACCAAGTACCATTCTTAGCTAACACTTGATTCATCTAAGTTTAAATGAGGATTTATGAGTTATTGAGAGAATATTTAAGTTTTTAATTACTTAGTGTTCCCCAGTATGGTCGCCACTATGTTGGCTCCCCGTGATTTGCAAGATTTGCGAGAACAACTCTATAGGGAACTACATCAAACCACTTTGGATTCCAAGGACCTAGCCTTCTTGGACTCAAATAGGGCTCTCTCTATGTATGTGTTTGTAAATGATATATATTTATGCTTTTGTTTTATGGTTTTAGGCTAGTTATGAAGTTCTTAGCGCTGTTTGTTTTGTTTGATTGGTTGACATGATAATAGTGTGATTAATTAATGGAGTGTTTCAGTTGAACAGATATACTATGAGAAGCATTAATCCATTAGGCTATGGAGTCATAAAAGGATTTAATTGTTCATCAACTCTGAAAGGGTTTTCATAGGGCAATATAACTATATCAAGTGGATCTCTTAGACTAGATGGAATATGAAATGATGGTAAGTTGTGAAAATAGTAAAACTAAAGGGCAATTAAGAATCCTTTAACTCTACCTCAACAAGAAAATACTTTTAGGTAATTGTTTAAGAAAAACCAAAGGACATGGAAAACCATAGAATTATTTGGCCAGACTCTAATAAGCAAACCTTTAAGACAACAATCTAGTAATCCTCGAATTACTTTCAGACAAAGAAAATTTTTAAGATAGAAATTAGTATGATCAAAGAGAAATTAAGAATTCTTTAATCAGCTGAAAATAACTTTGGAGAAATAGTTCATGACAAACCAAAGGACATGGCATACCATATACTTCTTTGGCTGGACTCTACTAAGTAAAATTCAAATAAAGGCCTTAAAAAACAATATTTCAAGCAAGACCAAAGGACAGGGCATACCATAGAATTCTTTGGTTGTACTCTACTGAATCAGTTTCAAGGCAACAAGCTAGGTGGAACTAGAGAGAAATTAATAATTCTCTAATCAGACCTTGCAGAAGAAAACATTAAGATAAAGAAAGCAGACAGAATCAGGGTGCCAGGACAACATATCCTAATCTAAAATTTATGTTTTTTTATCAGATAAATAATAGACAATATGGAAAACAGAAGGGAAAACATTGAAAAATAAGGATAAATTCACCATTAACATAGCTCAAGAATCCTGTGAACGTGCTTGTATTACTGATGTTCAAAACAGTTACATTACTCCAATGCAATAATCTTCGTAGCTCAGAGTTTTCTCAAATCCAACTTAGCAGCTTATCAACTAGCTCAACAACTATCAATAAACCAACCAACTAGAACTAAAAATGAATCATACATGCAGTGTTTATCTGCAAAATGAGGAGGTGATCCTAAGCTAGGGTTTTAGATTTGTATTAATTACAGAGTTAATGCATTTTTTACCTTTGAGACCAAGAAAGGCCCAAGGCAAAATATCTGAGACTGACTCACTATAATAATAACTCCTAACTTAACTGCCGAGCTAACTTTTGAGATATTTTAAATTTAAGGCTATTTTCATTAATTTTTACAGTAACTTCTGAGTAGTTGGGAAATATCTCTAATTGCTGCAATAACTATGGATGCCTTTATGGAAGTAAAATGAAGATGCAGGTGTCCAAAGTGTGTATGGGAAGTAACTGTTGTTTTACTTTGGCATTCGAATCTGTCTGATGTGTTAATATTTTCTTGATTTGTCTTTTAAACCTCTGTTTTATTCTATTTTAATTATTCTAAATTGCCTTTATCTCTGATCTCTGTCTGCTAATCCTGTTTCTTTATCATTAACCCTTGATTTTTTCTTTAATCCATTAACCTTCACTGTCATGGTCTTTTTTACTGTTTTCTTTCTTTTCCTGTATCTCTATCTTTATTTACGGCACAGTGGAACATCTTTTCCATTTTGTTGCATTTGAATGACCATCAATGGTCATAATTTATTGATGTTCGTGCATGGATCTGGCGCTCTCGGTCCTTTTGATGGATAAACTAACTGGATATTCACCCAGGGAGTTTATTTGGATGTTGTAGGATCTCAGAAATGCATTTATGCATTTCTACCATGATTACCTACACAACACAGCAAATTTTTAATTTAAAATCCTGCGTTTGAGGGGTTTCTGCATTTATTCGGGTTTTTTTGGGTCTTAGGAGTGCTCGCAGAGGTTCATGGTGGCTGTGGGGCTTCATCACAATGACACGGGCCTTTGGAAAGTTTGAATAGGGCAGTGGTATTGAGTTTCGGCGGGAAGGAGAAGGGCGGTTTTCGCATGTGAGGGAGGCGGTTTTCACGCTGAGCAAAGGTGGTAAGCGGGTTTGGGCCTATGGATGAAGTTCCATTGAACGGGTGACGCATGGCAAGAGGTACGAGGGCGAATACCGCCCATTTCACACGTTTTGGAAGTGTTAAATGCGGGGCGGAGAATGGTGCGATGTCTACCATAGACTGTTGGATCTTGAGGGATAGAGATCAACAATGGTCGGGGAAAATGTAGCGACGGGTTTTTGAAAAAGGGTGGAGCCCGGGGGTTACGTGGCAGGGTTTTATTTATAAAGGCAGGGGCTTAACGTATAGTAGGGTTTGGCGTATGTGGGGCCGGAGGGTTTAATAAAATAAGCGGAAATGCTTATTTTTAAAGAAGAGGGTAGGGTTAAGAATAAGCAGAGGCGCTTATAAATAGGGGTTGGGATTTTTAAATTTAAAAATAAAGTTTTAGTTTAAAATATGGGTCCCGAAAGGCCTAATTTTATATTAAAACAATGTAAAAAGGACTTTTTACATTGTTTTAGTGTGAATAAGGAAGGATGATGAAGGTGAGGGGGTTAATGGGGTTTTTAGAGATGAAAGTGGGTCTTTGGGTAGGGGAAAAAGGTGAGAATGAGAGGGTCAAGTTCAAACATAAGTTCTCAAGGCAGGAGGGTAATTTTGAGAAGGCATATTGAGAGATAGTGAATTAGGACAGAGAAAGATAATGCAAGCAGTGAGATTTCTGAAGATAGCTGATATTTAAGAAATTATATCTTCAGCAGATTGTAGAAAATCCATAGTCACCTAGTGATACTATGAATACAGGAGACTAACAGATTGTACAAAACACGGAGACGGGTGCCCAAAAAACATAAAAATGATCACTCACTGATGATGTGAGGAATGTATTTTTTTTTAGGGTGGGGGCCCCATTGGTTGGTCTCATTGTGGGGATGATGAAGCGGATGGAAAATATCGTAGATAGGATATGCTGATGGGGGCATGGTAGGCCAAATGTGAGATGTGGTGGTGTGTGTTCGATTTGCTTGCGAAAATGGTAGTCTAGGAAAGGGGTTTTATTTTGATATACTAAAACTTGACTTGATGCATGATGGATGAATGATCATGAAGTGCTTTCTAGACTGAGGTGATATGGCCGTGGTGTCATATTTTTTGATGCATGGTCTAATTTGAGTGATTAACACCATGGAGGGGGAGGCTATATCGACCAACGAGGATGTTTACCATGTGCAAGGTGGGGAGAAGATAAACATGGTCAGTTGTTTGGAACGTATTGTTGATTTCTTGTGGAGAAATGATGTTAGGATATGAAATGTTTCTTTGGGACTCTATCATTCAGAGGGTAGAATTATACTTGCTCTGGAACCTTCAGTGCATGGGGAAATAGGTGGTTTGTCATACTGTATAATACTTGCAAAAAATACCCCAAGTGAAAGCATCTTTTTCATTGAAATATATTAACAAACTGTGATGAATGAAAATACGATAAGAGAGGGCATACCTGTCGGAACTGAAAAATTTATTTTTGCGAAGACGTGAATGTGTGGAGCCTCCTTTGGGTGTTACGAGGTGTTGATCACTGTGTTTCTTTTGGTTTTGTAATTAGGCTCTCTGAGATCTTTTTATGGTCCTTCAAACAATTTGAAAAAGGAAACATATAGGCCAATATGGCTCATTTTAACTCATTCGTGTCATTTGAGTGTTTGAGAGGTCAGAGCTTGCTGATGAGCCTTTCTTGCTGTTGCGGTTAGCCTGTGCACCCGAGATTTGCGCTACTAGAGTGAGGTAGGCCCCAAAATGTCCTGAATTTTATTTTTTTCAGTGTTACTAGGCAGGTGTCTGTACAAATTGGGTTTGTACGGAACCCTAGCCATTTTTTTCCTTGACCATGTGGGTGATCAAGGCACAGGCGCGAAATATCTGCGGGAAACTGAGGATTTCCCCGCAAAATTGAGAATTTATGCGCAGGAGGTTCGAGGCCAACCCTGAGATTTTCCTCCCGTTTCCATTCTCCGGGATGGACTACTGGGGAGACCCAAATATGGATCTTCCTGTTGGGTATGCTTGGGGACCAGAAGGTATGATTTTTTGTACTTTTTTCTGCATTTGTTGAGTACTTATGATTTGTGTGTATTTTGATGACACTGACATTAATTTCGTTACTCTTACAGATGTTGGAGAGGTAGCATTAGGGGAATTTTGAGGTCTAAAATGGGCCTCCTAAGGAAATAATAAAATAATAGCTAAACCAATAAAATAAAATTTATGAGTTTGCAATTCATTTTTTGCACCACAATTCATGTAACCATAGTTAAATTCAATTCAAAAGTTGTACCAAAATAAAATTAATAAAAAAATTGTATTGATGTGACTATAAATAAGAATAAGATTTTCAAGAAAAAGTCATTATCATTGAACAACTAATGCATTTTTCCTTTGTACTTAAATAAATTGAAATAAAATATAAATATAAATTTATAAATTCTTAATTATATTATATGCTATTAATTAAAATTTATATTATTTAAATTGTATAATAACATATAATTAATATACTATATAAAAATAATATAATATAATAAATGTATCGGGATATGCATTGTTTCTTTCAAGAAGTTATGAAGTGACAATAATATATTTTTATTCAAAAAGTGTGAAATGACATTTATTATGAGTACTTTACTTTGACTTTAAATGTACTTAGAAAACTACCATGGTTAACCATGAGTTTTTATCCACCATTGAGAATTTGACAAGTACCTTTAACTCAAGCAATGCCACCTCAACCATTATGGATGATTTCATCCCCTAAAACGTGAATGGTTCTCATAAAGTGAATTTTGATTGTACATTTTCCTTAGGAGGCCCATTTTAGACCTCAAAATTCCCCTAATGGGCGGCCCACAGATCAGTTGGTAGCACACCAACCCAGCCAGAGGGTTTGAGGAGCTCAGCCCCAGGCTAGGGGGTAGGGGGAGATCTAGGGCAGCCCTAAGGTGGAGGGCCTGGTGATGGAGTTGGTCCTTCCAGAGAGGGTAGCAGCTCTGCTACTATCAAGTGTGCTGCGGCAATCGCTCGTGCCGAGGTGGTGGAGGCCCACATGGTGGAGATGGTGGAGCAACTCGTTGCATCTGAGGCCCAAGCCACCGACTTGGCGGATGCTTGGGGCTGAGTGGATAGGCCGACCCAGGGTATGCCGACCCGTGGGTTTGTCTACGACCTGAATTATGTATGGTTGGAGACATTGATGGCCCAAGAGAGGGGATATTGTCTGACTTTGCACCACGTGGAGGCTTCAGTTTGGCAGTTGCCCTAGTATTGGCATTGTCTGTAGCTATGGGTCCAAGTGCCCAACCTGGCAGGGCACAGCTAAGGGTCCAAGTTCACAAACTGGCGGGGCACAGTGTTAGAGATATTTTTTACACGGGGAAAGCACCCATTATGAGGATGCTTTTCTTATTTTAGATGACATGTGCATATGTATTTTTTGGTTGACCTACGGGTCAGATACATGACTTGTTATTTGTACTCACACATATTTTTGGTATATATGCGAGATGTATTTTTTGCGGCTTTAGATGGTGTGCCTATTGTTTATATGTTTTCATGGATGTTGTGTATCACTGATGGATATCTATGTTTTTATGTTTTTTGGTTTTGTGTATGATTGTTTATACGAGATGCATACCTGTTTAGGATGTGGTTAGCTATGCGATCTGTTGTCTGGTTTTGATTTCTTGGTACATGTGTGAATGTAATATGATGAAATTGATGGCTTAATATTTTTGCATGCAAATATTTTATAACCATATGTGAATCCCATACCTCAAATTCTTGGTTTAACTGCGAAACCACTAACTGGGAATCAAGGTAGATATGCAAGTGGTGGATGCCTTGATTGAAGGCATCACTCATGTGCCCTATGACAGCGTCATATTCTGCCTTATTTTTTGTAGCTGATCTGATGCATATTTCATTGGTGAAGAATGGCGATTAGTTAGGGTATTAGATGACCCAGACGGCTACTCCTAAATTTTGAGACCATCGCGATGCTCCATCAGCGAATACAAAATAATGGTTGGGTTGAAGATCCATTTGTGACACCAAAGCGATTTTTTGGAACAAGCATGTGATCAAAAACAAAGTTTTCTTTATGTTATCTCTAGGGTTGAACCCTCGTGACCCTTATGGGTAAAATTTCTTGAGGTAGAGACCATTGACGGGGTTGCTCAAGAATGTTCCATCAGGCTCTGTCAAGATGTATGCCCCCTTTAGGAGATAGTGTTTTATGATATAGGGACCTTTCCACAAGGTTTCAAATTTTCCTAGCCCTAGGGATTCTTTCGCGACACGTAACGGATGATTAACTCCCCCTTAGTAAATGATCAAGGTATGATGTTGTGATCGAACGATGCTTTCACTCACTTTTTATGGGCCTCATTGTGTTGGATCGATTGTCGTTGACTTTCATTGATGAACTCTAGTTGAACTAAGCGTTGCTCTAGAGGCTAGGTTTCATTGAGGAGTTCGATGGCATCGTGTAAGTTCGAGATCTCAAGTTCTATGGGAATCACGGCTTAGACCCCATACACTAAGGGGAATGGTGTGAATCCCATTAATGTTTTCACTATTGTATGATATGCCCACAGGGCAAAGAAAAACATGTGGTGCTAGTCTGTTTTGTGGTTATTCACCATGCACAGTAACATTGTTTTGAGTACTTTGTTTACAACTTCTACCTATCTGTTGGATTGGGGGTAGTATGGTTAAGTGAATTCATGTGAGAATCCGATGTCCATCGTCGACGTGGTGGAACTAGACGTAGTTGACAGGGTGTAGATAGATTGGTTTTGCACTGTTGTTAGTACATCTACACTTGTAGTTGCAGCTGACTTGACACCTATGACTAATGAGCAGAGAGCCCGAGTCATGGTTCCGATACAGGATGATATGAATCGTATATAATGTATCGTGTCATCGACGTTTGGTGGGGAAGGAATTTCCATCCTAGCGGCTTACGTGAGAGCAATTCTAGGTTCCTCATAAGGCGTACTAAGGGAATGCGAACTTTTCAGGATTTGGAAGTTGTGCTTCATGTAGAGGTGCCTGAATGTTTCCATTAATGGGCATGCCTCTGTTTCGTGGTTATGGCCAGTGAAAATGGTGCATGGTACCACTGTGTCTATGGAGTAGATGGTTTGATAACCAACACTACTCTTCATGCCTGAATTGGAAGCTCATAATGGATCCGGTGTAGGGGAAAGATTCCACTGCTGCCATTTACAAGTTTTTGGTTTTGGGAGATCTAGCTCTCTTGGGGAGTGTAGAATTAACACTGCTCTTGTCGCTCAAAGCTTTGGGAGGTGCTCGCATTTCATTGTATGTAATATTCCAAAAATTTATCCTTTATCTAAATGGAATATTATAGTTTGTTCTATCACTAGGTAGAAGAATAAGTGGGTGGGGAGGCCCATAAGTCTCCTTAGTAACAATAAAAACACTACAAGTGTGAAAGGAGACCTTTTTAGAAATTAAAAAAAGCACCTCCAAGTGTGAACAGGGGTTGGATCATGTTGATTCATTCAACTTTGACCAAGCCAACAACATTGTTATGGAGGAGTGGAGATTAAATGAGGAATAATGCAGTTTTGGAGGGAGATTGATTTCATGAAGGAAATGACCAAATTGAGTAGGGACAAGGGCAAGGAAGCTCATAATATATATAAGGAAGAGGATGGCAGCCATATGGGGTTATGTTTTGGATTATTATTTTGTATGTGGTATGTTTAGACTTCTTGCATTCTTCAGCTATTTAGTTGAGATTATTGTGCTGTTTAGCACCGGGTGTTACCAAGTGGGAATCCCACCTCTTTCCTTGAGAGGCCTCTTGGAAGAGTATTGCATTCATTTCCACATTTAGATTTCTATACCAAGCTACAAATTTCTTCATCAGTGCAGTTTCTGCAGTTTATTGTGCTGTGTTGCAGGGTGCAGCAGTGGAGGATTAGATCGAGTGTCTTCAGAGCTAGTTTTTCAGTGGAGGAAGGTTTCCATCCAATGGGAGGTCTGCAAAGGACCCCCTTAGGCTTATTTCACACATTTGGCACCAGGCCAAGCAATATTCATCCCCTACAGCATAGTTTCAGTCCAGATCTGCGTTATTTTAGGGAGGAGTTGTAGGGGTAGTTGTCGTGGTTGCTTTGAGAGGTGATTTATTCAGTGGAGGGGCCATTATTTCATCTGGAGGATCTATTGGAGAATATATATAGTTATCTACATCAGCTTCAGCCATATCTTCTCATTTCAGTTGTTGCAGCATATCTTCAGCCCTAGGGCTGCATCTTACATTGGCACATTGTGTGCATTTTCCGGAAACCCTCTTGGGTTGTCTTGGAAAGTTGATCTAGTGTCTGGACCTATATGTTTAGATTATATTGGGGCCTATATCTATATTTTTAAATCATTGTATCATCTCCAGCTAGAACTATGCATAATTTTTCTGCACTGCAGCAGCTCTCTGGCATTTTGTATTGCAGCATCTTCTCACTTTTGAGAGTAGTTATGTATTGGAAGCTTGTGTGATCACATTCTATAGTTTGTGCCTCATTTTTTGTACTTATTTGTAGCATATATGATTAATAATATGGAATTATATTGATCTCATGATTTCATGTGTTAACACTTACTTCTGATTTCATTTTGTGAGCTATATTGCTGCTATTTCCATTTTTGAATATTACAGTGGTATCAGAGCATAATCTTGGCTCAGCTTGTGCATTCAACCAATATGTCACCATAAGGAGAAGATTCTCTCAAAGAAGTGGAGATGTATAGATAAAATAGAGACATGACACCGTTGATTGGAGGAAGGAAGGAAGAGAAGCTCTCAAAGCTTCTTTTTCAAACTATGCAGAGCACTCATGGAGATATCAAGAAGATGAGGAGGGAGATGTGTAAGGAATCTCCAAGGGAGTTTGAATTTAAAACAAACTCTAGATTTTCACATGATGAGGATGAGCATGCAGCCACACACCATGATTCACAATGTAGTGTTATGCCTAGATTTACTATGAGAGAGAGGAAGAAAGAAAAAATGCCAAAGATGGAAACTCTTAGTTATTATCTGCAAGAATATGAATCTCAAACTAAGAGGTTCAAAGATCACATCAATTTCCAAGAGTTTTGCAAGATCAAGGTGGAGAGGATCAAGCAGCATGATATGGGTAGATTTTTTCTATCTACTTTTGATGGTTCACCTAAATGTTCAGCTAGAGCTTGGGTGGAGGAGCTAGACACCTATTTGCAGTAGCACCAAGTTTCAGAGAATGAAGCCATCAAAGTTGCAGCACTGCATTTTGGAGGTAAGGCCTATGCTTGGTGGATATTTGAGTCCTTGTATTTAAAAAATGCACATACATCTACTTATGAAAATTTCACTAGGAGACTAGTGCAATGGTTTGATGGAAAACATTATGAAATAGCTTTGATGGAGCTAAACAAACCAAAACAAACCAAACTTTTGCAAGGATTGAAAGGACCTATAAACTCAACTCCACTTCAGAAAACTGTTGAAGAGGCTAAAATCTTGCATAATAAATTGCTAGAGGAAATATTTTTATCTCATACTTATGGAAAGAGGGTATGGAGATCCCTTTTTAAAAAAAGGATCCTCTTATTGAAAATTTTCCCATTCATATTGAAGAAGAAGAGAAGGTTGGGGGAAACAACGCTGTCCTATCTAGAGCATATCTAGCACCTCATGCAAAGAAATATGGAGCACTTGCTCCAACAAGAGGAATTCTTGTATCATTGCAAGAAGTTCCAAAGGATCTCATATGTGAAGATCACGGCAAAATCCATGTACAACATGTGCCACTATTGACCGATTGTGAAACCTTATGGACGAAAGGAGGAGGTAGGGAGGATGAACAACATCATATGGTGAGGAGAAAAAACCCCTATCTATTTTAGAGGGTTGTGTTAGCGCTCGAATCTGCCTCAGGCTGAGGAAGGAAAAACTCGAGGCAACATCAAACCAAGCTAAGCCTCGTAGCTAGCCCTACGAGGAGAGGAGAGGGCTCTCTCCAGTCAATCTCGATAAAATGAGCAATAGGGTGCGAGATGAATCTAGAATGGGAACTGATTTTAGGCTAGTAAATAGATATGAATGAGGTTTTTAATAAATGATTGGATTTTCTGGGCTGCATGGGGCAAAAACAGCGAGAGCAGAGATTTAATCAAAGGCACAGATTATTCCATAAGGCAAGATAGGCAAGAGCTTAAGCATCCAAACTGAAATTATATGTAATGGAAGGACTGTTAAGAAAGCTGAAAGGGGCATTAATGTATGAATCCCTTTCAGACAGAGGAAGAAACACAAAACATGAATGCTTCTCCAGGGCAAAGCAGTAAGCTGAATTTTACCCTTCTCACTCAGAAACATTCAAATTGGAAACGATTATGAAATGAAATGTAAACATAACAAGGAACATATGAAACAGAGAAAAACATATGCCAAATTCATACCACAGGGATCTTATGAAACAGAGCTGCAACTTTAAATTATTTCTTTGTCAATGCTGTACAATGAAGCTCTGTTATCTCTCCTCACTAGCTTTCAGAATTCTCCCCCTAAAAATAACTTTTCATACATTAAATAAACTATACTAGAAGAAAACAGATCGACCCAACAACAAGGGCGCTGTTTCAACTGAAATTGCATAAATAGAAAAAACTATTCTTCTGTTCTAAAAAAAAAACAGACCAACGTTTCCCTTGAAATCCTCTGATGGCCAATTAAGAGACAAATATTGGAGCGCAGATCCATTTGAAGATTTAACTGAAACCCTTAATAGGAGATCGAATCCTATTCTTCTGCTATGATGAATATCTTCATTTCAAATTAGCCTTTTGATCTCTGACTGCCACGTTACATTTGTTATTTGAATAAAACGGATTTTAATAAAAATAGCCTTTAAACTAAAATTCTACCAATTCCAGCTCATGATGACAACTGTGCCCGGAGAGGGTGGCATGGTTGCAAGATAATGTTGCAATTGTCAATGGAGAAGGAAAATCTTGCAGTAATCCGTTATCGAGGAACAACTGGAAATCGGTAGTGCACTTTTTCCTAAGGGATTGCCACGCATGTTCAATCATAATTCTGAAGCAACTTCAAGTCAGCACCATTAACCTCATTTGACTTTCCATATGCTTGCCTTAACATTTTAACAACTTTAGGTGAATGCAAAACTTTCTCCGTGATAGCAAGGAAGTCGCCATTTATTAAGTAACTGAACAAGGAATTCAGCCCTTGTATGTGCAAACAATTCACTGATACTCTTTCTTCATTAGGATCGGGATCCTTGCGAACCCAACCTATGTCTACAAGTAACTCCAAGATACTCTGTCTTCTCACCAAATTTTGCTCGCAAATATCAGAACCGGAACTTTCGATAGCAAGTCCATGATTACTTCTGCAGCAGAATCCGGATTTCAGAACTTCCTGCTCGAGCATTTGAAACTCGGAACAAATTTGTTTGTCCCCTATAAGAATAGAGATGAAATTAGATATCCCATACTCATTCTCAACCTGTGCTGCTAAATGATCCAAGGATTATGGTACCTAGTCGTTTATAAGCAACCTCAAACAAGTTGTCAACGCGATATCCAGAAATTGCCATGAAACTGAAGCTGAGAATGAATATGAGAACTCCATAATCATATCTGGCCTTGATTTTGGGAAGAAACTGTGCAAATGTCACTGCTACACTTATTAAAAACACAGCAGTCCCAATTACAATTGTTTCAGAGTTGTGTCCAACATGATCTGCAACGTAGCTTGTCCCTACAGCTAATAGTCCCCCAAACAATGTTGCCAACATTCTGTTTAGTCCCTTGGATAAGATCGCTCCCAACGCGTAGAGCGCTCCATATGCGTAGCGCACTTGTTATTTTGCAAAGGCTGGGGAGGCTATATGTGTAGCGCCCCTTATATGGGTAGCGCGCCTCCTCTGCCAGCTCCAATTCTTCAGAGATTGCGCAATTTTCCAAACATCCAATTCCATTGTTGACTACTGTTGTGATCTTTATATCGATTGCTATAAACAAGCTGTTATTTTTAATGTACTCAAAAGAGACAAGATACATGCACAAGAACGATATTTGACCCATGACCATTCATTAACAAGCATCGAAGATTTGTTGTAACCGCAGTCTTCGCATCTGAACATTCAACACGCAAGGTGTAGATTATACATTTCTTAAGGTCTTGAGTAAAACCCTTCAAGTATCATAGCTTGCAAGTGAAAGAACCGTATCCTATGCAACTAGGCAGCCAAACTTTTTTAAGGCAATCTCATACACGTTTTCCGACAACCCATTGGAAGATAGAATACGCTCTAGTTGAGCCTTTGCAAGAGTTTGTCTGCCCTCATCAAATCGCTTCCACCTTGAGAAAGCTGAAATGTTGCGGGATGCAACCTGTGGATTAATTTTATCTAGCTTCAACATCATGTCTCCAACAAATTCATAACCAGAACCATCTTTGCATGGAAGTTAACTGAACTGCTGCAGAACCCTCCAATGAGAGAATAAACCTTGTTAGGATTCCGAATGTCAAAAGAAGGGTGCTCCAACAAGCGTTGTACATTCTTAACATTGCCTCGGGATATCAGAGATAACTTGCAATGCAAGCCACTTAATGATCACCAAGGCATCTTCTTTCCACTTTTGATAGAAATTTGACAAAACTTCATCTCGTACATCTCCGGCATTTTGGGCAATAGCACCCAAAGCTGCAAATTGTTCAGTCATATTTGTAGCTGATTTGTATTCATGTAATACAAGTTCCATCATTTCTGGTATTTGGATGCAAAACTCTGTTTTGTTTGATTTCGTTTCGTCTCTGATTGCTGATGATGTTCTTTCTGTTTGTGCTTTTGCAGGGATAGGAGCTGCTGAAGCTGCTTTCATTTGACATTTTTCATGAGGGCAGACTTTAAAAATATACTTATTACAAAAAACTATTCTAACAATTTCTTCTCCAAAACAGGGTTTTGGAGAAGAATCATCCTTTTGATCATTGAAACTCCTGAAATACTAACTCACTGAAACTTCCTCTGGCTTGCACATGTTATTGAAGCACTTCTGAAGACAAAACCCTGTACTCAAGAATTAAAATGACTCTTCTGATCAAAATGGCATTTAATGACTGCCAGTGATGGGAAATGAACTTTGGATAATTTGATTATGACCAGGGACTGAAAGGACCGTGTCTAACATTGGCTCCAATGGGGATGGCAGCTGCCGCTTCTTGGAGGTGCCAAGAACTGCAGATCTTTGGAAGAGAAGACAGTGCCTCCATCCATTGGGCGATGGAATCATTATTTCAACAGATAACACAAAACTTTTGATACATTTCTTGACTGAAACTTGACTGAAATGATTGAAAAACTGACTCAGCAAACTTCCAACCAAAACTGTAATGAAACTAGAACGAAATGTTGCCCTTTAGCTGCTTATTTATTTACAAAATCTACCCTACTTTGCTGCAAAAACAATAGATCAGGTAATACTGTAATGCCAGATCAACCATTCAAGTAAATCTGAGAAGAATGCTGCTTGAGAGTGCTTCAACCAGATCACAGATGCAATTGCTGGCAGCCCTACATGCACATAATGAGTCTGATCATGTAAAAGACAGTCTGATCTATCAGTCAAACTGAAAAACATTTCCATGTATGTTGCAATAGGATCACAAAAGTCAGACTCCATTTGCTGCCCCAACTCTGCAATACATACCTCCAGCTGCACACTGTCAATGCAAACATCTGTAGGCAACTCTATTGTTTCTTGTTTTGAAGGAGGAAGAGTTTCCAAGAACATTCTGGGATCTCGGAAATCATATGACTGGATCTGATCATTTAAACACTGAATCTCCTTCTCAATTCTTTCAACAACTAACTCACAGACACCAGTTTTAGCTTCAAGAGGAAACTTCGGAGATTTCAAACATTGAAGCAAGACACTGAAAAATTCTTCATTAATTTCAAAATCTGCTAACTGATCTCTAACCTCTTTTACAGCTTCACAAAGTGCAGGGTTTGCCACATACCCTACCATTGCATGAATGGATCAGTGAGCACTGGAATCTCTGGATCGAGCTGGAGTCGCCAGGCGAAAGTTTCAGCCTTCATATGTGTCCGACTGCTGTCCACCATCAGCATCAGATCTGAACTTGATACATGTACTGGGGCAATTTACAAGTTAAATGCTACGATTACAAGTTAAACCGGAGATCGACTGAAGCAGCGTTTATCTACTTCGCTGATGCATAGCAACAACGTTTCGAAGGCTACCTGGCGTGACTTCAGACTCCGTCTATAACAAGCTACCTGGCGTGACTTCAAACTCCGTCTCTGGTCTGCGAAACCAGAGATTCTGGGTTCAGTCCCCAGTATGGTCGCCACTATGTTAGCGCTCAAATCTACCTTAGGCTGAAATAAGGTAAAACTCAAGGCTACATCAAACCACGCTCAGCCTCGTAGCTAGCCCTACGAGGACAGGAGAGGGCTCTCTCCGGGTCTATCTCGGCAAAAGGTTTTCAGAGGGGCCGGGATGACTTATAATGAACAATGAATACTGATTTTAGGCTAGTAAAGAGATAAGAAAGTTTGATTTTGATTTTTTGGGTTTTTGTTGGAGAAATGGGAAAAAACAATTTTGGGTCCGGGGATAAGGCCAGATCTTTGCAGAATTCGAGTTGGGGCGAGGTAGGCAATAGTTTTGATGCTTTTGATCGAGTATATGGATGGATCAGAATGACAAGGAGCTAAAGAGGGCAAGGGAGAACATGGATCCTCTCCAAACAGGCGAAAACATGTAAAACTAAACAAATTCAAAGGCAGAGCACTGAAATCAATGGATTCAACCTCATTTACTCATTCATTTAGTTTCAAAAGCATAAGAAGGGAATGGCATACATTAAACATGAAAGAAATTACAATAAATTGAGAGAAAACACCATCAAGAACTAAAAGCCACAAGAATCCCAACAGGTGCTGCAAAACCTCTGATCTTTCCTTAGCCAAAATATGAAAAATATGTACAATAGTGTGCCAAAAGTTTCCCAAGAGTCCAACCTGTAGAATGTCTCAAAAATTACATCATATAGACCTCCTAACCCCTTCCCACACCTCTAGGGGTCGAATCCCTCCTTCTAGGAGTAGTTCCAACTAATTCTAAACAAAGAACTAGAATATAGGCATCCAAACAACTTGCCTCTAAAAGGAAGGAAACTGATTCTTACATTTGATTTTTACTTTTTTAGGAGTGAATCATCTAGAATAGGTAAAATTTAGTCCAAGTTACATGCAAACCATAATATTACATCAAGATAACTCAAAAATTACATCCACAAGCAAAACTGGTCCAACTGGCCGAAATTATGAGCTAGAAAATGAAAAATCAGCCAAAAATCTATATGCGTAGCGCGCCTGAGCCATACGCGTAGCGCGTCTTTTAGCCTGATTTTGGGGCACTTCCCGACATCCAAATTGAGCTCATGATAGCTCGTTGGAAAGCCCTAGATGTTGGATATCCAAAACAAGTGGAATTTCCCAATTTGGAGCTCATTTGACCCTCCAAAACTTCATTCTCCCAAAAGTACTTCCTTCTGGTGCAAAAGGTGGAAGCAAGGTGGTTTTCATGGTGTTTTTGGGCCTTTTGACCATCCAGAACCTGATGGAATGCTTCGGAAATACTTGAGCATGCATAAATTACCATTAAAAACCCAAAAATATAAATTTTTTCTTCAGCAAGTGTCCCAAACAAAAGTGAGCACGTCGACGCGCTACTCGTATAGCTGAAAAATCTGTTTTTGGACCAAAATATTTCAAAATGACAAAAATTTCTCTGAATTTGCTCAAATTCAGAGCAAAGACCCTCCATCATGTATCATGTCCAGCCAACGAAGCCTCGGCCAAAATCCGGAGTGGATCAGGCCTTTTCCGCCGTTTTAGTGCTCTGCTCAACCTCCTCTTCAGAATCTTCATTTTTGCTTTGCAGACATGCATGCGAGCCCAATAATGACCTTTCATGTGACGAAGCATGTCTTTGTCTCTATTGGCCTTTGCCAAAAACTTCTCCAGATGAATGTTAACATGCGTGAGGCAAGAATCTCGATCAGCCGGTGTCATATCAGCAAGTCTCTTTCGGGCCAACTGTCGATCCTCACGGATCCGCCGCAGCTCATAAAGTGTGTGCTCATCCTCTAGCTGTTTGTTGCGCTGCTCCAAGTAGTCTATCACCCGCTGAGCCCTCTGCAATTTCTCTTTCAGCGTGTCATTCTCGGCCTTTTGCTCCTGGATGATCTCTTTCAGTCTCGAGCTAGGAGAGCTCACATCAACATCAATGATGGTGAAATCAGTGACCCGGCCTCCTAAAGGGCCCTCATCATGCATGGGCTTCTTGCCCCTGTCCTGGATCTGTACCTGTACTGAAGAAGAAGGCGAGAACCCTTCCACATCATGTGGAGATAATACTCGCTCTGCTGATGGAGTCGGCGAGACCCCTTCCACCCCGGGTGGAGATAATACTCGCCGTGTAGCTGCAAATAAGGCCCTGTGGCCTCGCTGGTATGTCACATACAATGGAGCACTGATATGCTCAATCTTAGGGATGTCAGGCTGGTGTGAAGGCTCTCCCTCATCATGAACTATCTCGAGAGGCGGCTGTGGCGCCGTGAAGAAGTCACGGGAGATGAAATCCTCCCAAGTGATGCCCTGTTGTGTCAACTGATGTACCACTACGATATTGATCAGAGCGTAATGATATATACTTCTATGCTGCTGTGCTGGAGTCTTATTCTGTACAAAAATCATCATCCTCTCTATGTTGCGATACATGAAGTACGGAATGTTCATCATACGTAACCTCGTGAAATGCATCAACAAACGGACATGGTACGCATAGAGACGCGAAAATCTGCCCTCGCAAATGAAATACCGAATGATGAGTTTCATCAGTGGTGCAAACTCATCCCTCAGGAATCTGAAAGGAAAAACCCTGCTCAAGTGCCTCATATACCCAGGTTTGATGTATGGCTCATAGTGGAATTTCTCTAACTGCTGACGTTTGTTCCATTCCTCTCCTAAATTTGGTATCAGGGTGGCCTGAGCAATAGTCTCTGGTGACAGAATGAAATCTACTCCGGCGAGGTTTACATGACCATCATGTAAATGTAGAACAAATAGACGAGCTAGTTCACGATGAAGCTGGGTTTGTGAAATCATCTCACAGTATCGAAAACATGATTGATACCGAAAAAAATCCATCGCAAGCAGACATGCCTGCAATTGAGCCAAAGAATGCTCCTCCCTGAGATGCTTACCACCTTTTCCACCTTTGTGAGGCCTCCGTGGCACATTACCTTTTGCTGTGGAATCACTGTCAGACTCCTGCTCATAAACCGAATCTGTCTCTGACATGGTTTTGAAAACAAGATGACTGCAATATGAATGTTGATATAGGTGTAGTGAAGACAAAGTTTTAATGCATGTTCAAAACCCAAATATGCTGCATATGTACCAAAACATCATAAGAAAACAAGTGACAGCGGTAATAGCTATGTTTAGTGGATTGGCATTAAAGACAGTCTCTGTTTTGGATCACAAGTGAATTTTGACAAATGAGTAGACAGTGTAATGTATGGTACAACCTTTGCAATACTGGATAAAATTTTTCAAAAGGGAAAACGAGTACAAGACTGTGTTTATCAATGGGAAATGGGACACAATGTGACAATGACCACAGTGAAACAAATAGCCATGACAGTGGTAAAATAATGATGATGACAGCAGTGGTAGAATGATAAAATGAGAGTGTGAGGGCAGTGAGACTTTGAAAATATATGCACAGGTATGTATATCAACCATACAAGGTGGGAAAATCTTCACAAAGCCACCAATATGTATTTAAAACCCTAAGGAATAAATCTGCTATGAATATAGGGTTTCACCTCTCCACATCAAATACATTAATTTCCTCACTTCAAAGCACCACAATCCTGTTCCAAAAATCACTGAGCAATGATTAGAAACCTACTTGCAAGTTGAAGGAGCCATTGTGGTATGAAGCTGGACGCAAAAAACAAAATTTTTTGGCTCTGTCGCTATATGGGTAGCGCGCCAACTGTGTGGGTAGCGCGCACCCTCAAAGCCTGTCAACAACTCTGCAAACACGTCTTCGGCCCTCCACTTCACAAATTCGACTTCTGCCTTGAAGATTTGTGCGAATGAATGATTTTTCATGGCATTATATATGAAGAAAATATCCCATAAAATCAGATTTGATTTTAAATTTTTTTGCTAACCCACTTTATAATGTTTCGGCACTTTGTCAATTGGTCATTTAATACAATGCTGCTCTTTGGCTTTCTCTTGCTTTTTCTGATTTTTGGACTGATAATACTTGGTTGTTTTTGCAGGGATCCGGCATTTGGCTTTGGAAAAGATCAGAGGCTTGCTCTGGAATTTCTTATGGTGAAATAAATACAATTATTACAAAAATGAAATTAGACAATTTCTAGTTCCAAAACAAAGTTTTGGACTAGAAATGTCTTCAAATGCTTTTGATAATAAAAATATGAAACGAGAACTTTTTGGAACCAACCTCATGACCTACGGGCTTTTATGACATGTATGCAAAGGACTTGAAAACCCTAGACTCTAGGACTAAAGACTCTTTTTTTAACGAAAACAATCATTAATGACCATGAATGAAATGACTATGAACTTCAGTGATTTTTGAAGAATTCTAAATAGCCCTGCAGGTACAAGCATGAGGAAACACAAGACAACCAGACCCCCTCGTCAGTCAATGGCATGCTCCTAGCGAAATGCAACGAAGTGGAACAAGCGAGACACCTAAGAATGATATGCAAAAAGCGAAATGATCTCTGACGGAGGACTGTAAGGACCGACTCTAACAGGTTGATGCACATAAGAGGTAGACTGATTTGCACAGTGAGGGCAGGGACAAACTTTTTCATTCATGTGTGCAGTCTACTCTTGACATTGATGTCTCACTGCATGGAGGAATTCCACCAGGGAGGCCACCAGATCTAGAACTGGTGAGAGAAATATTATCAATTGGTTCACCACTCTTAGATCCTGGAGGGGTGGATACTTTGGAGGGACCTAGTATAGCGCAGAGATTCTGGGGTAGACTCAAGGAGGAGGGAGACATTCTCCCATTTTCAGTAGTACCCACTCTTACTACATATTCTGTGCTGACAGAAGATGCTGCAATGATGGAGGATGGCACCAGCATGGTGCCAGGGAGCTGCTCCATGGATTTGGAGAAACATAGAGTACTTCCTTTGTGGAAGGAATCCTCCATGTATTGGAGTAGATGGAGGCCACTCATGCTTACATTGGCTAAGATCAGGAGGTTATTTTTGGATGGTAGCTTCTCATGGGAAGCCAACTTCCAAAGGCCACCACTTCTATTTGAGCATGAGTAGCTGCATGGTGGGCATGGTAGCATTGTGGAGGATGACTTTGGCATGGAGGATTTCAAAGGATAAGACAACAGTATGTGGGGAGCTTCACATTTCAGATCTTCATCGTTGTCTCTTAGGAGGGTTGATCCATATTGGAGGTCTCATCTTTTGGTAGAGTAATCCAAGGATCTTGGTGCTTGCATGATTCTTGATGACCCGGAGGGGGATTTTAGATACATGGTGGATGATGACGTCATCTATTCTTATGGCAGACTCTTCTTGACTAGATTTTCTGAGCTCAAGAGGAAGCTACTACATGCAGCACATGTGGACTTCCTTTCCATGCACTTTGATGCATTTCACTCTTTGATGGAGGAGTTCACTTGGGAGGGCATCCAGCAGGATATATATCAGCATATGGAGAGATTCATAGCCCGGATGATGATGGAGAGGTTGTCACAACCACTTCCCTACTCATTGGAAGTGAGGGAGAACTTACAGTTAAGCCATTTCAGCTCAATGACCAAAGTAGATAGTAGAGAAGGTACATTTTTTCATTATGATCTATACTCCTTTATTTTATATGAGAAACGTGTTGTACCAAGGAGGACTATCCCTTCTTGTATATTGTATTTTGATGTACTTGAGGCCATTTGAAGAATTGCTGTTGGCCATGCTATTGGTGGTTTGTGGGGGAGTCCACATGATTCTTGGCGTGCACCATTGACACCACATGTTACTTTTATGATCCTATATTGTAGGATGATTGTGGCAGCAAACAAGTGGCTGAAGGGACACTTGTTATTATTTTTTTTGAGGCAGGAAGGGAATGCACTGTGCTGGTTCCATATGTGGAACTATGATCCACCTCCCGGTTGTCATGTGGAAACTTTTTTTCATTTGTTTTTGATTCTGTATATGGATAGTGTTCTTATGTTTATGGGAAGCTTTGTTGGGAGAGTGGCACAAGATTTGAAGGTGCCCATTAGGAGTATGATTCTCCATACTTTATATATTGCATTTCAGGAGAGACCATGGGAAAACCATGATTTCCACACTACATCTTTTTTCTTCATGTGGGAGGAGCCATTTGGAGAACTTGAGTTCTTGGAGGAGGCACCTCATGGATGTTTTATTTGGTGGGGTGACTTGGGTCTTTATTAGAGGCCATAGTATTTCAGCCCAAGATCAGAAACAACCCTATACATACCATAAATGGATAGAGAAATAACTTGGGTGGGAAAATTTAATCTCTCCATGCAGCCCCAATACATTGCATAAAACAAGGGTTGAGGATTTATTTGATGAGCTACCTATAATGGCTCATTTCATTTGGATGATATCATGGGTATGGGATTCTCTCATTGGGAATGAGATCCCATATGTTTTTCATCACTGTTAGGAAAAATACTGAGAGGGGGGGTGAATCAGTATTTAGATCTGACTGAAAAACTTTTGATCAGATATCTTATTTTAATTCTTTACTTAGATTATTGCATCATTCATTCATAAGCCATAAGCATGTGCAGTAATAACAGATTTAGCCATCACACATAAGAAACACACATGAACACCAGTATTTAAGGTGGAAACCCAATTTGGGAGCAAACCACCGCTGCTGTCATCTCTATCTTCAATATTTATTATAAAGAAAACTTCTTACAATTTTTGTGCTGGTGCAGACTTATACCAGCACGCAGGCACCCACCTGCAGAAGGCTACAACCTTCTCTCATTCTCCAGTCACTACTGGAAGGGAGCTCCAACCCCCTGACTTTAACACCAGCTTGTACTGGCAGAAAGCTTCCACTTTCATGCTGAAGACTTCAACCCTCAGATCCATCAAATTTCTTCATCAGACTTGCATCAGGTCTTCATGATTTCTTTGCAGATCTTCCTGGAGATTCATCATTTCTAGATCTAGAGATCTTGAACCTTCATCAACTCCATAGGTGCATTATAGATTCATATTTTTTAGAAACTAGAGTTCAATCATGCAGATATCTCTTAAAGAGATTTATTCATTAACAACCCCTTGACATGCACACATCGTACTATAATCCTCTTCTCCTTATATACTTTTATCCTTTATTAATACCATGAGTCAAAACCACCCAACCGCTGATGGTATTCCTGGACGAGATCAATTAGATAATCCAGCGGGGTCTACTCAAGCCCCAAACAATTTCTCATTGATCTATTTTCTTGGTTTTGGCAATTAGATAATTAATCTAAAGCTTATTAATATCTCAATCTGAGATTGAGATATTAATCCAACTTTCTTCTTTAGTAAAGACCTTCCTAAGGCATACAAAAATTCTCTTTTAATATCAACCCACGTATTAAAAAAAAAAATCCAAATTGTAACCCCAACCTACGTTCTTCCATATACACTAATGCATATTCATAACACGAATAAACCCAAAGGTAGTTTTTATCTCCGCCGTATAATATTATAGCCAAGGTTAATAAACATTTGACTCCGGGCCCCACGTATATGATCAATAGTCCAATCAAATTCCTGCGCCGTACTTTGGTTAACCTTCGCGCATCTTCTTCATACGACCGTCGTCCGATGGCTTCCCTCCAGATCGACAATGCTCATTAATATCGCGCGACCTCCTTGGTTGATCGTTAACGTGCGATGGCGCGCAGTGATGGCGGTTTTGGAACTTCGCCCGACGCCACGTGTCGACTATTTTATGGAATCGCTCCCGATTCTCAAATACCACTTTCGCTACAAAGGTAGTGCGATAAAAACCACTTCCAGTATTAAACCGCATTCACTGTTCATTCGCAAGGTTCCTCCCCTCTACTCCAGGTTCCGTCTGCGTACTTTCACCAATTCGTTTCTTCACGTTATTAGATCATACAACCACAGTACTATTATACAACTCTGATGAAATCCTTACGAACTGTTCGACTCGGTTCTCTGCGTGCATTCGATCCACCATTCGGAACATAGATAAACACCTTACTCCATAATACAGAGGGTTATCACGTGATGGTTTATTGTCTACCAGTCGGGATACATAGTCGACCGTATTGACATTGGTACCTCTAACTGTATACAGAGCACCATCAAACCCAACACAAGGTTTCTTAACTATCACTGATTTCTGATTTCTTCATACAGTCATTATCTGCATCCTTTGTCAGAGAGTTGCCATTAAGGAAAATCAATTCAACATAATAGGGTACCAGAAACATATTTCCAACAATCTCCCCCTTTGGACTTGATGGAAACCATTACCAGAAATACATTCAGCAATAATCTCCCCCTTTGACATCAAGGGCAAAGGATAGATCAGGCTCCTTTGTACTGACAATACCATGCTCCCCCTGAGATCATGCTGCATCTTCAAGAATATTTAATGAAATAATAGAAATGAATTATACACGCAAGATCACAGATTCTCAAGTATGAGATCAAACTACAACAAATAATTAGAATGCCAACAATGCATCCTTGCCCTATGACCAATGCTCCCTCTTAGCCTGTGCATCCTGAATACTTTCAATGGGAGCGTATCCAATTTAATCTTCTGAATTTAAGCAGATCTGATCTTTTGCATGGCAGAGACTACTCCCAGCTTTTGTCTGAGATATTCGAACGCTTCCGTGGGTAAAGTTTTGGTAAATATATCAGCAACTTGTTCTTTGGAGGGAATTTACTCCAACTTCACCTTTTTTTCAAGCACTTGTTCTCGTAAGAAGTGATACTTGATGGGAATGTGCTTGGTCTTGGAATGCATAACAGGATTCTTTGAAATACTGATGGCACTTGTATTATCACACATAATGGAGATAGGAGGTGAACATTTGATTTGAATGTCTTGTAAGGTTTGCATCATCCAAATAAGTTGAGTGCAACATGATGTGGCAGCCACATATTCTGCTTCTGCTGTAGATAAGGCAATAGAGCTTTGCTTCTTGCTGAACCAAGATACTAACCGGGGCCCCATATAGAATGCACCACCACTAGTGTTTTTCCGATCATCAACACTTCCAGCCCAATCTGCATCAGTGTATGCATGAAGAGTAAGATCAACATTCTTTGGATACCATAGTCCAAAGTCTTGAGTTCCTTGTAGATATTTGAATATTCTTTTCACATCCTGAAGGTGAGACTCTTTTGGATTATCTTGGAATCGTCCAACAATCCCAACTGCATGCATGATGTCTGGTCTTGTCCCAGTGAGATAAAGTAGAATTCCTATCATAGATCTGTATTCTGGTTGATTCACCGTGGGGGAATCATCATTAGAACTGAGATTACATCCGGTTATCATTGGTGTACTTACAGGTTTGCAATCTTCCATGCCATACTTCTTCAAGATTTTCTTAAGATATTTTGCTTGTGATAAGAATATGCCATATGTTGCTTGTTGCACTTGCAAGCCAAAAATAATGTTAGTTCCCCAAGTAAAGACATTTCAAATTATTGTTGCATATCAGAAGCAAATTTCTAACTCATAGACTCTTCATTACTTCCAAAAATGATATCATCAACATATGCAACGACAATCAATTGTTTGTCATTTTCATTTTTTGTGTATAAGTTGCTATCAGCAGACCCCTTTGAAAATCCTTGTTGATGAAGATATTTGTCAAGATGATAGTACCATGCCCTTGGAGCTTGTTTGAGACCATATAGAGCCTTTTTAAGTCTACAAACAAGTTTTTCATCATTTCCCAAAATGAATCCTTCTAGTTGTTCTATATAAACTTCTTCTTCTAGATCACCATTGAGAAAAGCATATTTAACATCCATTTGATAAACTTTGATTTGTTGGAAGCTTGAAAAAGCAAGAAAAATTCTTATGGCTTCAAGTCTAGCTACAGGAGCAAAAGTTTCTTCAAAGTCTATACCTTCTTGTTGAGCATACCCCTTGCAAACAAGTCTAGCTTTATTTCTTATAAAATCCCCATTCTCATTTAACTTGTTTTTGAATATCCATTTAGTTCCAATGAAATTTTTGTCATGAGGTCTTGGTACTAATTCCCAAGTGTGATTATTTTCAATTTGATCAAGCTCTTCATTCATGGCTTGAATCCAACATTCATCTTTGCTAGCTTGACTGACACTGTGAGGTTCAATAGTGGACAGAAATGCCAGATTGCTAGAAGATCCCACAAGAGTCCTTCTTGTTTGTACACCCGATCCCTTTTCTCCCAAAATTTGAGATTCTGGATGATTCTTTTGAACATATATGGATGGAGCTTTTTCAGATAAATCATCTTCGGGTTCTTCATTGGGTTCACTGTCTATATCATTCCTATTTGATGTAGAAGGATATATGTCATCATCGTCTTCATCTGTTGTTTGTTTTTCTTCTTTTGGAGCTGCAGGAGACTCATCAATAACAACATCTATACATTCAACAATCTTCTGAAGTATTTTATTGTAACATTTATATGCCCTATTCCTAGAGGAGTAGCCAAGAAATATTCCTTCATCTGCTCTGGGTTCAAACTTGCCAAGTTTTTCATCATTATTTTTTATAAAGCATTTTCTCCCAAAAACTCTAAAGTGCTTTACAGTGGGAGGATTGCCATACCATAGTTCATATGGAGTTTTACCACTGTTTACATGAACATGTGCCTTGTTAAGAATATTTACCGCTGTATGTGCTGCTTCTCCCCAAAATGTGTCAGGTGTTCTGGAATCATCAAGCATAGCTCTATCCATTTGTTGAACTGTTCTATTCATTATTTCTATTACGCCATTTTGTTGTGGAGTGCCAGCTACATAAAACTGTCTTTTTATGCCATGTTGTTCACAAAATTCAAGGAATTCATCTGATGTATATTCTCCTCCTCGATCAGATCTAAGACACTTGATTTTTAGATATAATTAATTTTCAACCAGCGCTTTGAAGATCTGAAATTTCTCAAATGCTTCATCTTTGTGTTTAATCAATCCAATCCAACACATTCTAGAGAAATCATCAATAAATAAGATATAGTATTTTCACCACGTGGTGACTTTTTCTTCACAGGTCCACATATGTCAGTATGAATGAGTTCAAGAGGCTTACTTGATGAACCTTCCTTGGCATTAAATTGCACTCTGGTTTGCTTACCGAATTGGCAAGATTTGCATATGATACTTTCAGGTGGTGTAATATTGGGAAGATCACGAACAACTTTAAGTCTGCTTGATTTGTTGATTTGAGAGAAGCTCAGATGGCCCAAACTTCTATGCCATAGCCAGTTTTCTGAAGATTTACTCATGTAACATTGTTCTTTGCAGTTATTTAATACATACAGATTGCTTGGAGTTATGTTTCCTTTTATAATTACTTTACCTGTATCAAGATCACATACCACACATTCTTTTGAACTGAAGAAAAATTCAGTTCCTTGATCACACATTTGACTTACACTTAACAGGTTATGCTTTAATCCATCCATATACATGACATTATTAGCTTTCACCTTTTCTTTTAGAAAAATAGATCCTTTTCCCTTAATGACAGCAGGAGTATCATTTCCGAATGTAACATTCTTTTCCTTTTCTAGAGCACTATATGCAAGAAGTTTGCTTTTGTCACCTGTCATGTGTTTTGAGCATCCACTATCAATGTACCATTGATTTTCTTCTCCTTCTGCAAATAAATATATGCCACAATTTTCAACCTGTAATTCCTTCTTTTTCCATACTTTGGAGCTTAAAGGAAGATACTCTTTTGGCTGGACTTTTCTCCTGCATTCAGATTCTTCATGGCCAAAGTTATTGCAATAAGCACATTCAACTTCATTTTGAAGAGGGGAAAAGTTGTTATATGTATTCTTATTAGTTCCAATATCAATCCTTTTCTTTATTTCTTCTCTTGTCATGATGGTTTATATGCAACACATTGAACAACTTTATGACCAAAATTGTGACATGAGAAACATTGTCCATTGAAGAAGAAATTTCTGCGATCATGAAATATTCTACTTGAATTTACCTATTGATTGGTGTTTCTTTGAAAGGTACTCCTGTTAGTGTTCTTTGAATTGAGATGGTCATGCTTTATCTGTACAGACTCTTTATTCCCTTGCTGTGGGGCAGAATTTTGTGTACTGGTTGTAGCTGCTTTTAGATAATTTGGTGCTGAAGCCTGAGAAGATTCTCCGATATATCCAAGACCTGTCTTTAGAAGAGGAGAACGTTGTACCTTGATAATCTCATCTAAGGTTTAAGATCCTTTAGCAAATATAAGATTCAAAGTCTTTACTTTCTCAATTTCTTTTCTTAGACTTACTATTTCACATTCTAATTTCTCATTATGTTTCTCCTTTTCTTGAAGTTGGTTTTTCAGAGTCTCTATGGATATTTTACTTTCTTCTAAGAATATTTTGAGTTGATTGATTTCATCAAAAAGATCATTGTCCTCTAAAGCATCCATAAAAGTATCCTTTTCTTCTCTAGACTCCTTTTCAAATGCCTTGAGAAGTCTAAGATCTTGTTCACATTCTTCCTCACTGTCTGATAACCCATCACTGTCTTCATGAGTATAGTAACTTTTTCTAGTGCTAAACCGATTCTTATTCCTTCTTGCTACTTCCTTTCCTTTTTTATGTACTTCTTTGTGAGGACACTTAGCAGCATAATGACCAACTCTTCCACAAGTAAAACATTTGAAAGGAAGCTTACCTCTGAACCGTCCTGTACCAAGTTGGAGTTTCTTTACAAAATTTACATCATCTTCTTCTGAGATATACCCTGATCCTTCTGTTTCTTGTACTTCTTTCCCTTTTGTAGAAGCTCTAAAGATGAATTCTTTGACTTCAGATGGTCCTTCTCTTCTCATCTCATATGCAATTAGTATGCCATGAAGTTGCACCACAGTAAGATTTTGAAGATCCTGCTTTTCTTCAAGAGCAGAAACTTTTGACTCAAATTTTGTTGTTAGTGATCTTAAAACTTTCTCAACCAAAGTAGACTCGGTTATTGTTTCTCCCAAATTTCTCATACGATTTACAATATCATCAAAACGTAAAAAGAAATTAGCAATGCTCTCCTCATTATGCATTTTTAGGTTGTCATATTGAATTCTGAGAGTTTGGAGTTTAGCACTTTTTACCTTTGCATCACCTTCATAACTTAGAATTATTTTGTCCCATATTGCCTTTGATGTATTCAGCTGCACGACTTTGACAAATTCTGATTCAGTTAGACTTCCGAATAGAGCATTAACCGCCTTTGCATTTGTTTCATAATTCTTTCTTTCTGTTGGATCTGTTGCTACTGCGGCTGGATATTGATATCCTACTTCAACAATAGCCCATACATCTGCACCCAGAGACTGAAGATAGGATCTCATTCTTGTTTTCCATAAGATTAAATTGTTTCTGTTGAAGAGCGGAGGCCTGATAGATGCTATTCCATCTTGATTGCTCATATTGATTGATCTTCCTTCTAGCGACTAAGCTTTTCAGAAGGACCTGCTCTGATACCAATTGTTAGGAAAAATACTGAGTGGGGTGAATCAGTGTTTAGATCTGACTGAAATTTTTTTTATCAGAGATCTTATTTTAATTCTTTACTTAGATTATTGCATCATTCATTCATAAGCAGTAAGCATGTGTAGTAATAACGGAATTAGCCATCACACATAAGCAACACACATGAACACCAGTATTTAAGGTGGAAACTCAATTTGGGAGAAAACCACCGTTGTTGTCGTCTCTGTCTTCAATATTTATTATAAATAAAACTTCTTACAGTTTTTGTGCTGGTGCAGACTTATACAAGCACGCAGGAACCCACCTACAGAAGGCTACGACCTTCTCTCATTCTCCAGTCATTACTGGAAGGGAGCTCCAAACCCCTGACTTTAACACCAGTTTGTACTGGCAGAAAGCTTCCACTTTCATGCTGAAGACTTCAACCCTCGAATCCACCAAATTTCTTCATCAGACTTGCGTCAAGTCTTCATGATTTCTTTGCATGAGATATTGAACCTTCATTGAATCCATATGTGCATTATAGATTCAGCCTTTTCAGAAAACAAAGTTCAATCAACAGATATCTCTTAAAGAGATTTATTCATTAATCACCCCTTGACATGCACACGTCGTACTATAATCCTCTTCTCCTTATATAGTTTTATCCTTTATTAATACAATGAGTCAAAACCACCCAACCGCTGATGGTATTCCTGGACAGGCTCAATTAGATAATCCAGCGGGGTCTACTCAAGCCCTAAACAATTTCTCATTGATCTATTTTCTTGGTTTTGGCAATTAGATAATTAATCTAAGACTTATTAATATCTCAATCAGAGATTGAGATATTAATCCAACTTTCTTCTTTAGTAAAGACCTTCCTAAGGCATACAAAAATGCTCTTTTAATATCAACCCACGTATTAAAAAATAATCCAAATTGGAACCCCAAACTACATTCTTCCATATACACTAATGCATATTCATAACACGAATCGACCCACAGGTAATTTTTATCTCCGCCATATAATGTTATAGCCAAGGTTAATAAACATTTGACTCCAGGCCCCACGTATATGATCAATAGTCCAATCAAATTCCCGTGTTGTACTTTGGTTAACCTTCGCGCATCTTCTTCATACGACCGCCATCCGATGGCTTCCCTCCAGATTGACGACGCTCATTAATATTGCGCGGCCTCCTTGGTTGATAATTAACGTGCGATGGCGCGCAGTGATGGTGGTTTTGGAACTTCGCCCAACGCCACGTGTCGACATTTCTATGGAATCGCTCCCGATTCTCAAATACCACTTTCACTGCAAAGGTGGTGCGATAAAAACCACTTCCAGCCTTAAACTGCGTTCACTGTTCATTCACAAGGTTCCGCCCCTCTACTCCAGGTTCCGTCTGCATACTTTCACCAATTAATTTCTTCATGTTATTAGATCATACAACCACAATACTGTTATACAGCTCCGAAGAAATCCTTACGAATTGTTCGACTCGATTCTCTGCGTGCATTTGATCCACCATTCGAAACATAGATAAACACCTTACTCCATAATACAGAGGGTTATCATGCAATGGTTTATTGTCTATCAATCGGGATACATAGTCGACCGTATTGAAATTGGTACCTCTAACTGTATATAGAGCACCATCAAACCCAACACCGGGTTTCTTAACTATCACTGATTTCTGAGTTCTTCATACAGTCATTATTTTCATCCTTTTTCAGAAAGTTGCCATCAAGGACAATCAATTCAATATAATAGGATACCAGAAACATATTGCCAACAATCTCCCCCTTTAGACTTGATGGCAACCATGACCAGAAATACATTCAGCAATATTCTCCCCCTTTGACATCAAGGGCAAAGGATAGATCATGATCCTTTGTACCGATAATACCATGCTCCCCTGAGATCATGCTGCATCTTTATAAATTACTTATACACTCAAGATCACAGATTCTCAAGTATGAGATCAGACTACAACAAAAAAATTGAATGCCAACAATGCATCCTTGCCCTATGACCAATGCTCCCCCTTAGCCTGTGCATCTTGAACACTTTCAATGGGAGCATATCCAATTTAATCTTCTGAATCTAAGCAGATCTGATCTTTTGCATGGCAGAGACTACTCCCAGCTTTTTTCTGAGATATTCAAATGCTTCCCTGGGTAAAGGTTTGGTAAATATATCAGCAACTTGTTCTTTGGAGGGAACATACTCCAACTTCACTTTTTGTTCAAGCACTTGTTCTCATAAGAAGTGATACTTGATGGGAATGTGCTTGGTCTTGGAATTCATAATAGGATTCTTTGAAATACTGATGGCACTTGTATTATCACACATAATGGAGATAGGAGGTGAAAATTTGATTTGAATGTCTTGTAAGGTTTGCATCATCTAAAGAAGTTTAGTGCAACATGATGCGGTAGCCACATATTATGCTTCTACTGTAGATAGGGAAATAGAGCTTTGCTTCTTGCTGAACCAAGATACTATTCGGGGGGCCATATAGAATGCACCACCACTAGTGCTTTTCCGATCATCAACATTTCCAGCGCAATCTGCATCAGTGTAAGCATGAAGAGTAAGACCAGCATTCTTTGGATACCATAGTCCAAAGTCTTGAGTTCCTTGTAGATATTTGAATATTCATTTCACAGCCTAAAGGTGAGACTCTTTTGGATTAGCTTGAAATCGTCCAACAATCCCAACTGAATGCATAATGTCTGGTCTTGTCCTAGTGAGATAAAGTAGACTTCCTATCATAGATCTATATTCTGGTTGATTCACCCTGGGGGAATCATCATTAGAACTGAGATTACATCCGGTTATCATTGGTGTACTTACAGGTTTGCAATCTTCCATGCCATACTTCTTCAAGATTTTCTTAAGATATTTTGCTTGCGATAAGAATATTCCATCTGTTGCTTGTTGCACTTGCAAGCCAAGAAAGAATGTTAGTTCCCCAAGTAAAGACATTTCAAATTCTTGCTGCATATCAGAAGAAAATTTTTGACTCGTAGGCTCTTCATTACTTCCAAAAATGATATCATCAACATATACAACCACAATTAATAGTTTATCGTTTTCAGTTTTTGTGTATAGGTTGCTATCAGCAGACCCCTTAGAAAATCCTTGTTGATGAAGATATTTGTCAAGACGATAGTACCATGCCCTTGGAGCTTGTTTGAGACCATATAGAGCCTTTTTAAGTCTAAAAAAAAGTTTTTCATCATTTCTCAAAATGAATCCTTCTGGTTGTTCTATATAAACATCTTCTTCTAGATCACCATTGAGAAAGGCAGATTTAACATCCATTTGATAAACTTTGATTTGTTGGAAGCTTGAAAAAGCAAGAAAAATTCTTATGGCTTCAAGTCTAGATACAGGGGCAAAATTTTCTTCAAAGTCTATACCTTCTTGTTGAGCGTACCCTTTGCAAACAAGTCTAGCTTTATTTCTTATAACATCCCCATTCTCATTTAACTTATTTTTGAATATCCATTTAGTTCCAATCACATTTTTGTCATGAGGTCTTGGTACTAATTCCCAAGTGTGATTATTTTCAATTTGATCAAGTTCTTCATTCATGGCTTGAATCCAACATTCATCTTTGCTGGCTTGATTGACATTTTGTGGTTCAATAGTGGATATAAATGCCAGGTAACTGGAAGATCCCACAAAAGTCCTTCTTTTTTGTACACCTGCTCCCTTTTCTCCCAAAATTTGAGATTCTGGATGATTCTTTTGGACATATCTGGATGGAGCCTTTTTAGATAAATCATCTTCGGGTTCTTCATTGGGTTCACTGTTTATATCATTACTATTTGATGTAGAAGGATATATGTCATTATCATCGTCTTCATTTTTTGTTTGTTTTTCTTCTTTTGGAGTTGCAGGAGACTCATCAATAACAACATCTATACAGTCAACAATATTCCGAAGTCTTTTATTGTAACATTTATATGCCCTACTCCTAGAGGAGTAACCAAGAAATATTCCTTCATCTGCTCTGGGTTCAAACTTGCCAAGTTTTTCATCATTATTTTTTATAAAGCATTTTCTCCCAAAAACTCTAAAGTGCTTTACAGTGGGAGGATTGCCATACCATAGTTCATATGGAGTGTAGAGCTATAAAAAGGGTCTCTTTCACCTCTAATTACCTCACATTAATATGTCAATCCGGGAGCGTTTTGTTATTACAAAGAGTGACTCAATCCGAGGCTATCATTTGTCAGAGTAATGCTAGTAGTACAGTGCTTAAGAAATACAAGAGTAAACGGATGCTTGCTGATAACTAAATTACTTCAAAGGATAAATCACACACTCCGAAAACTCAATAGTTTATCAGTCAAGGGTTCGGCAGTGATAACCCATCCCTTAGGAAACTGATGGAAAGGAAACTAGAGCATAGGCCATACCATAGTTCATATGGAGTTTTATCACTATTTACATGAACATGTGCCTTGTTAAGAATATTTACCGCTGTATGAGATGCTTCTCCCCAAAATGTGTCAGGTGTTCCGGAATCATCAAGCATAGCTCTAGCCATTTGTTGAACTATTCTATTCATTATTTCTGCTACGCCATTTTGTTGTGGAGTGCCAGCTACAGAAAACTGCCTTTTTATGCCATGTTGTTCACAAAATTCAAGGAATTCATCTGATGTATATTCTCCTCCTCGATCAGATCTAAGACACTTGATTTTTAGATCTAATTCATTTTCAACCATTGCTTTGAAGATCTGAAATTTCTCAAATTCTTCATCTTTGTGTTTAATCAACCCAATCCACCACATTCTAGAGAAATCATCAATAAATAAGATATAGTATTGTTCACCACGTGGTGAATTTTTCTTCATAGGTCCACATATGTCAGTATGAATGAGTTCAAGAGGCTTACTTGATGATCCTTCCTTGGCATTAAATTGCACTCTGGTTTGCTTACCGAATTGGCAAGATTTGCATATGATACTTTCAGGTAGAGAAATATTGGGAAGATCACGAACTGCTTTGAGTCTGCTTGATTTGTTGATTTGAGACAAGCTCAGATGCCCCAACCTTCTATGCCATAGCCAGTTTATATCTCATTAAGCCTACCAAGATCTATTGGAAGGCAGGCAAGCATGTATTGAGATATCTCAGAGGCACATCGGGATATGGATTATGGTATAGACAGTCGGATGAGGTGAAGCTGTGTGGCTTCACGGATGTAGATTGGGCAGGGAGCCCAATGGACAGAAACAGCACATCTGGAGGGATTTTCAGTATCGGGTCGTCAGCAGTTTCTTGGTACATCATGAAGAAGAGATCCGTGGCACTCATTTCAGTAGAGGCTGAGTATATGGCAGGGAGTTTGGCTGCATGCGAGGCTATATGGATGAGGAAGATCCTGGTCGAGTTGTTCGGTTCACACTTAGATCCTACTGTGATATATTGTGATAATCAGAGTTGCATCAAAATCTCGGTTAATCCAGTATTTCATGATATATCTAAACACATTGACATCTGATATCATCATATCAGAGATTGTGTGTAGCGGAAGATCATGTTACTTTCATACATTCCCACGGAGGATCAGGATGCTGATATCTTGACGAAGGCGCTCACCAGGAGAAAATTCGAATACCACAGGGGCAAGATAGGGGTGGCAGATAATCCTTATCTTGTTGAGAGGGAGTGTTGATATTGCAACAAGATGATTATCTTAGTGGAAAGAAGTCGCCTTCACTAAGTGGGCCTGCAGGCTATTTTTGGCGCAAGTCTATTTTTAGACTATGTCTATTTTTAGACATGTCGATCATGTTCTATGAATTGCAGGATGCTATTTGTGGATGGTTGGTCGAGTCGGAAAAAATAGATGGAATTATATTTTTAGAGATATTGGGCAGAATCTATTTTTAGATTGCCAGTCTAAAAATAGATATGTCGAATATTATTAGCTCTTAATAATATTTGGACTATGAACATTATCTTATTTTCTTGGAGCAATTCAGTTAAGTGCACAGATACGACACAGAAGATGACAAAAGGAATGAAGCTATTCCTGAGGGTTAAGTGGAGCTATTGCATGGATACTTCAGTTAGAACTCATGTGACAGAGTTTGGTGGAGTTATTGAGCTAGTTGATGGAGTTGTGTTCAGTTTAACTGAGTTAAACATAGTTGAGCTAGTTGTATCTAGTCTAACTGATTGATACACTATTGAGAGTGGTGTGAATTAATTATTAATTAATTCACTAATTACCAACTCATTAATAAACTAAAGAGTACATTAGTTAACTATAGTGCTTGGATAGTTTCAATGGAGACCAGTGAAGAGGTAGGTGAAAGAGCAGTGTGACTATCAGTTGTGACTATACTGTTGCATGATTTGCAACAACCAATGATTAGAGATCCCAATGAGGATTGCATGAGCAAGGCTGACCAATTCGAGTTCATTCAGAGCCATTATTCAGCAGTGATTGCGCAGTAGAGGCATGCTATCAGGTGGCAGAGATTGGAGCATGTGATTTGCTAGATCGGGGCTTGATTAGTGTGTAGAAATTGGAGATTATACTGAGAGCTTGTAAAGAGCTTTGTATAATGATTGTTACATTATATCTATAAAATATATAGATAGTTGGGGTTTTTTAGCTTTAAGATTTCCCATAAAATACTGTGTTCATATGTGTGATTTTTTATGGTTTTAATGTGCGCATGTGATTATTTTTATTTCCGCAATTAATGATCAATGGTAGAAGAGATTCTGTATTGTGCATGAAGTTAAAATAGTGTGTGATCAAGAGAATCTCAGTGACTAATATATCAGTTATTCAAATTTATACATGAAGGATTTGAGATATTCAACAATGATTCACATGTGTACAAACTCAAAAGAGCGTTGTATGGCCTGAAGCAAGCACCATGTGCTTGGTACACTCAGATCGACAACTATTTCACTGGAATTGGCTTCACCAAGAGTGAGGCAGATGAAAACCTGTACCAAATTGTGGTGGAGGGTAAGCTTTTAATCATTGTTCTTTATGTTGATGATTTAATACTAATAGGTGATGAGCAGTTGATACACTCATGCAAGGAAAATATTGCAAAGGAGTTTGAGATGAAGAATTTGGGCCTCCATTATTTCCTTGGATTCGAAATATGGCAGTGAGAAGGTGAACTGTTTCTGTCTCAAGGCAAGTATGCTCGGGAGATACTTGGTAAGTTTCACATGGAGGACTGCAAGCCCATGGATACTCCTCTTCCAAGAAATTGCAGGAAAGAGGATGCTACATCGGCAGAGGTAGTGGATGCCACTGTTTATTGACAATTGGTGGGTTCGCTCATGTATTTAGTTAATACAAGACCGAACATATGTTATGCAGTGAAACAACTTAGTCAAGTGATGGTTGAGCCTACCAAGCTCTTTTGGAAGGCAGGCAAGCATGTCCTGAGATATCTCAGGGAAAAATTTGAGTATGGCTTATGGTACAGACAGATAGATGAGGTGAAGTTGCATGGTTTCACGAATGCAGATTGGGCAGGTAGCCCAACAGATAGAAAGAGCACATCAGGAGGGGTTTTCAGTATCAGATCTACAACAATTTCTTGGTACAACAGGAAACAAAGATCCGTGGCACTCAGTTCAGCAGAAGAATAATACATGGTAGCAAGTCAAGCTGCATGTGAGGCTATCTGGATGAGGAAGATCCTGTTCGGTTTGTTCGGTTCTCATTTAGATCCTATAGTGATACATTGTGATAATCAAATTTGCATTAAAATCTCGTTTGATCTTGTGTTTCATGATAGATCTAATCATATAGATATCCGGTATCATCATATCAGATATTGTGTGCAGCGGAAGATCATGTTGCTTGAGTAGATTCCTACGGAAGATCAGGATGTAGATATTCTGACGAAGGCGCTTAGCATGAGCAAATTTGAATACCATAGAGGCAGGATCGGGGTGAAGGATAATCCCAATCTTGTTGAGAGGGAGTGTTGAGATTCAACAAGATGATGAGCTTAGTGAAAAGTAAGCACCTTCACTAAGTGGGGCCCACAGGATATTTTTAGGTGTATGTCTATTTTTAGACACGGTGAGCATATTCTATAAGTTGTAGGATGCTTTTTGTAGATGGTTGATCAAATGTGAAAAATAGATGAGATTCTATTTTTAGAATATTGAGCGAACTCTATTTATAGATCGTTAATCTAAAAATAGATGCATGTCAATTATTATTAGCCCTTAATAATAATCTGACAATAAATATCAACATATTATTTTGGAACACTTTATTTCAGTGAACAGATTTGGAAAATCAGTGGGCTTAGGAATTACGCAATTCCTAGGGTGGTTGGTGACTCATGCATGGAGGACTCAGTTAGAACTGAAGTGGAAAAGTTATGATAGAGTTGGAAGAGTAGTTACGGGAATTGTTATATATTTTAACTCAGTTAAGTGAGTTAAACTCAGTTGTGGTAGTTGTATCTAGTTCAAAATGAAGATATGCTAGTGAGATTTTATTGAATTAATTATTTAATTAATTCATAACTAGAGACTCACTTGCAATTGAACAAATACATCAGTTAAATACTTGCATGTCAGTTCTAGTGGAGACCCAGTGGAGAGATAGGTGAAAGGGTGAGATGGACTATCTGTTGTGACTATAGTGATGCATTAAATGCATCTGACACACATTGGAGATGCCAATGAGGATTGCGTAGTCAAGGCAAGGCCAATTTGAATTCATTCAGAGATCTTCTTCAATAGGGATTGCGCAGTGGAGGCAGACTGTCAGGAGGCAAGAAATTGGTGCATAGAGATGAAAATTTCTGCATGACAGTGTGTAATGATTTTTTATTGTACTGAGAGCTTGATGTACTAAGATTTGTATGATATTATTACATGATTCCATTGATATATATAATATATGATAGTTGGGGTTTTTAGCAACATGGTATTGGAATATGATGTTTCTAAGTGAACTTCCTGGATAATGATTTGTCGTCGAAAGGAAGCCACCTTATTGTGAAACGGGAGTTACTGATTTCAGAGACAAAGGTATGACTTGATATAGAAATGTTGAGGGATGACTATCATGATAATGAATGTTTATGAGTATTGCAGAAGGATGAGTATTTATTGGATGACTTCTCTTGAACATATTGGCGATACTGATATGAGTTGGCAACATTGAACCAAAACTGAAGTGAAGTTATGATGAAACATAGGTATGAATGAACCGTCAAGAAGATTACCCAACCCAAACAGTCACGATGACGAAGTGAAGTGTCATGTTCAAGAGCGACCTGCTATCGTAAAAAGTTCTGTTCACTTTCCCAAATTTTCCCCGGTCATTTGTCGACCAGTACCTCTTTATTTTTTAACAAGCTTGAGGAGGATAACATATGCTTGATCTATAATTCAACCCTTCGGGCGAATAAAGTATTGCTTATTAATAATTTAACGAGTCTAGAGATGAATGAAACTCGATTCTTGCCATGATCGACAAGTCCGTGCTATTTTATGTTTTAACGAGCCTAATGACAGTGATAACCCAATCCTTTTTCATATTTAGAGAGTTTGAAAAAGAGAACGAAAGAAAACTCCAAAAGTACTTTTTTGTAAAGTTTTCGCTCAGATCCAAAAAAGTCTAAAATAATAACTGAGAGAATCTATTTAGTCATGTTTGACCAAGGTATTCCTTTTTCGTAAATAATCTATCTTAGTCCGGAAAATGGTTAAACTTATACTGAGTAGATATCAATTCATTTACTTTTACGAGCTCGAAAAGAAAAGTGCTCAGAAATATTTTCACATTATCGGAGTCTGAAAAGAGCTAAAAGAAGACTCTAGGGGTTCCTTTTTCACTGTTACCAAAGCTCGAAAAAGAGATAAAAATGCGCTTCAAATCCTTTTTCATTTTTAACAAAGCTCGAAAAATAAGGAGAAAAAGTATGCTTTGTGGTCAAATCATTCTTGAAATAAATCTACACGGCTAATCTTTTCATCAATTGTAAAACTTGTTCAAAACAACATCAAATGGATTAAAAATACATGTTTCATGATAAAAAAACATAATAAAACCATAGTCATAGAAATAAATATGACTTGAAAACAATTAAATGACTATTAAAAAGAGTTTTACTATTCATTTTTACCATTCCATAGTTACCTTTTTTATTTTGGAGCTCTGAAATTGATTTTGCCCCCAAAATTTAGCTGATGATTGTGATCGTTTCTGTGGACGGATTTCATTTCCGTTTAATCCATGTTAGTGCCATGAACCTTCTCTTTCCTTCAGTAATCATTTCATTTCCTTTCACTAAATTTTTTTAGGGTTTTGGGGTCCCTAGGGTAAATTCTGCTCCGAAAGAGGGTAATGCACCCTTAGACATTGAAAAGTGCATTGCATAGCAGCTAAAATGAATGCTAACTACATATACAACACACTGTCTCTTGTCCAGGGTTGAGTTGGGCGCAATTTTCATTTTGATTTTTGCATCATGCCCAAAACTTGCCTAATTTTTTGCATTGAATGGAATCTAATGGTTCTTATGGTTATATTTCAGGTTTTCATCGGATTACAATGATGATTACGTGCAGAGAAAGAGAACATGAAGAATAGGATATGATTTCCCTAAATGATTCGGGCACAGTAAGAGCCCTAAGAGATTGTGGAATGTTAAAGTACTTCTGGTTGTCAGGGATGAAGCAACAAATATAACCCTTGGAGTTCTTAGTTCAAGCATGGGATCCAGCTATCGAGGAATTTCATATGGTTCCCATAATAGTAGAGGATGTATACTTTCTCACAGGTTTGTTGAGGAGAGGCTTGCCTATTTTTCTCTCAGTGTATATTATTGGAGGAGAGACCATTAGAGATTATGTTTTGCAACATTGTTATCTAGGGGCAGAGCCAAGCAAAGATGGAAATATAAACTTCTAGGATGTTAGATATTTTCCTTTGAGAACCATCCTTTTCATGATCACAAAACTTGCTGGCACCGTTACACTACATGTAGCGAATAGATTGTATATGCAGTACACGCTAGAGTGTATGGAGCCAATAGTCTTAAACTGGTATGAAGCTGTACTTTCTCAGATAATAGAACAATTGAACAAATCAAAGGGAGGAAGGAAGAAGAACTTCAGTTATCTTTCGATCCTCATATCATTTTCCTTGGAACGGATTTCACTGATGAAACCACAACATGTGACACTGGATGTGTCTAATCCTAGAGATCCGAGGATGCAGAGATGGGTAGAAATAATGGGTAGGCATGTAGGCCAATCAACCATTGTGTTCTCAACTATGTTCTTCGCCTGGTTCAGGCGAAATATTGTTGCCATTTATGAGTATGCATACACAAACATTAATTTCCAGGGAGATCCAGATTTAGCTTCACCAGAAGGTGCTCAGTGGGGTGAAATAGGTAAGAATTTTTTTACCACGTTTTTATTTTTCTAAGGTTTATACAATTTTTTTGTATTTTTATGTTTTCCCAAGACTAAAACAAATGTTTTATGTAATGCAGCTGTTGGTCGAGTTCAATCGGTGGAGGAACCAGAGCGTGTAGCAGATGAGCCAGCAAAGAGGGTTGTCGGGAGAGTAGTCCTTCAGGATCTTGACATGGCTAAGACTCTGACTGAGCTTTGGTAGCACATAGAGGGGTTGACCTTTGGGATTTCACATTTCCGGATAAAAGAGTTACTGATACATGAGCATGAGGCTTCGAGATAAAAGACTTCTTTTTTATTTCAAAAATACAAAAAAAATTTACAAGCAAAGGAGTGGGTTCCTTTAGCCGGAAATTTATTATTTTGGTAGATAGGGATTTGAACTGATTTGTAATTAGTTCAATGTATTTAGTTTTTATTTGAGGATTTTAGGGAAAATATCATGCCAAGCGATTTGATCTAAAACTAGACAAATTCGATCCTTTTGAAGCGGATCTGAATGTTTGTATGGACTATTTATGTAAGTTTGGATAGCGTGAATGAGGATTTTGACTATAGAAAGTTTGATTTACAGAAATTAATTTCTCTGTGTGTGAATGTCAAATCTCGGAGGGTTTTAGTTATCCATCGAAATTTTTCTGGTGTTTGATTTCCAGTTGAGTTCTATGTGTGTTAAATCAGATGAAATCTGTGTGTCTACATTTAAATTCCACATCTACTGTGAGGTCGGAAATGTTTACTAGTATTGTTAACCAAGAGTTATTAGTTATTGATACCTGAAAGCGGATTTCAGAGGTCAGTATGAATCTTAATCGCAAGTGTACGAAAAAGGCTCACTTTAGCTGTGCATAACAAACAACCCTAATAGCAAAGATGGCTGCCAATATCTTTATATCTGCAATTAGGTAACCAAGATAAATGCTGCAAAAATCTAGATCTATGCATTGAAGACATTAAACAGTAAATAAAAACAAGAGTTTCTCCATGCATCCAATAGAAAAACAAGAATATGTTTAAAGTATTTTGTATTTATGGCACCTGGGAGGAGAACATAGAAGGATGTTACCGTTCCTCCTCAATGGGATGGGTTCTTGTAAGTCCTTAGCACTTCATATATAAAATCCCTCTCTCTTGATGGTGTAGAAAACCCATACAGAAATGGAACTCAAAGGGAGCTCACAAGAAAAATGATAGAAAAATATGACAATGACGGTGGAACAAAGTCAGACCAAAAGTATAGATCCAGAGTGATCTTTAGGAAACAAAAGGTAGTGAATGAATGCAGAAACCCTTCTAATTATAACAAAATGTTGAGTTAGTCTAGATATTGGTGCATAATTAAAATATTATTAACCAAATAAAGATCCAAATTTTATGGAATATCTTATTTTATTTGTTGGAGGGAAAAATAATTTGACTTGGGTCAAATCCCTCTATTTGTAAATAATAAATAAATAAATGATTTATTTATTATTTTAAGGATGTGGTTGAGTAATAATCAAATAAATAATTATTTATGAATGATTTAGTCAAATTTAACAAGGAATATTATTTAAATAAGGTTTAAATAATTATTCCTAGAAAATGATAAGATAAATAGTGATTTATCTAATTAAGTTTCCTGTTTTGGGTTAAATATGACCAGGAATATTAATTAAAATGATGTTTAACTAATTATTCCTTGAGGAAAATCAAACAAATGTATATTTATTTAATATTTCCTCATGAGGTTTCCTGTTTATACCATAAACAACTTAATAAAGGTGGTTTACTAAGTTATTTTCATAGTGAAAGCAATTTTACTTAGGGTAAAATTGGTCTTACATGGTGTACTTAGGTCCATCTAATAGTAACAGGTTAAATGACCAAAAAATGGTGTAACAAATTTCCCCCCAGCGTGCGAGCATTAGGAGCTAATCGTATGACCGAAGTACATTGTAAGAACTCAATCACTAGAAACCGAAGGGGAAGTCAGAGAGAGAGAAATATAAGGTAGACTAAAGCGCTAAAGGACTAGACCTGGAGGAGGTGAGACTTCCAAGTGTGATAAGTCTCTTTTATGAGTGAGTATCTATGCTATAGGTGGTAGGGGAGGCATACCTATGCTCGCCGAGACAAAGTACAAAGAATAATGTGTCCAATAAACATGGTACTGAACTAAATAGTACACGCTAGCATAAACATGAGCCAGATAAAAATATGATAATGAATCCCACATACATACTGTGCCTGGGATAACAACCAGAACTTATACAATAATATCTGAGTACATGAGATAAAAATGCAACCCAAATGCCCCTGTAAACAGGAAAGGGTTATGAAAATATGACTGATACATGCAAACAAAAAGGCACTACAAGCAGCTAAGGCCGATATCATAAAAAATATGGAGTTGCATCAAAGGCTGTAATGAAGAGGTCATCCGGGCATGTGGGGTGTACCTATAGGGCCACCCCCTCATGAGGGCTGAAACATCTCAAACACACCCAGGAATCATCAGTATTAGTTGATGCATCACTGAACCATCAAGTATACAAATATCAATCATGCTGAAAGGAGCTGGAGCTAAGAAACAATCAAGTCAAATGTTAATAAGGAGTCCCTTTGTCTGATCCTAGGCACCAAACAAGAGTGGAAGCTGGAACCAAGGTACACCACCCTCTAGACCTGTCTTCTGGAATAAATGATCTGATGTCGATAGAAGGAGTTCCGCCATAGGTGAGGCAATAAGGGGTCCTCAACTAAGACACGAGATAAAATAATAGAGTGACTGACAGAATGACACCAGGGATGATGATGAAATGGGAGGTATTGAGTAGCGGACATACAACTTCCCTTTTTAGAGCATAAAGGGCATGGATGATGTGGTAGAGACTGACACAATATCAAGGGGGATAGGGGACAGTAGGACTAAAGGCCATGATGTGCGACAAGAGAGAGGAACCAAGAAATGAAGGATGGTGGACTATAGAGGGATACAAAAGGACTTGGGATAGACTCCATGAATGTGATGATGACTCAAATTGGATGCTCTAAACAAGGGCAACTCAATGATGCTGCCACACAGGAAAAGGTCCAATGGGGACCATAAAAACGTGAGTACAAGATGGTTACTCACGACGAAAATTGACACGAGCATGGAAAATTATGGAGGCAAAGATGTGCCCCAAGTAAAAGCGTTGCAAGTGAATAAATTCGATTTTGAGGAGTGGTGAAGTGACCCTTCTTGGAAAAAGTGTATCTTGGTGAAGTATCACATCACAAGAAATCATGAGCTGGCTACCTAAAAGAAATAGAACATGCATTTCAAGAGGGAAATACTAAGGGTAATATTTCTTAAGATAGAGTGCACAATGAGGATTAGGAAGGGGGTGTCCTTCTAAATCTCTAAGAGGTATGCCCCCTTACCTAAATCCTTACTGATGATGTAAGGACCTAGCCATAATGAGTCAAACTTCCCATGACCGAGGACATCATCGGCCTAGTCATACATTAGAACAAGATCACCTTCGTGAAAAGTACGAGGGTGGAATTTTCGATCATACTGAGCTTTGGTGCGTTTCTTAGTCGCTTCGATGGTTTGAAATGCAACATGACGGTCTTCTAAAGTGTGCTCAAGCATGATAAGTCATTGTTCTAAAGGTGGGTGTCAGGGAGAATTTTGACGACAAGATGAAGGGAGGGGTTTTCACACTCGACTGGTAAAAATGCCTCCTCTTCGAAAATAAGGTGGAAAAGAGTAAAACCAGTGGTAGTTTTAACAGAAGTTCTATAGGCCCACAAATTAGGGAAGAGCATAAGGTTCCAGTTGGTTTTGGGCTTATCCACCATCCATTGAAGCATGGTTTTAAGGATTTTATTGACTGCTTCAACTTGGCCATTAACTTGGGGGTAATAGGAGGAGGAATATTGGTGCTCAAAACCCAACAGTGAGGATAGCTCACACCATATATCATCTTCAAAATGTCGACCATGGTCAGAGACCAATTGTTTCAAAACTCTGAATCGAGCGATAACATGGTTAAAGAAAAAGAGGGCTATGGTAGCTGCTGTGTTGTTAAAAGTTGGCATGGCCTTAGCCCATTTTGTGAAATAGTCAACCGCCACAATGATATACTTGTGGTTACCAGAAAATGAGGGTCGACACTCCATAAAGTCTATGGCCCACTTATAGAAGGGACCAGATGAGATGACAGGATGGAGGGGATCCGGAGGAGCTCGCGCCTTAGGGGCGAAATGTTGGAAATTGGAACAGTGTTTGACTGCTTCAGTGCAATCACTGAAGAGAGAAGGCCAAAAATACCCAGTGTGCATGATTTTATAGGCAGTGGCAAGACCAGAGAGGTGGCCACCATAAGCGCCGCTATGACAGGCATTGAGGACTTGATCCGCTTCAGCGTGCGTGAGACAAAGATGAAGGATAGAATTTACATCGCGACGATAAAGGTCATCACCGATAAGAAGATAGCGTGGGGCCTGGTGTTAGATACGTCGTCAAGCATCACGATCAAGATGTAGGGTGAAATTTTGGGTTTGCAAATAGGTAAGAATGTCACCATACCAAGGATCATCTATGGTAATGGCAAACAAATGTTCATATGGAAATCATCATTAACTAGAGGATCCTGTGTACCAGTAGGTAATTCAAAAATGAGTTCAGCGAGGGCTAAACCTTTCTTACTTTTGGGTGTGAAAAATTCAAGATCGAATTCCCAGAGGATAACGATCCAACGGGTGTGCTTCCCATTGATGAGTCGATGACTCAATAGGAAGGCCATAGGGTTGGAATTAGTCACGACCTTGGTGGAATGCATGAGGATGTAATGACGAAGTTTTTGGACCGAGAACACGACAACCAGTGCTAATTTATCTTCGTGTGAGTAGGATACAGGAGGTCCTACAAGGTTCTTACTGAAATAATATATAACATGCTCAATTTCGTTGTCATCTTCCTGAATAAGGACTCCAACGACCGAATAGGTGGAAGCAGATATGTACAGGATGAAATCCTTATCAAAGTCAGGGGGACGGATCAAGGGAGCGGATGTGAGAGCATATTTCACGGCATCAAAAGACTCTTGAGCATAGGCATCCCATACGAATGGAATTTTAGATCAGAGGAGTTTAAGGAACCCATGCGTAGTGGTGGCATAGTTAGGCGTGAACCGGTGAAGGGAATTTGCTTTGCCTTGAAGGCTGTGTAACTAGCATAAGGTACGAGGAATAGGAAGCTCAAGGATGGCTTGAACTTTCAATGGGTCAAGTTTTATACAAGTTTTAGACACAATGAAGCCTAGAAGATGACCGACAGGAACACAAAAGACACACTTTAGTGGGTTGAGGTGGATATTATACTTGTGACATCGAAGAAAGAGGGTACGCAGATCGTGAATGTGTTGCGCCCGATGTTTAGAATGTGCAGTGAGGTCATCTAAATAAGCAAGGATAATATGAGCCAGGTCATGGAAACAGTAAGACATGGCTCGCTAAAAATTGGCTCTGGCGTTTTTAAGGCCGAATGCCATGACCAAGTAGGCGAAGGTTCCCCACTGACTAATAAACGCAGTCTTAAGCTGATCAACATGATGGATAAAAATTTGGTTGTACCTAGAGAAACCATCCCTGAAGGATAGAACCTCGTGCCCCACACACTCATCAATGATTTGGTCAATGAATGGTGTGGGGAAGTTGTCTTTGGGGCAAGCTTTATTCAGGTCGCGAAAGTCAGTGTAAACATAGTTGGTGCCTTGTTTCTTAAGAACGGGAACCAGGTTGGACACCCAAGTGGTGTATTCGATAGGATAGATAAAACTAGCCTGCTTGAGCTTATCGATTTCAGCTTTGACAACCTCTCGTCTGGAAGGATTAATGGGTCTCAAATTTTGATGGACATGATTGGCATCGAGCCATGTATCAATATGGTGTTCAACAATGGTGGGATCAAGTCCGGGAATTTCTGAATAGGACCAGGCAAAAACATCGCGTAATTATTTAAAGAGCTTGATGTGAGCCTCAATTTCTTTCGGGGTTCATTGGGCGCCCAAGGTGATATTTTCTTCTACCCCTGGTTTGTCAGAAATGTCAATTTTAATGGTAGGATATATATTGGCCATATTTCCTTCTTCGAAAGCATCTGGTGCAGGGATGGGATTTCTAAAACAATCAACTTCATTAGGAATGAAGTCTTTAGTTTCCATAGCATATTGGTCATGGGACTACTGTGGGAGGAAGTACGCACGGTGGTGCATATCATCCCATGGAAAGTCAGGGTCGGTCATTGCTTCCATAATGTCTTCATCGGAATGAAAGATGGGATGAATGGAGGAAGGGAGACCACCTGACACGGTAGAGCTACCTGACTCATCATCATGTGAAGAAAGGCTCACATGCACAACGTCATGGGGGATGACCGAAGAGCAAGCAGGTAAAGGATCTACCAATGTTGAGCCCAGTGTGATCGCTGAAGGGAGGTCAGGCGAAACATCAGGGGATGTCTCCATGGGGGCTTCCACCGAGGGTCTCATGGATGATGATAGGTAGAAAATGGTGGCTGAAGGCTTTGTCATTTTGACCTAAGGAGGGGGAATATAAATGGGAGCAGGCAGATCCTCCGGTTCGACCGAAGTAGAACTTGCAAACAAGGGGGAGGTGAACTTGTTATGCTTGGCCTCGAATTGGTAGAATGCTTCCAAAGAGGAAGGATACTCTTCAAGGTGGGGACAGAGGTGAGAGTAGTGGCCATGGAAATCACACAAAGCACAAGGGTGATTTGTGCACAAGGATTTGAGTTTCGAGACTGAATCAGGTATACTGACGTAGACCTCAGGGATATCAGATTATAGAAACGTCTCATTGACCATGGGCTTGAGGTGAGGCAACTCCGGACAAGTATGGGTGGCTTGGCCGATAACATCACACAAAGAACACTGGATAGCACACTTTAGCGGTCGAGGAGGGGCAGGGTTTGTCAGGGTAGCCTTGTCTTTGGTTTCCTTCTTGCTAGATTTTCCCTCGTTACCCAAAGCTATTGCAATAGGAGGAGGTTCATGTTGAGGCACTTTAGCAGTGGGAGAAGTCATAGGGATCGGTTGAACCGAGGTCAAAGCAAGATAAGGTTTGGGTTGACTAGGCGATGTAGTAGCTGGGGGATCAAGATACTAAACGAGAATCCCCAGGGTCAGGTTATGAAGAGATAGGGTGGTCATGACAGGTATCGAGTACACTCCAGGAGGCAGAGCTAGGAACAGTATGTGACTGGAGGGGTAATGGCTAGGCAGGACGAATCCAAGATGGTTAAGGACTGGAGGAACCATTCCAAGAGGGTAGAGAGGCTCATGGATACAAATTGTATGTGAAGGGCTAGGAGGAGGGGCTCTAGAACGCTGAATCGAAGGGCTAGGAGTAGGCTGCGGAGGGTGAGGCTGCTGACTAGCTGAAGCGGGCTGCTTGAGGGAAGCCTGAGACGATTGCATCATGCAAACATTCGATGAGCTGGGATCAGAGACAAGAGGAGGAAGACCAGGGAAAGTACCAAGAAAAGAGGAGTCTTTGTACAATTCAGGTGAGACACTGGTCAAAGGATCGACGATTTTCTTATTGGCTACCGAAGAGATGATGGACTCAGGGGAGGTCTGAGACTTCGATTCGTAATATGTCAACTGGTCAATGGTGACTATCTTTCCTTTATGAGGGAAGGAAATCTTGTGGTGAACCATAGATGGGACAACATACATCGCATAGGTGTAGCTACAACCCAATAGAATGTTTTAAACTAAGGGGGAATTAATGACTTCTACGTCAACACAAACAGTCTTGCCTGCAAGAGTAATAGGACAATTGCAGAATAGGCCAATGGGCTGAGAAGCACGGCCATCCCACGCTTGGAGAGTGATCGTGGAAGGGGATAACTCAGGTGATCTGAGTTGCTTCCAAACCAAAGCGGACATCACACAGGTGGATGCCCCCTCATCAATGATACACCGGGAAACGTCGGTGTTCTAGATCTTAAATGGGATTTGGAAGGTGACGGAAGAAGGAAGAGGAGGATGTTATGACTGGTCAACATCGAAGACGATCAAGTGATCATTTGAAGGATCTACAATGCCCATGACAGATAGTAGAGATTTTCGTTGTGAAGGGCAGAACTGGAGGAGTTTCAACGTTGAGATGGCAGCAAGAGAATGCGCCAAATCATCTACTATACTATACGAATGGGAAGCTTTGCCATAAGTAGTGTTCCGGTGTAGTGGTCCCTGAGGGATCTTGGTATGAACCTTTGCCTTAGGCTGAGGTATTTGCAAAGGACCATTAGTTGTCGAAAGATGCTCTATAGAACTTGAAGAAGGTGGCTCGGGGATAGACGTAGCGGGAGGCTTGTTGTATTGATGGGACTGAGTCTGAAGGTTGAGATCAATGGTTATAGGTTGGTCAGAGTTCATCATGAGAATATGGTAATCAAAGGTACCAAATGGAGGAGGTTGAGTGGCCACCTAACCTTTAGGTGGTTGGGCAGCCACAAATCCTTTCTGAGGGAAGGGATTAGTAAACATAGCAGACTGACTAGGCGCAACACTGGGAGGGACCAAAGGGGAGGCTTGCTATCCTCGCAATGTTTCTTGAGACTCCCACATCTGTCGCATCTGTGGTAAAAGAGGAAAATTGTGCGTGTAATGACCATAAACACCACAACAATAACAATGCTTATTTGTGCGAACAGACCTGTCCTGCTTGGGATGAGTACCCTGTTGTTGGTTAACAGTGTTAGGAGCATTATTTTGTAGATCAGGTCCAGGATTATCAGGGGCAGATTGATTTTGAGTTCCTTTACTCTTTTTTTTGGAGGGAGGAGGATTAGTCGCACCCTGCGGTGCATACACTTGCCCCTGAGGGGGTGGTGGCTATTGTTGCAGGGCTTGAGAAGGAAAGGGAGGCGGAGGTGCTAATGCTAGAGGAGCTAGAGCACCAGGATGCAGATATTGATAATAAGGAGGTTGGATAAAATTGTGGTAAATAGGAGATTGGGAAAAAGGAGGAGGCATGCCGTATCCTGGATACATGCTACTAGGAGGGGGAAAGTGCTGGAGGTTCTGGCCCCTCCCTGAGGAAAATGATAGCCCATGGGAGGCTGAGCGCATGGATGAGAAAGAGCTCCAACGATACCATCGGCGGCATGAGATGCCCCCGGTGCGTTGGCACCACCGGGTCTAGGAAGATCAGGTAGAATGGTATAAACATAACCAAACTGAGCATAGATCAGGCCATATTTTAACGCAATATGGAGAGCGGCGTCTTTGGTTTGAGGGAAATGCGATGCGAAATCTTTTCCTATAGCAGGAAGAAGAGATCTAAGGAACCAGTCCATATAGACACAGTCTTCGAAGGTAGGGGCTTGGCATAGGCTATTTCTTCTCCGCCATTCCTGGACAAGATCGGATATGCGGGTCGCAGACGATTGACGGAAAGAAGTCAAAAGTTCGTTACGAGTGTCATAATGAAGGGGAAGCTGGAAATAAGACAAAAAATCCCAAGAAAGAGTCGCAAAGGTGGTATGAGAAGATGAGGCCTGATCAACATACCACTTTCAAGCTTCTCCAGTAAGCGTACATTGGAGCAACCGAAGACGGATAGAGTCATCAGTAATGGAGTTAGAAGAACACCACATGTGGAAAGATCAAACATGATTTGTTGGATCTTCTCCAACAAGACCTTCAAACTTGGGGATGTCAAAATGGAGCTTGGTCAGCATAACAGGCCAACTAGCGTCATGGTGTATAGGGTCATTGATAAACTAGTTAAAATCTCCAAGTCCGGAGTCCGCCACATAGGGCGATGAATGTAGAAGCCTAGCCAGGCCTCACTCATAGTATTCCCAGCATTAGGCTGTGGCGCTCACTCGCATTAGGTCCCGAACTTTTACATGCAGGCGGGCAGACAAGGAGAACCGGGGGGTGGGAATTGAAGGAGAATCAATGAACTAGAAGGAGGAGCCTGAGGCAGTAGAACGATGGAGGAACACCCCACTCCACGCGAGGATGTGTATCTTCCAACCGAAACTCATATTTGAAGGCCAAAAATGTTGGTATGTGCCATATTCTTTCCATCAGGCCCCACGCACCCAGCTGCACTGTGGGCGCAATAGGTCACAGAAGGCAAACAATCTCCGCGAATTTTTTTGGTATGCGGTCCCACCCTACATGCGGACCCACCTGTTATTTTGTGCATGAGTTTGGTGATGATGGCCTGGGGCAACAGTGGTTTTCGGCCCCTGGTATTTTGTAGATCCGGTCAAGGGAACTACGGTTATGTTCTAATCCAAGGTTAATGGATTGGGGTTTATGTATGCTTCGGCATGTATATATATATGTGTTGTAACACTAAAAGGAATATAATGAAAAATCAAGCTGGTCATCCCAATTTGGGATCCAGGGGAAAATCTCTGTGTTTATCTGTTTTATGTTTTATGCTCTCGCTATTGTTTATTTTCTGTTATAAGATTCGTGTGTAGATAATTTCTGTTCAGGGTTAAAACCTACAAAGAAGTCTCTGGGATAAATGCCTTTGAGGCGCAATGGTGAAGGAAAAAACACAACAAAAAGGGAAGAGAGACCAACATGGGCGAGGAGGTGCAGTATCAACTAATTACAATGTCGAAACAAGGGCAGAGAGGTGCATGATCAATGTATTACAATGTTTAAAGTATTTTCTTGGCGGTGTTAACCAAGCTCTTCTTCACTTTGGGTGTGTGTGTTAGTGTGTAAATTTTAATTTTTAAACCCAGACGTTTGTAGAGAAAAAGAAAAAGTGTGTTGTATAACTGTAAATAAACCTACAGATAATAGTATATGAAACTGAAATAATAGAAAATAAACAGCTAATAATGCATTAATCTAAACCCAAGGAGGAAGGCCTCTCAACAACTAGTCTGTAGGTGGGAAAAAATCTAGTCAAAACACACTGAAATAGCCAATAGATCTAAGGTTGGGAGGCACAGGGATCTAAAGCTCAGATCTGCTGGAAATAGGTGTAGAAAAACAACAAAAAATCAGAGGAAAGATTGCTGTAAATGAGGTGGCGAAAGGCTATATCTCGGAGGGAAGCGGAGGGGACCCTAGAGGAAAACCCAAACAAAACTGAAAAGAGGTGTTTTGGATGGATAAATAGCCAATATAAAGTGGATTTGAAGGTAAGATATCAGATCTGAAAAATGGCTAAACACACTGAAATTTCAGACAACCTGCAGTAGCTAAAACTCTTCCACAAAAGGTGGAGGGTACTAAATACCTAGGGGGCTAGGTTCCCACTTTTTTGAGGAAAAAAGAACAATTATAGGTCCAAAACAGGTGGAGACAGAGGTCAAACAACCCTGAATAAAGGCCCATACAAACCCAAAAAACTTTCAAAAAAACTCCCGCAAAAAGTCTAGGTCGTAGTTTCTGACCTAATTTCTGCAGAGGTTGCAGGTTTTGGCCTGTTTTCTATACCCTGGAGGTTCAGGTCACAGGTTTTGGCCCAAAAAGTGTGATCTGCACTTCCGACACTCTCGGGAGCAAGTTTCATAAGAATTTGTCGTCTCAGCTGCGGCTGATGCCGATCACCTGCGCAATAGGTACGAAAACACACGGAAGTTAGAATTTTCAATGTTTTAGGGTTTTATAGGTTAAAAACAACATCAAGAAAAGAAAAAAGAGAAGCCGAAGAGAAATCCTAGGCTTTGAAGCAGCTAGATATGCAGGGATCTAAAAAATGACAAAGGTCGTAATCGTAAACCCGTGTAGAGTCGCCAGTTGTTAGTATGAATCTTGATCGCAAGTGTATGAAAAAGGCTCACTTTAGCCGTGCATAACAAACAACCCTAACAAAAAATATGGCTGCCAATATCTTTAGATCTGCAATTAGGTGACCAAGATAAATGCTACAAAAATCTAGAGCTATGCATTAAAGACATTAAATAGTAAATAAAAACAAGAGTTGCTCCATGCATCTAATAGGCAAGACAAGAATATGTTTAAAGAATTTTGTATTTATGGCACCTGGGAGGATAACATAGAAGGATGTTACCAGTCCTCCACAATGGGATGGGTTATTGTAAGTCCTCAGCACTTCAGATCTAAAATCCCTCTCTCTTGATGGTGTAGAAAAACCCAGACAGAAATGGAACTCAAAGGGAGCTCACAAGAAAAATGATAGAAAAATATGACAATGATGGTGGATCAAAGTCAGACCAAAAGTATAGATCCAGAGTGATCTTTAGGCAACAAAAGGGAGTGAATGAATGGAAAAACCCTTCTATTTATAACAAAATATTGAGTTAGTCTAGATATTGGTGCATAGTTAAAATATTATTAATCAAATCAAGATCCAACTTTTATGGAATATTTTATTATATTTGTTGGAGGGAAAAGGAATCTGACTTGGGTCAATTCTCTTTATTTGAAAATAATAAATAAATAAATGGTTTATTTATTATTTTAAGGATGTTGTTGAGTAATAATAAAATAAATAATGGTTTATTTAATTATTTATGAATGATTTAGTCAAATTTAATAAGGAATATTATTTAAATAATGTTTAAATAATTATTCCTAGAAAATAATAAGATAAATAGTGATTTTTCTAATTAATTTTCATGTTTTGGGTTAAATATGACTAGGAATATTAATTAAACTGCTATTTAACTAATTATTCCTTGAGGAAAATCAAACAAATGTAGATTTATTTTATATTTCCTCATGGGGTTTCCTTTTTAGACCATAACAACTTAATAAAGGTGGTTTACTAAGTTATTTTTCATAGTGAAAGAAATTTACTTAGGGTAAAATTGGTCTTACATGGTGTACTTAGGTCCATCTAATAGTAATAGGTTATATGACCAAAAAATGGTGTAACACAGAGTGTCAATCTGCTGAAAGAAACGAAGAAAAGGCAGCGTAATCACAAACAAATCCAAGTGGAGTTATAACCATCCGATCTGGGATCCGATGATTATCGCATAAAAAGCTGTGTGTTAGTTAACCTATTTGATGGGTGTGAATTTTTATAAATCGGATTTGATAATTTAAGTTGACTATCCAGCGTCTATGTAATCTGACGGCCCTTACATTCGAATTGTTGATCCAACGATTATCGCAATTTAACTTGTGTAGTGTTTAGTCTAATTTTTGGATGCGATAAAGTTATAAAATGGGTGTTATTAAAGTTTGAAGTCTGTTGATAAGTAATTAAAGTGATCTCTGCATTTTTGTTAAGTTTTGGGTTTCCGCTTCTTAATAAAGGAAATTTAGTATTTTTCCAAGTTAGGTAGAATAAGAAAATTGGAGGTTGATGACTGATACTCCAAAGAAAAATCAAGAAGAAGTTCCACCTAAACTTGAAGAAATAGTTTTGAAATTTGAGGGCTTATCAATAACACCTGCATCTAGCCCACTAGTTCCCCGTGCGACTGCAACGTCACACTATAGGTGTTCCTAACTGTTAGATGTGGTTTCTGCGTAGGATAGCTAGATCTATAGCATGCTACCATGAGCACCACTAGTTTACTTTTGACGTTTTGCATACATTTTGAGGTCAGATGACCAATGTGTCTTGGGCACGAAATTTTGTAAAAAACCTATAACTATCTATCAATTTGATTTCTGTGTTTTCCTATGTTTATTTCACAATCCTATTCAATGATGTGAATGTTTTCTTTACATGTGTTGAAAATGTCTGTCTAAAACTTGATTAGCCAAAGAATCAATCAATGTGTCCAAATTTCTGGAAATGTGTTGATATTGAATAAATCAAAGTGTCTTTCCAAAAGTCAAACTCTTAGGAAAAAACGATGTAGTGTTGGATTTCTAATAGTATAAACACTAATAAGTTGTAATACCACAAGTTGTGGGTCTAACCTTATGATTATGTTGTTAATACCAAATTAAATGACACAAGAGAGAAGTTCGATCAACACGCTATACTCAGAAATATTGTTCGTCGATATACTAATACAAATCCCTTGAAAACTCACTAACTCGCCGCTCGGATCGAAAATGGCCCACGTTGCAGAGGATAGATTCTGCGTACTATGACTACCACCATCAGCATATCCAACAAATGGTTCCGAAGATTCAAACATCTGTGATGAAATGTAAAGCAGATTACTAACGTCAAGAAAAATCTAAAAACAAACTAAGATAGTGAATGCAAATCAACAACATATATATATAATATAATACAAAAGATTACTACACTCATGATTAAGCATAGTAACGTTTCAAATACAACCCATTTCTACGCTACGCCAACGGAATTCCATCGTAATCAACCCACTCATAGGCACCCTTAGCAAGAACTCTTTTGACAATATAGGGGCCACGCCATAATGGCTCAAATTTCCCTATACCTATTACATCAACTTCTTGATCATAAAGAAGGACCAAGTTTCCCTCTGAGAAAATGTGAGGTTGGACATTTTTGTCGTATTGCGCCTTTATACGTCTCTTATGAGCTTCGTTGGCCAATTGGGCTTCATGACACATTTCATCAAGATGGATGAGGTTAAAAAGACACGATTCCTCTTCTTAGGTGTCAGGTAACAAGTCGATTGTGAGTTTTAATGACAATATTTCACATTGGATTGACAAGATAGCTTCCAGACCATATACCAATTGAAAGGGAGTAAATCCAGTTGCGTTTCTCACCAAGGTTTGATACGCCCACAAGGCGGAGTACAGGATCAAATGCCAGTTTCTTTTACGAACTCCTATCATTCGTTTAAGCATATGTTTAAGAATCTTGTTGATAGCTTCAACTTGTCCATTTTATTGTGGATAATAAGGAGTAGAATTATCATCTGACAATCCTAACTTGGCAGTCAATTCAGCCATCATGTGGTTGCAAAAATGCTTCCCATGATATGTAACTATAGCTTGTGGGACCCCAAACAGTGCAATAACATGATTAAAGAAAACCAATGCAGCTGTCTATCATGTATTGTTGAATGTAGGCATCGCTTCAACCCATTTGGTAAAGTAGTCTACTGCGACAATAATATAACCATGCCCCTCGGATGAATGAGGGTTATAGGTCATGAAGTCAATACCCCATTTCTAAAATGGTCCCACAAAGACAACATGATGCATTGGCGCTGGTGGTTTACGAATTTTACGATAAAAATCTGGCACACATGACAACTTCTGACCGCGAGAATGCAGTCGCGAAATATGGTAGGCAAAAAGTAACCAGCACGGAGTATCTTCTGCGCGGTAGCATATCCAAATAAATGTCCACCACAAGCCCCAGCATGAAAATCATTTAAAACATTTTCAACCTCCTCATGAGTGAGGCACCTTATTAAAATAGTATCGACACCACAACGATAAAGTGTATCGCCAACGATTAGATAATCTTTGGCTTGGTATCGAATACGTCACTATTCAGAGTGAGAGGTATCAGGCCGAAAATTTTGAGTTTGGAGATATATGATGAAATATCCATACCAAGGATCAGATGATCCGATCAGAAACAGAGACTCGTCAGGAATTGATGGTTTCGACGTAGTAGCAGTACTATCAGAGGGAAGGTAACAGAGAAGCTCTGCCAAAACTAAAGACTTCTTTGACTTGGACTTGATGAATTCCAAATCAAATTCCTGCAAAATGATAATCCATTTTGAATATTCCCCCCCAGCAATTGACGTGATAAGATATAAGTCATGGGGTTGCAATCCGAAACGATAATGGTTTTTTGGAATAGGATATAGTGGAAAAATCTTTGGATAGCTTGAACAGCTGCCAAGGCAAGATTTTCTACATATGAATACTTAACTTCCGTATGATTGAGATTATGACTCAAATAATAAATTAGATGTTCTTTCCCATCTTCTACTTGGACCGATACCATAGCAATGGTCGTTTCAGTCACGACGATATATAGGAAATAATCATTTTGGTAAATAGGGGGATACATTAATGAAGTCTGGACAAGAGTATCCTTAACAACATCAAAAGAAGCTTGCGCAACTTGGTCCCAATGGAAGGGAAGCCACTTTTTCAAAAGTCGAGTAAATGCTTTAGCCATTTCGACGTAGTTGGGTATGAATCTCCTTAGGAAGTTAGCCTTTCCTTGAAGTTTCTATATTTGAAGTAAGTTTGGTGGCGCAGGAAAATCAAGAATGGCCTGAACCTTCAAAGGGTCGATTCGAAGTCCTTCTTTTGAGACTACGAATTCAAGAAAATGACCACAACAAGAAAAACACACACATTTATGTGGATTGAGGCATATTTTGTAGTGTCGGCAGTGTAAGAAAATGGATCTCAGATGCATCGGGTGATCAGTATGATTTCGTGAATGCGCTGGTAAATCATCTAGATAAGGTTGAACAATGTGCTTGATGTCATTAAAAGCATAATCCATTTCTCTCTAAAAAGTTGCCCCAACGTTCTTTAAACCAAATGGTAGTTTCCTATAAGAGAATTTTCCCCAGGGACAGATGAATGTTGTCTTATGTTGATCCTCTGGGTGGATATTGATTTGATTATAACTAGAAAATCCATCCATGAACGAAAAGATTTCACATCCAGCACAATCGTTAATAATATGGTCAATAAAGGGAGTAGGATAGTTGTATTTTGGACAAGTAATGTTGACATCCCGATAATCAACGCACACTCTGATGGTTCCTTGCTTTTTCATGACAGGAACTATGTTGGAAACCCACTCAGTTAGCGGAACAGGGTAAATGAAACCAACACGCAAAAGTTTCTCAAAATATTCTTTGATGGTAGTAGCCTTCTTTGGATGAACATGACAAAGGCATTGACGCACCGGTTTGACATCAGGATACATATTAATAGTGTGTTCAAAGATACTAGTATCTATGCCTGGAATTTCCTCGTAAGACCATGAAAATACATCACGAAATTCACCAAATAGAGAGCGATATGTTTCGAGTTCTGATGGAGAACAAAATACACCGGCATGAATATTTTATACTACGCCAGGTTTGGTCAAAATATCAATATAAATGGTTTCTTCAATATTTGATAGTTTTCACTTGGAATCGATTGCATTAATTGGTAAATAATTCGAAAATGAATTTTTGATTGATGGGTGATATAGTTCACTAAGATTATTTTCTTCATAATCAGGAAGATGGGAACGATGATGATAATCTTACCATGGTTCTCCTTCTGACACCATGTCTTCCAAAATATTCTCATCTGTCAAGAAATTTGAGGAAAAAGGATCATAAGGAGTACCAAAATCTAAGGAACGATCAACCAAAAAAACTGGCGACGCTGATTTCGGATTCGCCGCCCAAGCCAGATAGATTGATTGCTATGCCAGCTCAATAGGGCTGGGCGATATAAACTCATCCAACGTAACAATTTCAGAATCACCCGTACTTTTCCTTAAGCCAGATGGAGTGGAAGAGATCATGTAACAGGTCTTTATACTTTCAATTTCTGCCGACGTCGTAGGCGGCGGTAATGCAAATGTTCCCATGGGAGTGGAATCCTTTAAGAGTCCTACAACAATGTTCTGAAGTGCTAGTTGGGGTGTGTGAATGAACATAACACTTCCATTTACTTGTGAAGTGGAGGAAAAAAAGGATAGTTGATTGATGACTGTGATAGTACCTTTGTATGGAAAGGAAATCATTCTAAAATATGTAGAAACAATTGCAGTCATAGCATATTCCCATGGACTTCCAAGTATAATATTATATTCAATGGGTTTGTCAACAACCTCGACATCAACATTCACCGTTTTGCCCCCTAGTTCAACATGTAGGTTATTAATAATACCACAAGGCTTATATGTACGTCCATCAAAAGCCTTCAACATCGTTGATGATTGAGATAAGCGTGACGAGCCAAGTGACTTCCAACAATTTAGAGACATAATGCATGTAGATGCTCCCTCATAAGTAATAGTACGATGAACAAGGTGATTGAGAACATTTACTTGTATGGAAAATTCCAATTCTGCTGGTAGTTGTCGCACAATGCCTGTATGATTAAAGATGACAAGATTAGAATCAGTCGGATCAATTCCACCAATAACCGACAATAAAGCCTGTTTTTGGGAGGGAAAATTTTGTAATATCTCAAGAGCAGACATAGGTTAAGGGGATTGAGCCAAGTCTTCAACTATATTATAATTTTGTGCATCTCTTGCTCGAGGATTATATGTCGATTTATGAACGACTCCCTTTGGTGGCTTAATCGTCAATTTAGGAATAGTAGTAGGCAGTACTGATTCTGTAGACGGATTCTTAGTTGAGGTAGTAGGTTGATCAGTGGCCTGACTACCATAATATTTATTACGTGTTGACACCAAAATATACGTTGAAGGTTTTGTGACAGATAACATAAGTGAGGACAATCCCGAACAAAGTGTTCCTCATTACAGATTATGCATGGATAATGAGGTTTCCTTGGTCTAGACGATTGATCAGATGATCTTTCCTACGGGTTAGAAGTTTGATTTTTCTTAGATTTCCCCTTTTTCTTACTTCCGGGTTGCTTGTCACTTTTTCCCTTGTCAAATGACACGACATTAACTTCAGAAGAAGGTGCAGGATCAGATGCAGTAGTATGATGTGTTTTGCAGTACCAATCAAGCCGTCTCTAGCATGAGAGTCCTTTAATTTAGGAGGAACGGTAAAATTAGATCTCGACGTGTTAGGAATTTTTTCATAGAGCGTGCCAGAATGAGTATAAATCAAGTCTAAATATTGGGCATGAGCGATAAATTGCTATTCTGGGACGACGCCACCCTTAGCCACATCCTCAGTTATAGATGGTAACAGGGACTTAATGGACCACTCAACAAGGAGTTGATCTGGAACAAATGTTTTAACCATTCTACGACGACGATGCCACTCATGAATATGATCAGAAATGTGAGTAGCATTAGTCTGTTTGAAATTGGTCAAGAGTTCTATTCCAGTTCAATATCGTATGGGTAACTGGAAGTGAGTCAAAAAGACAGTAGCTAGGGCAGTGAAATTATCAAAAGAAGCTCTAAGTAACTCAATGTGCCATTTTGTAGCCAGACTAGTGAGCATGCTCTGGAAAAGACGTACTAGAACAGAATCATCATTCAGGGAGTTTGATGAACACCACAAATGATAAGTCATGACATGAGTCTACGGGTCTTCCCCAGGGTTTCCATTGAACTTAGGAATATCCGAGGGTAATTTGTGAGGTATCATTGACCACCAAGGAGCATATTTGATTGGATCATTGGTTATCCGATTTAAATCTGGTAACTCTAAAGTTGCAACAAAGGGAAAATTTCTATTAAGGTCAGGTTGAGCATAGCCAGGGTATGATGGAATTTATTGAGCAACAGGTCTTTGAGCACCAACATAAGGAATCTGCCACTGGTAACCCAGATAGGGGTTGTTTTGAAAAGCAAATGCTAGAGGATTTTGTTGACCAAAACCTGGATATGATACTTGTTGAAATGAAGGTTGAGGCAACCAAGGGGTCTGTCCACCAATGTTATAACCCAAATTAGGATAACTTGGATTCGGTTGAGGATATGTATAACTAGGTTGTGGCTGTGACATCCCATAAAATGGTAAACCAACTTGTGAATAAATTATTCCAGGAACAGGTTGTTGTTGTAAATTAACAGAAGGATTTGGAGTCTGTGGACCCAATACTGGAGGGTATTGAGTTGAAGTACCTGCCTAAAAAGGTTGTTGTAAAAATTTTTGATTCTGTAACAGGGATAAAGATGTATTAACAAGTGGGAATGATGTGGGTGTAATAGGTTGAACAATTTTATACGAGTGTACAACCGTTTGTGGTTGGATAGACAGAGTGGGCTGCCATTGACAAACATTCATTTCGACATTAGGTTGACAAAAAAGTGATGGAGTACTATCATAGTGGGTGACCAAAGGTTTCCCCCCAGCATGAGGAGGATAATAAGACGAAAATTATTGCTCTCCAAATGCAAGGAGTCCAGTTGATATGGTACTGGATGGAATAGGCCCAGAAGGAACAACTTGATATTGCCCTGATGATGTGTATAAAGAATCAATACGTTTAGTAGTTACTATAGGTTTACCCGTTAGAATAACAGAAGATGACATTGGTAAATTCCATGGTTTTGAAGATGCACAAGAGAAAATTCCAGATAAATATTTATAACCTGATGGGACCATAGGGCCACCATGAAAATATGACTCTGGTGAAGTTGTAAACATCGACTGGATAGCGAGGGCAGGTATTGACGTAATTGGAACAGATGGCCCAACCAAAGATGTTGGTTCAGGCATGGTTACTTAACCAAATGTATACCTTTTTAGATCAACAGGATATTGAATAGGAACAGGATCAACCAAATCAGATGGTGGTGATTGAGGAAAAGAATCGTATAGGTAAAGGTCCTCCCCAAAATGGGTTGGAGTTAAAGTTGTCTCGTCTTATGGGATTTATTCAATTGAAATTAAACCAGGTGGAAGTATTTCAATGTTAGGCCCAAAGTATATTTTAGGAGGTTGACTGTGTAATATGAGAGACTCAATGGCTATAGAAAATTGTGGGATGACCAATGCAGGAACAACTTTTGATTATTCGACTTCGAGATTCATTTGTTTTGGAAAAAAGGAGACATGATCTGGATCAACTTCTGGTTGAACAACGTCGGGTCCAGGAGGTATGGTCTCACTGATTGGATGGATCGTGACCATGGGTAGCTGTGAGGACTCCGTCTCGACTACAGTAGATGAACTGGGATATGTAGAAACAACTTGTGCTAACTCTGGTATATGGGAAGATGATGTTTCACTAGAGGTACTAATAGTACTTGATTCGGTAGAGTGTTGTTGCCTTCGCCGACCAGGAGTAACTTCTAGTGGTAAAGGTGGTTTCAATGCTAATCTACGTGAATGATGGGAGAAAGGATTTTGTTCTTCCACAATTACTGATTTATTTTAACCAAAAAGAAATAAAAAAAATAAAAGGGTAATGCTAGGAAAAATGTTTACCAAGAAACTGTGAACTGTATAATACCTCTTGGTGAACCAAGAAGTACGAGCAAGCAATCTCCCCGAATGCTGTGTTCGGTGTATCAAAATTTACAAGGCGGTCGACTTGGTTCACTATGGATGGATAGCAACCTATAGTTGTCCTCCCAAATATACCCAAAGGTACATGGAAGGCCAAGTCCGTATTAGCTCCGTCTGATGCGAAACCACACAGTGAGATCACCCCTTTATAATTTTTGTACTGTAACACCGCCCGATATACTTGAAAGTACGTGGACGAGATACGATATACTTACGTACGTGGAGTGAGGTATCACACTTGGAATGTATCGCAGACAATTAACGATAGCTGCTATGTTTTACGATGCTGGAACACATATCTAGCCTAGACCTTCTAAATGTTATCATTATGGTTCCAATTCTTTGTTAGGTAAATTGAGATAAATTTTAAGTTGATCTTGTTTATCAATTTTCCTTTCAAGGTTCACCGCAATGATGTATTGGAAATTCTTAAAATGCAAACTAAAATGATAAGCAATCTTTCACTTTTAGTTTTTCAATGAATATCCTAGCTACTAGAGGGAAAGAGCAATCAATTTGAGAGCAAACAATCAAAGAGCACAAACTAAAATGCAACTTTCCTAATTGTTCCTTTTGCAAAACACATAATCCACTACATGCAAATGCAGGTTTTATTTTCAGTCCCTTTAATGTTATGAATGCAGAAAAGGAAAATAAGTGCATCAAATCATTAAAACAAATTCCTTTTACTTTTGAGAAATGAAGAATTTAAACAAAAATTTCTCTTTTGAAGGAAAAATGAGGAATTTAACAACAATTTCTCCTATCAGGAAACACAGAATTTAACAACAATTTCATTTTTCAAAAGCAAATGGATCTAATGCAGCAATGAAAATACTTTGAAATTAATTCGTCAATGATAAAGAAAAAGCTTTAAATAAACATTTAACAAAATTTTCTTTCAAAGGAGGAAGGAGTAGGTAAGGTCACTGGTCAATCTGAGGTATCAAGCTCTTTAAAACACAACAGAAAACATATTGAAAGCAGAATGCAATGAAAAATTCAATGGAATTTTTATGGTTTCAGGGAGCAACACAGTCTCTAAGGGGAGACAGTGCGTTGCAAAGTAGCCCTGAATAGGAGACAATGCTATGCAAAGCACTGTGTCCTGTCCAACAGTGCATTGGGCGCAGTCAGAGAATGAAAACCCAACTGTTTAACACACTTCTAATGCAAATTTTGATTTCAAAAAGCCTAATATTTTTGAGAAAATGCTACTGGGTGATTAAACAGAGAAAATCAGAGGCAAATACACTAAGGATGAAGGGTAAACTCCCCAACGGAGTCGCCAATTTGTTAAGCGGAATTATGAATTACGGATAAAACATTCTTCCCTAGATGTAGTGCTCATCTAGAAAAACATATTAAAGAACTTGCAACTACTTTTCCTAACTGTAAATAGACACACATAACAGATCAAAGAACTTACTTGGAGTCCAAGTGCTTCCTATTCTCCTTATGTCGCTCTTGCTGTAGCTTCAAATCTAAACTAGATCGCCAAAATATTTCCTCTAAAGATGAACACTAAACAACAAAAGATAGAAATAATACAGATGTCTATTCAAGCTATTTAGTTAAATCAATAAAACATAAACCATATACATTAGATAAGAATTCATAATATGGAAGACAAAATCTTATACAGATACATATGTGGGAAAGTAAGCGGCAATCTTTATTAATGGATAGAAGGGGAGGTTACAACCCAGTGATTTATTTAGTGTCACCATCTCCAGCAGCATCCCAACCTCATCAAAATGCACATCTCTCCAGCAGCATTTCACTCAAATCAATTCCTCAATTGAAATTCCACCAACATTTCTCTACTCAAATTCTTCCTTTTCAAGATCTTGGATCTGTGCTCAATTTATAGAGGAGCTGAAGGTATTTTTACAATAAATGAATTTATAATAATAGGAAAGACATGTTCCCAATCTTAGAGATGTCAAATGGACACATGGATTTGAAGTTTGACACATGTGAACTCTTTTAGAAGGCATTGGCCAAGTGGAGATTCCGGAAAAATGAGAATTTCTCTCCCAATGTGACCAACGCACCTATGAGTGTCGGGAAGTGCTTTGCAAAGCACCCTTGAGTGGGGTTACCTGCATATGCAACACACTTAGTCCCTTGAGAGGCAGTGTTGGTGAGCTCTCATATGATATAACATAAACTTCAAATCTTGGAAACCTTTGCAATGAAAGTCATGGATGATTTGTCTTTTTATTTGTCTTAGGGCATGTAGCAACTGAAATGATAGGGGATGATAGACCCTATTCATTGGCTCTTGGAGATGATGTCCAGTTAACCAGCTCATTGGGAATGGTGTCCAAATTGACCTATAACACATGGGATGATGGTATGATGACATAAAAGATGAAGAAGATCAAAGGATTGAAAATATTTTCAATCATGGAAGCTGCTAAAAGAAGCCTAGATGACAAAAATATAAATGAGGTATGTATGCTGATATTTAATATTATAATGTCATGTCATATGGTTGCAGTTAACATGGATAACTACTTCTATCTTGAGAATCATGATCAAAGGAAAGGATATCCTCCTCTGAAAGGATGAAGGAAGGCATAGGTCACATAATATGTCCTCATTGGAAGTATGAGGTGGCTAACCACAATTAAGGAACTCTGATGGGAATCTCCTAGGAATGATATATGGAAAAAGAAGGAAGAGATCGTGAGATATGCAACCATGGTAAAGGTAATCATCATCCAAAAGAACCAAGAATATCTCACTAGAAAATCTCCTGGAAAGATATGATGACTCTGATAGAACTCTAAAAAATATCGAGACCCTTGACAATGGATATATTTGGGAGATGTGTCAACATGTATGTAGGATGTTGATACCTACAGGAAGATGTCATGATGCAAGACCATCAAAAAGGTAATTTTTATTTAAGAGTTCTTATTTTTGATCAAATATCTAGATGGGCTTATGCATGACTACCAAAGGGAAGAAATGTGGATGAATTTCAAGAGGTCCATATAGAAGGATGTAAAATCATTTCAAAAATATGGCATGAAGAAAGAATCATGGCATGAAGCAAGGCTAGATGTATACTGATGGATCACTTTCTGTTGAAAGGAAAAATGACATGATTGACTCTTGGATGAAAGTGATGGATGGTCTATGCCCTATGAATATTTCCCAAATGACGAAGACTCCATAAAAACGAATAAATTCATGACATCGAAGGAAAGAGTTCTTCGAGCAGCTGGTTGTACCATTATATCCACTTGAGGAGCTATTGTAGTTACCTGATTAAGAGGGAGCCTGGAAACAAGTTTCTTACTTGGAAGAAACTTGGAAATTCCTAAGCCAAGAAGGAGCTTAGGTACATTCCTTGTGTATGAATGAGTACATTCATTTATTGGAACATGTCCTCCCTGATTGAGAGGGAGAGATAGACACATCATTCTTGTCTACACATGGGAAGACTGAATGGAGGATTGGGTAATCATCTAGCATCAATACTCTTTGAGGATGAGATAGGGCATCCAAGATAAGAGTAGTCATAGAGGGCTGATATTATTTGAGGACTGAGAATCCAAGATAAGAATAGTCTTGGTGGAACACACCCTGATAACCCGGGTAGGGTATCTTCCAGGAGAGACTATGATTAATGTTTCTATAAATCATTGTTCTCGCCATCATTGAGCTCAAATATTATGGAGAGATAGAGTTGTTAGTCAAGGCCTTGCTATATGACAATGTTGGTTGATATGATGCTATACAGATGGGTTACCAATCTGATTCTTCTTATGAGAAATTCTTTAGATTGAGAATGACCAAGTACCATTATGAATACCTCCTTAGTTAAGAGGGAGTGTTGAAAAGTGTAACTAGGTTCAGTCTTCATAATGAAAAGTCATTGTGACTTATGTAAATGATGTAATGAAGAAAATAAAATTATTATTGTAAGCCTTGCTTCAAGGGTTTCATGAGAAAGTGATTTTATTTTAGTTGGGTCACATTGAGAGCATTAGGATTTTTCATTTAAGTCAAGGAATTAATGTCATGTGTGAAGAGATATTATTAAGCCTATGTCATGTATATAAGTCTATGGATAAATAGCCCTCCAATGACAAGCACAATATTCCTCTTGCTATGTTGGCCTCAATATAAATAAAAGATGACATGTCGGTTCATATCATGGGAACATCCATTCAAGAAGTCATGTCGGCTTATTTATGAAAGCATAAGCACTATATATAAGCACCTCAACCTATTCCACAGAGACAAAAATTTGGTGACATACCTCTTATTTTTTTGGTGATAAGACATTGAGACAGTCGCAGATCTCCACAAACAGGTCTCTCTGAGATTCAAATGGATGATCACAGTAGAAATTTTAGACATCGTATTCTTCTAAAGTTTCAGTGAAAAAAGTACAGTGGACAAAGCTTGATCATCTCTAAGATTCGGGGTCATATATACAGTTTGGTCATTACCACAGGTCCAATGTTAAGGATCAGGACAAGGTCTCGGACATGCCACATATTTGGGTTATCTCTCATGCTATAATCAGTGCTATGCTTATATCTTAGTGATATGAAGATGCTCGGTGATGATGATTAATGTTTTAATGGTGTACGGTCCTATGTTGATGACAACAAGAAGGTCTCACATAAAGGAGATCTTGTTATAATGACAACAATAATATCTCGATGGTGACAAGTGCCCCAATGATGAGGAGATCGAAGAGAAAAGGGAGAAGTAGTGTCTTGTTCTTGGAGTGGATATTTGGTCAAGTTTCTTGGTCTTGGTATTCATCAATTGGAATCTCTATAAGAAGAATTGTTGCGAGTTTTCCTCTCAAAGAGTGAGATATTTTGGCCCTGGCTCATATCCTACATGTCGTATCTCTTGTATATTTATGTCTATGAATTGGTTATTGTTTGATGAAGAAGAACACTAACAAGATAATAAGAATAAGATCCTAATATAAATAAGTAAAAATAATTCACAAACAATCACTAACGGAGAGAAATCACGTGATGCTAATGCCCTAGATTTATCAACAATTGTAACTATAGGAATTTGATATCACCATAAAGGATCAACCAGGGAAGGATAATCTTGTGCCATATTTTTTGTCTAGAGTTTCACTAGTGGATGATTCTTTACCTGTGGAAGACTAGTTCCTAGATGAACATCTATTTGTTGTGATAGTTAAAATTCCCTGGTATGCTGATGTCACCAATTACTTGACAACATGAAAAATTCCATCACATTTACCATCCTGGGAAAAGAAGCTTATCGTTCAATGCATTGTGCGGTTTTCCTAGATTGACGATTACCTCTTCCATACAGGGTTTGATCTTCAAATCCGTAGATGCATCAGGGAAGATGATGTTGATGATATTCTTAAAACTTGTCATGGCGAACCCTACGGTGGGCATTTCGATGATCGAAGAACTAGGCATAAAGTGTTATAGATGGGTTATTACTAGCCCACAGTATTTAAAGATGCAAGTAAATATGTCCAGAGTTGTGATAATTATCAGAGTATGGGTCACCCCATTCAAGCCGATGAAATGCCCCTTGTAGCTGCAAATTGTACTTGAAAATTTTGAAAGATGGGTGATGGATTTTGTGGGCCCCTTCAACCCATCGTCAAAACAAAAGGTGTATATTCTGGTTTGCACTAACTATGTAACTAATTGGGTGGAGTAAGTAGCTCTCTCAAAGGCTAAAAAAGAGGCAATTATTAATTTTCTATTTGAACTGTTTATGCGGTATGGATTTCCTAGAGAGATCATAACAGATGGGGAATCACTGTTCATTTCCCACAAAATTTCTTCTACCTTGCAGAAATGATCAAATTAAACACAAAAATACTTCTCTGTACCATCCTCAAGCAAATGGACAAGTGGAAAGCACCAATAAAGTTTTGGAGGAAATGTTAACTAAAAAAGTATATGCGAACCGACATAATTGGGCTGCCAAACTCCTTGAGGCCTTATGGGCCTATCGAATGACTTGGAAAAACACTATTGGCTATTCAATGTATCAGCTTGTTTTTGGTAAGGAGCGCATTTTTCCAATAGAATTCGAAATCAAGACTCTTAAAACTTCCAGGGAAGTTGGATTGGATTTCATAGAAGTGAAACAATAATGCTTTCAAAAACTTAATGAACTGGATGGAATGCGCCTACAAGGCCAGTTGTTATTCAACATAAAATAGCTAAATGGCATGATCGACTCATTAAGAAGAAAACCTTTCAAAAGGGATACTAAGTGCTATTATATGACTCCATATTCCAAGATTTCCTAGAGAAACTTTAAACAAGATGGCTGAGACCATACAAGGTCACTAAATTTTATGAGAATGGCATGGTGAGCCTTACTACAATTGATGGTTCTAACACATCTTTCCTTTCCATTGGACACTGGCTTCATCTCCATCATCGACCACTCACACAAGAGTATTTTATTCACGAAGTAAGTAATGATTCCAACTTGCAGGTTATAGCTGACAAGGGAGGTAACCCCACAACTACAACTAGCTGAAGTATTTTTGAAATTATTTCATTATGTATATAATGTACATACATTTTTTGAATGTTTTATTGAAGTTAGTTAAAAAAGGGGGGGGGGGGAGTTTTTTCCTTAGTCACAATTGTTGTTCCCTTAGTCGCAGCTATTGTTCCCTTAGTCACAGTTATTGTTCCCTTGGCCGCGGTTGTTGTTTCCTTAGTCACAAATTTTGTTCCCTTGGTCATGGTTTCCATTTCCTTATTCACAGAAGTTGTTCCCTTATTCAAAACTTTTGTTTCCTTGGTTGCAGTTATTGCTTCATTAGTCACATTTGTTGTTCCCTTAGTCACAACCTTTGTTTGCTTGGTCATGGTTCCTGTTTTCTAACCACGATTATTTTTTGAGACATACATAGTTATTATTTTTAGCTTGTTTTTTTTTAAGCTCTTCTTTGATATCATGGTAAGATAATTATTTCACCCAAATGATTTCCATAAGAGAATGTTTTATAAGAAAATTTTAATTGACTTCTAAACCTCCTAAAACTTTAACAACCCTGTTATTGTAAATACATAAAGATATTTATAATGCATTTATTCAATCACCACTGGAGGAATTTTCCTTCATTCTAGTTTCTCATACTTCTTCGATCTCCTTGAAAAATAAAATTTGGGAAGAAAAAGGGCGAGCTAAAAAGGTAATTATTACAATAATTTTTACACCATCCCTACCTCTTAAGGAGTTGATAAGCCATCCCATTTACTAATTGTTTGTCATAACAAAAAAAATAAAAATAATAAAAATAAATAAAAAAAGAGAAGAATAAATCAAACAAAGGATATGAGGTCTCATCAGGAGCTAACCTACCATGATCATAGGACTTAATGGGGAAAAATTATAGCTTTTGTCACCAAGCCATGGTAGTGGCCTTTGATGTTTGGGTCGAAGGACAAGAGGTATCATCATGAGCAAACTTGCTCAACTCATTAGCTCTGGTGAATGACATTGTTATCAAGTGGTCAACACACCAAAATAATGGCCTTTTGTCGATAAAAGATAAAATAAAGTTATGAATATTTTCTAGTAGAATGGGACACTGGCATATCAATGGGTTAAAAGGCAACCCTATTGAGGCTATGGACGCCTGTTGGCAGAAGAGGACACCCCTATGGTATTGAAGTACATTTTAAATTACCATCTAAAGTTAGCTATTTTTCCCTCCATTAGTATTAATAAAGGAAAATCATTGGCTTACTATGGAAACCTATTAGATATTTCCTTGGAAAGTGGTGATTATGAGTATGCATAAACGATTAATTTTAATTTTACATATCATGGATGTAATCTTTTTGTGAAGAGCCACTAAGTCTATTCTAAATTTCTTTCGTTTTAATGGTAATCTTCCGACAAATATTGTCCTATCCATTTTTCTAAGCTCAAAATATCTCCACGTGATTTTACTCCACTTTAATGTTTTTGGTGTCATAATATGTAGTCCTGTCAGCATGCTTTATGATTAATGCATCCAATAATTACGTCCCACACCTTGACCTTTATTTCTATTTTTTATTGTTTCTCCAGTATGTCTAATTAATATATCATTATCTATTATTCATGTCAACTGTATTAACGTATCAAACACATGATGAAATTTCGTGGGTGACCTCTAACTTCATCGGGGGGGGTTTGAAAGGCTAAAAACACAATTGGACGCTTAAAATTTTAAAACATCTTTGCATGCTATGGTTGTTGAATTATCCACTATATGTAGCATTTTTGTCTCTGTATTTACTGAAATTTGTTGTTTCTAGCTCCAAATTCATCCTTGTGGAATAGCTTAAATGGACGTACATTAGGTGCGTAGAGAACCTGCCCAGTTTTGGATCTTTGAGAAAGCGTGCAATATCCTGGATCAAGTAGGGTGGTCAGACTATTTCCTGCGATTGCAAGGATTTGATAATGAAGTCGCCTTGGAATTTACAAGGAATTTGAACAATGGGTAACAGTGGTAAATGGAAGATGGATACAGGTAAATGATGAAGTCTTGGCAGAAGTGACAGGCCTTTCCACAGAAGGAGAGAAGTGGTTCAAAATACGTACTCTGCTATAGAGTGCAACATTCTTGTTTGCGAACCTTGGAGAGGAACTGGTCAAGAAAGGAAAAGTGTACAATCCTGGCTCATTGCTAGAGCCATGGAGGTAATTAAGGGGCAACATCCAAAGGCACATTAAGTGCAATGGATAGTATGACGTGGTAAGAGGTCAAAATTTAAAATTAATGGCAACATTGATGAAAGGTAATCCTAAACCTTCCCTATTTTATGAATTCGTTATTGCATTAAATTGCTTTAAGACTCAAAATATCTAAGGAATAAGCCTTATTTGTAAGTGATTATGGGATTATAAAACTTATAGTTTTCAGAGGTTTGAATCAAGTACAATTTAGTTGGGAAGAGTTCTTAGGAAACCTTGAGGCTCCACTAGAAAGTGAATAACCCATTGGATATTCCAGAAACATCCTACTTAATAATGAGCATCCAGAGGTGGATGAGGAGTCAAATCAAAACAAAAAATTTACAGTAGAAGCTACCCCACAAGGAACAAAAAAAAACCCAACCCCTCAATAATAACTAGGGAAGATAAAATAATGGCTTCCCTCTTGGCCTCCCTACCTATAAAAAGGAGAATATTGGCTAAGTCATGAAATCCTATAGACTCCTCTGAAAAATCGTTGGAGGAAAGTGGGCCTCAATAATTTCTTTATATAGAAGGAACACAACATGATACCCATTAAGAGGATTCTCCTCAAGAGAAGGAAATGGAGGCAGCCCAAGCTCTGGAAGGATTTAAAAACTTTTTGAAGTTCGTGAATTTAGAAGAAGTTGCAAATTTTTCAGAAAACCCTTCTCACCAGAACACGCCCCCTAATTATCCAACCTATCCTACTAATTATAAAACCACTCTTATTTTAGAATCCTTCGGAGAACTTGAAAATTATTTTATTCAATAACTTTCTACATATTCTATTGCAACTGTCTTGGAACCCTCTTCCCTTGAAGAATTACCTTTACAATTTCCTTCGAAAAACATGGAGCAAGAAGTTAATATTGAATTTCCAATCAAACCTCAGGTTGAAAGAGATCTCATGGAACCTGTAATCGATGTCACAATTGAGTCCACCCGAGAAATGATGGTTGAAAGAGCTGAGGCTAGATTTGTTGTTTCCCTTTCCTTTTCTGCAGTTACTTTGGGAAAAAAATTTGCACAAAATATTAGCAGAGACCTGAAGGATAAAGGGAAAATAAAGATTATAAAAGAAATGGAGTTGTTGAGAAAATAAAATAGGAAGCTACAAAGGAAGGTATGACAACTAAAGAAATGGTTGTAGGATAATAAGCCTCAAATGAGTTATGAGAAGAAAAATGATAAAAAGAGAGAAGTCCGAGAGAATGAATCTCAAACTAAATTTATAGACTTTGGTGCTACCTCTACTGTGGGAAATCAAACTGAGTTGGACCCATTAATAATTGATGTTTTGAATACTGAAGTAGGGACCCAAACAGATTCACCAATATTCATTGTGAGAGGGGAATAGATAAAACATGTACCTCCATATACTCCTTTAATCATGGATGCTTTCATCCAAGTTTTAAATAAAACGATGGAGAAAAAACAAGAAATTGTAGCTCGATACTAGAAAGAGGTAGTACCTTAAAGGAGCATCAATAATCACTTCAAATTTTTAAGGAATTGGAAGCCACATCTAGAGGATGAGATGTATGCCAAGCTTAGAGAAGCTAAGAAAAAGATTTAGACTCTGAAGTATCGCCTTGGAAAGGCTACAAAACAAATAAAGGAAATATGTTCTGTATATTCTGATGCTCTTTTGTGCAGATCTCCAACCTGAAATTACATTTTATTTCTGTTAGAATGATATTTACATCTTAAATTCAAGGTTATATGGTCGAGACAACCATATGAATTCAACAACGTTTTAGAATATTTAACCTCTTTTCATAAGATGGATGATCATATGAGGTACTTTTTATGTGAGTTGTACATTCATAAATTCATCCTAGAAGAGAAGGTAGATGAGAATCTTGTTCCTTTTATAGGGGATGTGTAGTTTCAAGATTTTATATCGTTCTCTCAGAATCAGATAAAGTTGGATAAAGTTTATAATATATTTCAAGGAAGAGAGCTTGTCCTAGACCTTTACGTTAGAGGGGAGCCATGGAGCCTTTTTTGCACACTTATCCATCATAAGAGGTTTATGGAACAATATGGTGTTGTTTCTTCCTTAGAGCCCATTCACAATGATGTTCTGCAATCATGACTGGAATACTTGGGAAACATTAGGGTTGAAGCTCTCCGAGGAGACAAGTAGAGATGAAAGACATCATTCGATGAAATTAAAAGTAGAGAACCTTTTGGCTTTCGAAATTTCCAGCATGCAATGAGTAGGGAACAAGATTAAGTTCATCTGGTGTTGGAATAAGGCCCTAGTTGGATGGGGTGTAGACACAAGTGTCCCATAATCTGGTGTCCTTAATACTCCTACAAATTTTAATATGACTTGACATAAGTAGGGAAGTATGTTTCCATTTAAGAAATTTGGAGGAGGAACACATTCCGACATGTAGGAGAAGAGCCTTCCCAACCTATTCCCTAACTACTCTTCATGTTAATCATTTGTTTGCACGAGGTCATGCAAAAATGTAAGATGGGGTTGATTTTGGGCTTCATAATTGATACAATTTTCTTACCTTATTTCTTAGTTTTATATTAGTTTTCTAAGCCTTTTGTGTGAAAAATGTGATAACCTACGCAATATAGATCATAGAAATGATTTAATTGTTTTTCATTATTTTATCTATTTAATGAATTGATTTAAATTTTGAAAGTCATGGTTTACTTATGATTTGAATCATTATTTGAATAGGGATATTTGATACCTGATGTTGTTCCATGAAATAGGCAAGGAGGAACGAATTATGTGGGGTTGTTCGGATTAATTATAGCCAACTGAATGCGATTGACTTCTATTCTAGATGAATCTGTTGAAGAATAAATATAGGCCCTAGTATTTCAGGAAACGATGGATATTTTTGTAATTTAAATAAAGCATTCTGAGAATCTTGAGATACTCAAGATCGCTTTGCATTTGAAAATAGGATTGTTTTGTAATATAAAAATGAGGAATTAAACCTCAGTGGTTTAGTTTGAGTTGTAATCTGTTGGGGCCCTTGTTTTGAATACTTGTTTTGAATGTTTTGAATTTTGAAGAAAGAACAGATTTTTGGGTTGCGGAACGACACATGGCAGTCGCAACCAAGTTGCAACTACAGTGAGTAGCGGAGCTACCGAGGTGGCGAGGAAGCAAGATATAACTGAAGAAAGAAGAAGCATAAGCACAGACGGAGAAAAGACACAGCGGAAGAAAAAAATCAGAACTCATAGATAACAAGAGAGAATTCGGAAGTCGTTGAAGAAAAACACAAGAGGAACTAGCAGTTGCGATGGCGGGTGAATAAATAGCAGTCACTCAGCCGAAAGAAGGGATGAATGCGAAAGAAGAGACGAATGCAGAGCAACTGTAGAGGATTGAGCAGATGTTGTAGAGGGAATCCAGTCTGAGCATGATATCTCTGTAGTTCCTAGGCTTCTTTATCTATATTTCTGTCCTATAAGATGTCTGTGACAGACTTGTAAAGCTCTTGCTGTGGAAGCGATGTAACTATGGATCTGGTTGAAGATTATTAATGTACCTATAGGTTGCTATCTGATTCTATGAGTTACATGCATGCATGATGTCTGTGATGCTTTAAATTTTTATTTGTTTAATACCTGTTCGATCTTCTGAATGTTCTTGCGTATATAATGATGCTTATGCAATCCATTCTATGTTAATTATGAGTTTCGGATCCCTCCATCCCCATTGATCTATTCCCCTTCTGCATGTTGTCACGGCACGCCTCGGGTGAGACTCTCTGCTCTCCGGAGTAGGGTGACAATGCCGGTGTGGTTCTAGACTACAATGGATACCCTTGTTGGCCCCAACCTCTGAACCTGGGTCTTGCCTACGAGATCTGTTTCTTCACCAAAAAATGGTTCCGTTGTCGGGACCCTACACGTTATGAGGGGAACTAGATCATGGTATCGAAGATTTTTGAAGGAGAAATACGGTGATGATGGGATAACCATCTGGACCAGTTTGTTGCTCAACAAGTGGAGTTGACGAATCAAAAGGAGAGGGTGCTCAAGGATCTCATCCTTTTCTCGGATTCCGCCAGTGATACCTATGAGATCCTTTGGGGAAAATTCCCTAGCAACCTCTACAATTGGTTGCGGAGATTGCAGACCAGGGTACCTAGGGATAGCTTGCGAAAGATAAACCACAAGTGGGTGCACGGGGATCTGGTGGCCCTGCATCGGTTGGATACTGAGTTGACCCACGTGGTGGATTTTTGGGTAGAGACCACTTTGGACGGATATATTGTGGAGTTCTCCGTAGAGTGCTACCAATCCTTCTCGAAGGCGGAGGCTATCTTCCGCTCCAGGCTAAGAGGGAAGCTGCTCAAGGAGATTTCGTTATGGATTAAGGCCCTGATGGTGGACGAAGGGTTGATGGAATTCCAAAAATCGAGCCTGGAAGCATAAACGTCCAGTGCTGGGGGAAGGGATGAAGGGACAGATGCTATGTGAAGTGTGAAGCGGGGGGAGTGGGGAATGGATGCTAAGGCCGCAAGGAAGTTAAGGGAGCGACGTGCACATCGGAGGGCGTAGATCGGCGACAGGTGGTGAGAAAGGGTGATGCGGGAGTTGAAGCGATGGGAAGACAATAGGAAGAATTAAAAGGAGGCACCTCAAAGGATAGGAATTATGGACACCCAGGCGAATACCCGGGAGAGGGAAGGGATCGTTGTGGGAGTGCGATGGGTGCATGGGAGCCCGGCTAGGAGAAAAAGGGAGACGACGACTGACGAAGACGATGCAGGTGTGCAGCCCGAATAAAGTTCCGATGGTAAGTGGTACGGCGTGATGCAGCGGTTATTTCAAGAGTGGATGACATTCATCTCTCCAAGCAGGCCTACTTCCCAAAATTTGCACGGTAAGGATCCCTACCTTCCCCTGGTACTCTATCAGCCTTTGAGTAATATTTTCGTTAAGTTACAAGTATTAAGTTGATTGCATAGCAGTTCAGTGTCGCACGTTAATAGCGGCATTACTAGTAGTATTGCAGTTCCTAGTGGTATAGTCACACAACCAGGACCCGGAGGGTTTATTCTGGTCACCCCTTCGCAAGAAAATATGGCCGGGTCATTCACCCGGTATCCAGAATTCTCTGGCCAGGGCAACGATGATGTGGAGCAACACTGGTATCTCTGCGAAGCCATATGGAGGGCTCGCCAGACACCAGATGCAGGGAAGTTAATAGAGTTCCAAACCACGCTCAGAGAAAGGGCTCTACGATGGTTCATCAAGTGGTCAGAGGCCCATCCGAATCCAGTAATCGCGGACGTTAAGCGGGATTTCGTCCGAGAATTTAAGCTTCCCCAGACAGACCAGCAGGGTCTGTCCAAGCTCTGGGAGATTAAGCAGAAGGAAGGAGAGACTGAATGGGAGCTGATGTGCCGATTCAAGGACGTGATCAGGAAACTCAGCTACCTGATCGACCCAAACCATTAGAGGGACTGGTTCATCAAGGCTCTACTTCCCTTGACACGAACCCCCCTCACCCAGCAGAAGATTGACAACTTGCAGGACGCTTTGGAGCAGGCCATGAAGATAGAGGCCATGGCGGGCTACCCTCAGGAATATCGGGAAGGATCGGCCCCACAGGATCCTTCCTTGGTGGGATTGCAACATCAGATCACCAGTCTGACTGAAAAGATCAAGGAGATGCAGCCTATAAGACCGGCCAGGCCGAACGTTTGGTGCACTCATTGCTTGGTCGAAGGCCACATCGTAACTGAGTGTCCCCGGTTGCGTGGTGCAGGTGCGGGACCCTCTGTCGCAGAAATTCAAGGGGGTCCACCTATGGGGGGTGGCGCGGCGATGAACCCACAGGGGGCATACCAGCCGCAACAGCCTTATGCGGGGTTTCCACCTCAACCAGACCCAACCACCACAGAATATTGTGAAATTTATCGGACGATGGGGCATCAAACTCGGATGTGCCCAATTCTACAGAAGTACTCCAATGTCCCAAACAATGCATACTGTGAGTTTTTTGCTTCCACAAATCACAACACTGAGCAGTGCAGAGCTCTCGATGCTCTAGCGGACCGGTTGGACCGACCCTCCTATCGAGTGAACGAGGCTTCCAGGGGCCGAGGAGGCGATATGCGCGGCGGCCGCACAGGGGGGCGGGGTCCGCTGAAATGTTACAACTATGACCAGGAGGGTCACGTGGCCCAGGAATGCCCCCTTCCCTGACGTCCATGGTGTTCCCAGTGCCGTGTGAATGCCCATGCAACACAGGACTGCCCAGAACTTATCAAGAAATGGGAGGAACGGGCACGACAGAGGGGCACGAATCTGGTCAACTCCGAACCTCGGGGGACTGCAACTCCGGACATGCCGAATGTAGCTATTGTGATGAGAGGCAGGAAGAAGACGAGGAAGGACACTCGCGGAAAGGAGCTGGCACGGGTTATCTAGCCCGCCTTCCCGAAACAATTAATCAGGCCAGACGCCCAGAAGAAGTACTTCCAGGAGGCAGTGGAGACATTTGTGCAGCTGGGGGGGGCCAAAGGCGTTGAGGCTCCCCTGCCGACTGATTCTAGAGAGTAGAGCACCACGAGACCCTTGATTTAGGAATGGCTCCAGTTATTCCTCAAGATTGCTGACAATGCTACGATGCGGCAGCAGCTCAAGCGTACCTTGGAAGACGTACTGTAGGGGAATACAGGGCTAGGGGAATCTTTGAACACAGCACCCCAATATGTCCAGCGGGTCAAGCGGAAAAAATGTTGAACGGGAAAAGAGTTATGGCTTAACACACAGGTTGCGGGATTCCAGATTAGCGACACCATGCTTGACTTAGGATCGGACGTCAACATCCTGCCGCGGAAGACATGGGAGGCTATTGGCCAGCCACGGCTGACCTACTCACCAATACAGCTTAGAATGGAAAACCAGTACTGCATTGTGCCGATCGGCTGACTCGAAGATGTCGAGGTCGACATTGTAGGGGTGAAGACTTACACGGATTTTGAAGTTATTAATATTATGGGAGACAAGGATCCTTACCTTGCCCTATTAGGCATTGATTGGGTTTTTGAGAATTACACCATCATCAACCTCAAAAAGGAGCTGATGATCTTCGAAGATGGAGAGGTCCGGGTCACTCAGCCTCTCGACCCGTACCAAGGCCCGTGATATACAAAAACAGTGGATAACCGAGAGGATGCTCAAATGTTGGACAACCTTTATCAGATGACAACAGGGAAGCTTGAGGATTATATCAACCCGACCGCGACCAGCTCCGTCAGCTGGCACAGTGTCCAGAGCTCGGAGCTGGGATCAGAACTAGCCTGGGAAGACTGGCAGCAAGGTGGGTATGAGACCAGCATGCGGAGGTGTGCCAGAATTGCCCGAGTCCATTGGATTGGTGCGAAGATCATGGAGTACCCAACCCTGTCAAACATGCAGTTCGTCAATACCTTTATTGCAAAAGTATAATACACAGTACCAGAAGGAAGCATGATACCACTTTTGGACGTAGCGCTACAGTCCACCTCAGCTAGGTGGTGGAAAAATCACCGCAACACCTTGTTGCAGTGGATTTTTGTGGCAGAGGCTTTGCGGGCATGGTTCAAAGAAGACGAAGGCCCTCGCAGCAGGCATAGGTACCAAGGGAATTCTGATCTGAGGGAACACTTGAAACCCTGTGAGGAGCAGTGGAAAATTATAGGGTACCCGGAAGAGCTGTGGGTACATCAGTTCGTCACTCCTTAGATACCATTCCCCATGCATGGTACTTAGAAGAAGAGTGGAAAAGAGGGACCAGCTCCTGGCAGGAAGTCACGAGCAAATTTATGCGGTGCTTTTCCTTCGAAGGAGAGACCGAGCTGGTGTCCCAAGCATTACAAGCTATCAAGGGGGTACTGTTTCTCCATGATTCGGGGACTGACGGGAGCACCTTAACATTACATCCTGAGGGCAGGTGTGAGTTGGCTTTCCAGCAGATTGATGGCGATCCAGACGATGATGGTCTGGAGGACCTAAAGCACTTGTACTTCGAAGAGAAGGAAGGTGAGCGGACCATCAAAGACGAGCCGACCACTGAGGGCGTCCATCTACTCCCGCTGAAGACAAAGAAGTTGAACATCGGTATGGAGGAAAAACCTAAATTGGCTACGGTTGGGGATTACTGGGACGAGGAGACAACAAAGGAAATTTTCAGCCTCCTCCAGGAATACGAAGACCTATTTCCTTTATCAGTTGCAGAGTTGAAGGGCATCAAAGGTGACCTCGGAGAAATGTGTATTGTGCTGAAACCGGACGCTTGGCCCGTGAAGCAACGACCCTCTCGGTTGAACTTGTTGATCATGTCAGCATTCTGTTAAATTCTGACAAACAATCCCCTTTAAACCCCCTCTGTTTGGCCTAAAAAAATCGTTTTTCCGCCTATCGTTCCCCTTTTCTAAACTCAAAATGGCATTAAAAAGGGAAAAAACCCACACTTGAAAATATATATGGTCTGGCACCTTTCGGCCGTAGCCCCTCAGTCTTTTTCTCCACGTAACCTGGGTGTTAGACCAAGCCGCAGCCCGAAAGGCGCTTATCAAATGAATATCGGGTGCGTTCATAACCGTCAATCTGTACAGATCAAACGGCGTTCATTCATCTCTGCCGCGCCCATAGCCTACCTGCCTACCGTCTGATCAAACCGTAAAAGCAACGGCCCGAAGTCTATCTGTGCCGGTGGTCCCCGCCGTGCGTCCACTGTTCAAAACTGCCCGGTATCTATCGCACCGCCTTTCGTAGGTGGGCGATATTTCTCAATTCGGAGCGATTCCATACATCACGCGACATGTGGCTCTGTCACTATTCCAAAACCGCTACCTCATCACATGTTATCGTTCGACTAAGGATAAGGAGTGATATGCATTATAGCCGTTCGATCTGGGGGTCTCCATCCAATGGTCATCGCACTACGGAGATGCACGGGTGTTAATCCAAGTGTACAGTGCCCCTGGCCCACTGTCCATCGCCTAAGATGCATTCACACAGCCCATCACCCTCCCTAGATCTACTGCCCAAATTCTGATCCACTCGCCCAACCTACCGTCACTGTCCCACGTGTTTATCGCATTTTTCCTCCGCCATTTATATATTCCATTCATATGTCATATTTTAATGTTTTACGTTATAACTTTGGCCAGTCCATCCACCATTGTTCCACTGCATTTTTCATCGCCACCCCACATACTTACGCCATTTCATCATGCCGCATTGCTACACATTCATCCCCACTGCATCGCCGTCCCCATGCATTTGTTTTCTTGACGAGTTTGCAGGTTTTGCAGGTTTACAGCGGCGGAAAAATATCATGATTCACAGTCTCTATTACTGTGATAGAGAGCACGTCAAAGGACCATTTTTCAGAGCTGAATTATGAAGAAAGGCCTGGGAAGGTATGCCGACAAGACTTCCATTAAAGTAACAGAGTTAAAATATGTCAAACCCTCTGGAGTCATTCGAAGCGCCGATTTTGCAATCAGAGACATTAATGTTGCGGCAAAGAGTATCAGTGGGAGATCAAAGAATTCAATAACTGCAATTGAATATTTTAAGCTCGGATTCAATATTTAAACGGAAAAGGTACCATATCAAAGATATCATGGATCACATAGAAGGTACCATGCACAGACAACATTGCCCTCAAGGTTTCATTTCAGCAGAATTTTCTTTCAGGGAAGGACAGACTGCCCATGAGGTTTTTATTCCTCTACCGTGTTCCTGAAGAGACTTTCACCCAGTGCATTTATTTTAGAAAGCAGGCCACAGAGTACATGCAATGTTACAGAATTATCAAGCAGTATGGGCATGCACGTTTCAGCCATCCTGCCTTTATGAAGCAAATTAAATGTTCATCACCTACTCCCTTTTGGGGCTTTCTTTTTCTCCTATAAATCTCCCGGAGAATAGATGATTTAGGGTTCCAGATTTTATCAGAAAATTATGCAGTGAAAATTTTTGTATACATTTTGTTGAACTCCTGTATGAAGGCACAGAGCCCATAGGGTCTCAGTGAGGAGGAGTTCCATCTGTTAAAGAGGATTCTGGTCTTTGGTATTTCACAGTCTGTAAATTTCTCTTATGTGTTATTTAAATAGAACATTTCATTTCATCCATCTTTCCTGTATCATGTTTTTGGAATGTGAGTGGCTCACTGATTTTAGTATGGATTTATCCTAGTTGATACCCATGCTTGGATTAGTCAAGCGCTTTAAATATGGCTCAGGCATGATATTTTGTTCCACTATTCATCGAAACTGTATTTTTGCTATATTAGTTTCTTTGGGAGGGTGTTTTTAAAACGCTATTGTCATGTATGGATTCTTAGATTGGTAAGCCCATGCATGGTGGTATTTTGTATCTAGATATTAGCTCAATGCTAACTAATATCTTCTCAATATTTCATTCACTACATACTCCTTCTGATAATTTATTTTTGTGAGGTATTTCTGAATTGGCCCTCATTACAATAAGTTGTCTCTGAATTGTTTGTTGCTTTAATCTTGGAGTTTGGCATATTGCCCCTGCAGTATTCCTTCCTCTGTGTCAGTTTCTGTAAGTTTTGGTCCCACTTAAATTAACCTTCTTATTTACAAGAGAATAGCATGAGATATTTTTATTGATAACTTACCCTGTTATATCATGTGCTCCTTGCTAATATAAGATGTCCTAGGCACTGGTCTATCACAACTCTAGGCTGTCTCTAGGAGCGACAACATCTTTTTGGCGCCGTTGCCGGGGAACGAAGTTGAGAAAATTTAAATCCCTGGGCCTCGACAAAATATAATTCACTCTTCAAGTAGGTGAGTATGGAGAGTTGAGAGTTGTGGATCCCTCACCTTGGCGACTCCACATTTGTTTATTTGATAAATCTATTTGCAGTCCTGGCTCCTCGTAAGCCACACCTGAGGTCAGATACGTCTAAGCCAAAGACACCTTCAGTGTCTGACCCTGAAAAGTTCATACACAGAAGAAATTGGAGGGAAAGAAAATTAGTCCACTCTCAAATCCCTGAATTGTCTATAGAAGACTTTCCATCCTCTTCTTCTCAAGAAGCTCAAGTGCCAGATCCCGACTCCAATGTGGGAGATACCGATTATTACTATTCAGATAGTCCACCCCGAGGAGGTGTCAAAAATAAAGATAATTTTAACCCTACTCCTGAGGTTGAAGAGGTCAAAGAAGTCACTGAAGTATCCACTATTAACAGACCATTATTCCCCTCAACACCTCAGGCTGTTGTTCATTACATTCCTATTGTTATCCATACTCACCAAACTATTGCACTACCTCCACCCCCTCCTCCTCCTCTTACTCACCAAACTATTGCACTACCTCCACCCTCTCCAATGGCCAATGTTCCAGGGTTCTTGCTAAATAAATATGCCCCTCTGGCATTACCCCAAATGTTGAATGATATGACACAGGATTATTTGAAGATTTTGCTCCGATTCAATGGGGAAAACAAGATTGATGCTCAAAAACATCTTGAGGTCTTCTGTGCTTTTGCAGAGAATTTTAATGTGGAACATTTAGATGTGGTCTTAAGGCTGTTTGTCCAATCTCTTGATGGTGAAGCTCGAAAATGGTTTAAGACATTGGCAGGTCGTTCTATTACCACTTGGGAAATAATGGAAGATACTTTCCTCAGGAAATGGGGAGAGAAGAAGGACCATGGACATTGTCTGACTGAATTTAATACACTCAAGAAAAGACATAATGAAGGAGTATCAAAATTTATCAAAATATTTAATAAATTGTATTTGAGTCTTCCTGTTGATATGAAACCTCATCAAACTGCTGCTAGAGTTGTTTTTGTAGCAGCCTTTGATTCAAAATTTGGTTTCTCTGTCAGAGAAAGAAAACCTGCTACTCTGGATGATGCTCAGTTAGATGCACTAAAGTTGGAAGCAAAATTTGCCTCCATTGGCAAATCAAAGGGAAAATCTGAACAAGATACTAGAAGAAGGGGCAAAGAAGAGGTATCCACCTCTTATCAAGACTGAGACTCAGTTAATGACAAAATTGAAGAAATGAGAAAAATGATTAAGAACCTTTCTGGTAAACTAGTCAAGCTTGAATTGGAAGCCAAGAATTTAGCCTCCAAGAGTTTCCACAATGCTCAAAACAGAGGTTATAACCCTCAGTATAGGAAACCACCCCTACAAATATTGCCAAGGGAAGCAAAGGAACAACAGGATCAGGTACCACACCCATTGTACCTGGAAGGTCCAGTAGATGATTCTACTGAAGACACTGCCTATGGACTGGAGGATGAAAATATTACTTTTTCAAATAGTGATGGAGAAGAATGCCCTTTTCAGGGAAATGAAGGAGATGAGTGCCCATTGCAAGAATAAGAAAAGACCAGAGACACAGAAGACGCAGAAATTGATCATTATTGTAAACAATTTTCTGATTTTATGCAAGCACAGTTCAATAGAAGATATGATCTCAGATCTTCTAGGAAAAGGACTGGTACTCAAGATCAAGAAGAGGAGCCTCCCCAGAAGGAAGCACCCGCTCAGAAAGAATCAATAGTGCAGAAAGTCACAGACAAAGGTAAGGGCCCTCTAAACAAACCTTTGCAGTCTAATGATCAAATTCCTTCCCCTTCAAAAGTAGTCATTCCTCCTAACACCAAGTCTGTGTCAAAAGAAGTCAAACCCTTAGCTGAAAATAAAGAGTCAAAAGAGTTTGTAATAGAAAAGTCCTCCCCTATTTTCAGTCTCCAAAAGGAACTTGAAAAATTTAAAATCCCAGTTCCCTTGACTGAACTATTAAAGCAACCTGCATATCAATCCCAAGTCACTTCTTTCATGCTCCCTCCAGAAGCTGCACTCACTCCAGATAGTCTTAACCTTCAAGAAGAAAGACCCATGGTTGTCTTTGGTCCACATGTTGAGGAGTTAGATGCTTCTACCCCTCCCTTCTATGTGTCTCTAGTGATTCATGACCTGCTATTACATAATTGTATGTTAGATTCTGGAGCTTCCCATAATCTACTACCTTTTTCAGTCATGGAACAACTAGGATTACAAATTACCCGTCCATACAAAGACCTCTATTCATTTGATTCCAAGAGAGTTAAATGCTTGGGGATGATCAAGGATTTGGTGGTCAATTTGGCCCAAATCCCAGCAAAAAGTGTGGTAATGGACATCGTGGTGGCTGAAATCCCAGCTCATTTTGGTATGTTGCTATCAAGGTCCTGGGGAACAAAAATTGGTGGGTCAATTAAGTTGGATTTAACATATGCCACCATCCCAATTTTTGGTGGCCAAGAGAGGAGGTTGTACAGAGAGACTAGATTTGTCAAGATGGTGACCAAGGCTGACAACTCTGTAAATTCGCCAGTCTACAGTAAAGAGGGAGATTTCTCATGCTTGATGCTGGAAGAAGATCAGGAATATGATCATGAACCATCCTTCTGTCTGATCAAGACTGGGAAGTCCTCAGAGAGCCATGAAGCAGGAATCTGGACACTTCATTTTGATGGAGAAAATTCAAAAGAAGGTAATGGAGCTGGAATATTATTGATTTCTCCTACAGGGAAATGGGTCCCATTATCCTTCAAGCTAGAATATGAAGCTACTAATAATGTGGCTGAATATGAAGCACTTCTGTTAGGATTGCAGACAGCCAGGAGCATGAACATACAAAGTTTAAAAGTTCTGGGAGATTTAGAACTGGTGGTAAGGCAAGTTAGGAACCAGTGTCAAACCAAACATCCTCAGCTAAGGGCTTATAGGAACGAAGTTTGGGACATGGTGGAGAATTTTTTCTTGGAATTTAATATCCAGTTTATGCCCCGAGAACAGAATAGGATGGCTGATTCCCTTGCTGTGGCTACTAGCACATTTCGTCCACCTCAGAACCCTATTTTAAGATATGAAGTTGAGGTACGTTATCGACCATCAATCCCAGATAATATCAAGCACTGGAAAGTATTTGAAGATGAAGAATAGATGAAGAGATTCCTTGAAACAGTATGGGAGTTCTCCAATATGGAGATTGATGCTGATGAAGAAGAGGAGACTGAAGACACTTTAGAAATAAATTGGGAGGAGAAAATGGTAGGTAATAAAGTGCTGCAATTAAAGGGAAACATTATACCTAGAGAGTTGGTGCCTCTAGAAATATTATTTGATAAGAATGATGTCCCACTGCAGCCAAGCAAAGTGGTAGAAGAAAATCAAGTAGAAGACCTGAATCTTGGTACTGAAGCTGACCCCAAAATTGTAAAATTTTCCAAAAAGATCCCAGGAGAATATAAAAAGCTATATCAGAAATTATTTCAGTCCTACAAAGATGTGTTTGCATGGTCCTATCAGGACTTGAAAAATTTTGATATCAATATTATGCAGCACAAAATTCCATTAAAGGGAGATGCAAAGCCTCATAAGCAGAAGCTCAGACAAATAAATCCCCTGCTTCTTCCTTCTATTGAGAAAGAGATTAAGAAGTTGTTGAAGGCCAAAATAATTGTGTCATTGAGGTACTCTGAATGGGTGGCAAACCTAGTTCTTGTCCGAAAGAAGAACGGAGAAATAAGGCTGTGTGTGGATTTCCGAAATCTAAACAGAGCATCCTTAAAGGATAATTATCCACTGCCTAAGATGGATCATATCCTGCAGAAGGTGGTTGGAGCTTCTAGGATGTCAATGATGGATGGATTCTCTGGCTATAACTAGGTGGTTGTACTTCCAAAAGATCAAAAGAAGATTGCTTTCACCACACCATGGGGTACATTTATGTATGCCAGGATGCCTTTTGGATTGATTAATGTAGGGGCCAACTTTCAGAGGGCGATGGACATTGCTTTTGTTGGGGAGCAAGATAAATTTCTGGTAGTCTACCTTGATGATATCATTTCATTTTCAAAGAATGATATTGATCATATTGAACATCTGCATAGAACCTTTGAGAAATGCAGAAGGTATGGTCTCTCTCTAAACCCTCAGAAGTCTTTATTTGCATTAGAAGAGGGTAAACTTTTGGGACACATTGTGACTAAGGATGGGGTGAAGATAGATCCTAAGAGGGTAGAGGTTATAAATGGTATTCCTCTTCCTAGGAATAAGAAGGAGGTACAAGTGTTCCTAGGGCGTATTAATTTCCTGAGAAGGTTTATTCCTAACTATGCTGAAATAGTTAGATATATAACTGACATGCTTAAGAAAGATAATGAAGTAAAATGGTCCCAGGAATCACGAGAGGCATTTACCAGAATAAAAAACGCTTTTACAAAAGCCCCTGTGCTAGCTGGACCAGATTATGCTAAACCTTTCATGATCTTTTCTTTTGCATCACCTCATACAATAGCAGGAGTCTTATTGCAGAAAAATGAGGAAGGGTACGAGCAGCCCATTGCCTTCTTCAGTCAGGTGCTCCGTGATGCATAATTAAAGTATAACATATTGGAAAAGCAAGCATACGCCCTAGTAAAATCCCTTAAAGCATTCCGCATGTATATTTTGCAGTCTCATATCACAGCATTTGTGTCTGCAACTGCTGTAAAAGATATCCTTATTCAGGGGAATAGTGAAGGAAAAAGGGGGAAGTGGATTGCTAAAATACAGGAATATGAATTAGACATCCACCCTACTAGGCCGATCAAAGGACAAGGACTAGCCAAGATCTTATCTAAATCAAACTATCAAGCTTTGGGTATAAATTGGTCCACAATAGCAAATGAGGGATCTGAAGAGAAAGAATAGCGACAGGGAATTGGGGTGGCTACTCCGGGAACTCAATTAAAGTACCTCACCAGTCAGTATTACAAAGAGATAGTAGAATATCTCCTCACACTCAACTGCCCCCCAAGTTGTGATAGAGTTAAATACAGAACGCTAAGATTGAAATCATAGAAGTACATAGTCACCAATGGCCGATTATATTGGCATGATCCCTCAGGCATCCTACTCCCGTGCCTCACAGAGGATGAGGTAGAGAGCATAATAGCTAAATTTCATGAAGGAATCTGTGGGGGTCACTACAGCTAGAGGGCCACCGCTCAAAAAATCCTGAACGCTGGCTTCTATCGGCCCAAGCTTTTTGGATATATTTTTGCCTGGGTAAGAGCCTGTGAGAAGTGTCATAAATTTGCTGAAAGACAGAAGTTGGCACCTCTGCCTATGATTCCCATGCACGTGGATGAACCATTCCAACAATGGGGAATTTATTTTATAGGTGAAATACATCCTCCATCGAGTGGTCAGCATAAGTGGATTTTAACTGCCACTGATTATTTCACAAAATGGGTGGAAGCCATACCTGCAAGGAACACCACTGATACTGTGATAATAAAATTCATGGAAGAAAACATCATATCCAGGTTTGGCTGCCCTGCCAGAATAGTGACTGATAATGCATAGGCCTTCAAGTCTGCAAAGTTTGTAAGCTTCTGTCAGCAGTATCACACTAAGTCACTCTACAGCCTATTATCCACAGGGAAATGGCTTGGCAGAGTCTTCCAATAAAACCCTGGTGAGGGCATTGAAGAAGGCTATAAATGAAAACCAGAAAAATTGGGATTCCCAGTTAAAATTTGCTTTGTGGGCCAATAGAATTACCAGCAAGAGAGAAAATGGAAAATCCCCATATGAATTGGTATATGGAGGGGCAGTGGTATTTCCTATTCAATTAGCCTTACCAGTAGCCCAATTCATGCAAGAAAGTCAAGAAGAGCCTGATGATATGACCAGGAGAATAAATCAGCTGGTAGAATTGGAGGAAACACGGAGCCAGGTGAATCAAAGGCTGACAAAGTATCAAGAGAAGATGAAATACCTTTTTGATCAGCATGCCAAGGACAGAAATTTGCAAATTGGTGATCTAGTGCTCAGGTGGGATATCTGAAGTGCTGAAAAAGGAAAACATGGTAAATTCGACCCACTTTGGTTCGGTCCTTTCAAAATTGTGGAACAGGAGGGAAATAACACTTTTAGGTTGGAGAATTTACAGGGAGATTTGCTTGATGCCCCTGTGAATGGTCAGTTCCTTAAGCCCTACTTCCAATTCTGATGCAGGCAAGGATAGCTTGGTGTATTATACTGTATATTAGTTTTCTGTTTCATCTTTATTTGAATAATGTGGGTGTCGTGATGAATCATGAAAAGAAAAATGGAAGTGCTGAAGAGCAGTTTCCGCATAGAAGATTTACCTGTGGTCTGCGAAGTTCTCGACACGCCCAGGGATGAACGTGCCATCCCCAGGTGGAGCCAATGTTGATAATGTCAGCATTCTGTTAAATTCCGTTAAATTCTGACAAACAATCCCCTTTAAACCCCCTCTGTTTGGCCTAAAAAAATCGTTTTTCCGCCTATCGTTCCCCTTTTCTAAACTCAAAATGGCATTAAAAAGGGCAAAAACCCACACTTGGAAATATATATGGTCTGGCACCTTTCGGCCCTAGCCCCTCAGTCTTTTTCTCCACGTAACCTGGGTGTTGGACCAAGCCGCAGCTCGAAAGGCGCTTATCAAATGAATATCGGGTGCTTTCATAATCGTCGATCTGTACAGATCAGACGGCGTTCGTTCATCTCTGCCGCGCCCATAGCCTATCTGCCTACCATCTGATCAAACCGTAAAATCAACGGCCAATAGTCTATCTGTCCCGGTGGTCCCCGCCCCGCGTCCACTGTTCAAAACTGCCCGATATATATCGCACTGCCTTTCGTAGGCAGGTGGTATTTCTCAATTCGGAGTGATTCCATACATCGCGCGACACGTGTCTCCGTCACTATTCCAAAACCGCTACCTCATCGCGCGTTATCGTTCGACTGAGTATACGAAGCGATATGCATTATAGTCGTCCGATCTGGAGGTCTCCATCCAATGGTCATCGCACTACGGAGATGCACGGGTGTTAATCCAAGTGTACAGTGCCCTTGGCCCACTGTCCATCGCCTCTGATGCATTCACAGCCGTCGATCTCCTCCTGAGATCGGACGGTCCAAATTTGATCACCCCTGCCTTAACCCAGTCTTACTCCATGTCACCGTCCCACGTGTTTATCACATTTTTCCTCCACCATTTATATATTCCATTCATATGTCATATTTTAATGTTTTATGTTATAACTTTGGCCAGTCCATCCACCATTGTTCCACTGCATTTTTCATCGCCACCCCACATACTTCCACCATTTCATCATGCCACGTTGCTACACAGTCATCCCCACTACATTGCCATCCCCATGCATTTGTTTTCTTGATGATTTTGCAGGTTTTGCAGGTTTACAGCGGCGGAAAACTATCATGATTCACAGTCTCTATTACTGTGATAGAGAGCACGTCAAAGGACCATTTTTCATAGTTGAATTATGAAGAAAGGCATGGGAAGGTATGCCGACAAGACTTCCATTAAAGTAACAGAGTTAAAATATGTCAAACCTTCCGGAGTCATTCGAAACGCCGATTTTGCAATCAGAGACATTAATGTTGCGGCAAAGAGTATCAGTGGGAGATCAAAGAATTCAATAACTGCAATTGAAGATTTTGAGCTCGGATTCAATATTTAAATGGAAAAGGTACCAGATCAAAGATATCATGGATCACACAGAAGGTACCATGCGCAGACAACATTGCCCTCAAGGTTTCATTTCAGCAGAATTTTCTTTCAGGGAAGGACAGACTGCCCATGAGGTTTTTATTCCTTTACCGTGTTCCTGAAGAGACTTTCACCTAGTGCATTTATTTCAGAAAGCAGGCCACAGAGTACATGCAACGTTACAGAATTATCAAGCAGTATGGGCGTGGACGTTTCGGCCATCCTGCCTTTATGAAGCAAATTAAATGTTCATCACCTACTCCATTTTGGGGCTTTCTTTTTCTCCTATAAAGCTCCCGGAGAATATATGATTTAGGGTTCCAGATTTTATCAGAAAATTATGCAGTGAAAGGATTTTTGTATACATTTTGTTGAACTCCTATATGAAGGCATAGAGCCCATAGGGTCTTAGTGAGGAGGAGTTCCATCTGTTAAAGAGGATTCTGGTATTTGGTATTTCACAGTCTATAACTTTCTCTTATGTGTTATTTAAATAGATCATTTCATTTCATCCATCTTTCCTGTATCATGTTTCTGGAATGCGAGTGGCTCACTGATTTCAGTATGGATTTATCCTAGTTGATACCCATGCTTGGATTAGTCAAGCGCTTTAAATATGGCTCAGGCATGATATTTTGTTCCACTATTCATCTAAACCGTATTTCTGCTATATTAGTTTCTTTGGGAGGGTGTTTTTAAAACGCTATTGTCATGTATGGATTCTTAGATTGGTAAGCCCATTCATGGTGGTATTGTGTATCTGGATATCAGCTCAATGATAACTAATATATTCTCAATATTTCATTCACTACATACTCCTTCTGATAATTTATTTCTGTGAGGTATTTCTGAATTGGCCCTCTTTACAGTAAGCTGTCTCTGAATTGTCTGTTGCTTTAATATTGGAGTTTGGCATATTGCCCCTGCAGTATTCCTTCCTCTGTGTCAGTTTCTGTAAGTTTTGGTCCCACTTAAATTAACCTTCTTGTTTACAAGAGAATAGCATGAGAGCTTTTTATTGATAACTTCCCCTGTTATATCATGTGCTCCTTGCTAATATAAGATGTCCTAGGCACTGGTCTATCGTAACTCTAGGTTGTCTCTAGGAGCGACAACAGAACCCACGGATCAAAGAAAAGGTCAAGATGGAGATCGATAAGATGTTGGCAGCATGTCTAATCTTTCCTGTGGAGGAAGCGGAGTGGGTGAGTCCTATCGTCATTTAGAATAAGAAGGATAAGTCGGAAATCCGAGTCTGTGTTGATTACCGAAGTCTGAACAACACCTGCATCCATGATCCGTTTCCCACTCCATTCAGCGACAAAGTATTGGATCATGTTGCGGGAAATGAATCTTACTCCTTCACTGATGGCTTTTTGGGCTATCATCAGGTGCACATTGCGGAAGAGGACAAGACGAAGACGACGTTCACCACCGACTGGGGATCATTCGCATACCACGTGATGCCGTTCGGGTTGAAGAATGCCCCGGCCGTGTTTTCCCGGATCGTCATCGCTGCTTTTTGGGAGTATATCCACAAGTTCCTAGAAGTCTACATGGACGATTGGACTGTCTACAGTTTTCTGAAGAACCACGCCACCCTGTTGCGTATCATGTTCGATCGGTGTCGCCAGTTGCAGATTTCCTTGAACTTGAAGAAATGCATTTTTGCAGTTCCTTTCAGCACGCTATTAGGACACGTGGTGTGCAAGTAAGGGGTCTGCGTCGACCCTGCCAAGGTAGCAGTGATCATCCACATGGAAGTCCCTGAGATGGTGAAGCAGTTGCAAGCACTTCTAGGGCACACAGGTTATTACCAACGGTTTATCCGAAATTATGCGAAGATCATTGCTCCTTTAGAAAAGCTACTGCGGAAGTCGGAAGTATTCCAGTGGACAGTGGAGTTTCGGATGGCCCTGGACACTCTGAAGGAAAAGCTGGCGATGACGCCTATTCTGGTTCACCTAGATTGGGACAAGCAATTCCACGTGCATATTGACACTTCCAGTATTGCACTTGGGGCTGTCTTGGTGCAACCCGGGGAGACGACAGTCGACCACCCAATGTACTTCGCCAGCTGCAAACTGTCTAATGCAGAGCAGAACTACACCACGACCGAGTGGGAGGCCCTTGCGATGGTGTATTCACTCCAGAAGTTCCGCCACTATCTTCTGGGAGGTAAGTTCAAGTTCTTTACGGATCATTCTATGTTAAAGTACCTGGTCAATAAGCCCATTTTGGAAGGACGGATCTGTCGGTGGCTCCTACTCTTCCAAGAATTTACATTCGAAGTGATCGTCAAGCCTGGGAGGTTGAACGTTGGACCCGATCATTTATCCCGGTTGGAAACAGGGGAGAACAACGGCTCTCTCAATGATCAGTTGCCGGATGCTAATATTTTCTGCGTCGAAGCCGTACCCGATTATTTGGCCGACATTACAACTTATTTAACCACGAGGCAGTGCCCTCAGCACTATACCCCGCTCCAGAAGCGGCACTTGGTCGTTCGTGCTGCTGAATATCAACTGATTGCAGGGCAGCTATACAAACTGGGCCTCGATGAGGTTCTGCGCAGATGTCTACTTGACCACGAACGCGAAGCCGTAATGTGGGAATGCCATAGCGGCGTTGCGGGCGGGCACGTGGGGGTGAAACCCACTGCCAAGAAGGTGCTCCAAGCTGGCCTATGGTGGCCGACGGTCCACGCCGATTGTAAGACTTTTGTTAATAAATGTGATATCTGTCAGCGAACGAGGAGGCCCTCTCACCGGGACGAGCTTCCGCTACACCCGGTGCATGTGTTGCGGCCATTCGAGAAGTGGGTTGTCGACTTCGTAGGTCCCATAGGCCCGATAGCTCAACATTCCAAGGCCCGGTACATCATTACCGCAACCGACTACCTCACCAGGTTGGCTGAGGCAGCGGCAGTACGGGATTGTACGACGAATACAGCAGCACGACTCATATTTGAACACATCATCAATAGGTTTGGCTGCCCGCGAAGTTTAACCAGCAATCAGGGTATGCATTTCATTAATGACACGGTCAAATCGCTGCTGGACACATTCATGATTCAACATCAGAAAATCAGCCCGTACCACCCGCAGGCCAATTGTACTGTTGAAACATTCAATAAAATCCTTGAAAAGGGCTTGACAAAGATCTGCAATGCCTAGCAGGATGACTGGGATGAGCGGCTACCAGCTGCATTATAGGCCTACTGGACTACGGTGAAGCACTTGACCAATTAGACACCATTCTAGCTGGTTGTATGGTCGGGAAGCTATGATTCCCGCTGAGTTCACCGTATCGAGTCTTTTAATTGCCACATCACTCAAGTTCTCGGAAGAGGAGTCGCTACAGGAGTGCCTCCATGAATTACAAGAACTGGACGAGGCCCGGTTTCTGGCCGAATTTCACCAGAAGATTCAGAAGGATAGGCAGAAAGCATGGCACGACCGCCACATCAAGAACAAAACATTCTAGGTTGGAGGAAAGGTCCTTTTATACGATAGTAAGTTTCAGAAGTTCCCAGGAAAACTGTAGATGCACTGGTTAGGACCTTACTTCGTCGTTGAAATTAGAGATTCCGAAGCCGTTCGATTGGCTCAGCTGGACGGTACTGTTTTACCTGGGTGGGTGAATGGCGCACGCCTGAAACCCTACCAGGAGTAAGTTTCTTTCACTCTTCATCAATAACTCTCGCAACCGAGAGCACCCGTAGAGTAGTGTAGTTGAATAACTCTCCCGCAACCGGGATGAGCATAGGTAGTCTTTCTTGTTCATGCATAGCTTGTCAATAACCTCTCTATTGCGGGGACCGCACCACAACCGATTGTGGTCGGGGAGGGGCGTGTCCAGCGTGTCATCCCCGTAGGATCAGTAAATGTGTCAATGTCAGTCCATGTCATTTCAGTCAGTACTTGTGTCAGTCCATAGGATCGTCTATATTTTCATCATAAATTACCATAATTAGAAGTAACCTCGCAATAATCATTTTTCCATAATTCACAGTAACCTCAGCCGTCGTGTCTGCCCATTTCCCCATGCCACCATCAACCACTGTCAGAATATACCTTAGCACGCGATTGATTGCACGATTATCACTGAGAAGAATGCTAGTAGGAATTAACTCGTTATGGGGTCTCATCAACTTCACTTGTGCCAGGTAATTACATAACTTGCAAGGAAAAAAGCACGAGAATGCCGGAGCAGTTAGAATTAGAAATTGAAGCAGAACCAGAGCAGTAGAAGTATCCAGACGCACAACACCAAGAGAAGAAGCCGAGACGAATTCTGCAAGTTTATCAACGCCGGGCAAAGATGTTGAAAGCCAACCCACCAGTCCTGGAACCAGAGCTCGACAGCAGAATTCACAAGACAGAGTCCCTCGTCGGGAAATATGACAATGCGGCCCTCATAGATGTAGATCTCTCGGACTCTGTCGAGTTCCCGGAACTCAATTGGTAGGTGTATATGGAACATTACTTCACAGCAGCCGGGCACTCAACAAACAGAGTTTTACCAGAGTTCCGGGGCCTACAACAATCTTCTCTTCTGAACTTAAGAAATCTTCTAGTCTTCGGGACCACAGGACTGGCTATGCAGTGCACCAAGTTCTTACTCAATCGCATCTAGAATGGGTCCTTATGGTTGAATAAGGAAATTCCCATTCATGCCGAGGATATCCACTGGCTTACAGGGCTTTCACAGAATGGCGCGGATGTCTCGACTGCATGTCAGACCACCTCCAAGTGAGCGAGGAAGTCAGGAGATGCAGACTATTATGTCAAATATGGCACATGACAGGGAGGAAAGGGAGCCAAGATGGAGCTTATCAATAAGCCCGAGATTAAGTTCGCCTGCTACCTCATTGCCAGCAAGACAATGAGGCACTACACAAAGGGCGAATGCACCCTGGATACTATCTCCATTGCAGAGCACTGCGTTTAGGGCACCAAGCTGAACTGGTGCTCCTTCCTATTGAAGGAGTTGCTTGATGCGTGCGAAGAAAACTACAAGCGGGCTACAAGCTTCATTTACGAATATTTGATAGTTGCATTTTCCATGTGGAAGTGGCACACTCCCTTTAGTGTCCTAAATTGCTAACATAAATTATCAACCAGGGCTAGTAAACTGATGAAGTGTGATGCACTATATGTGCCTAAGTATCCATTTTTCTTACTTCGTTGTTTTTAGTGTTTTATTGATGTTTTGGGGTTTTTTTATGTTTGATATTCAGTATGCTACTCTATGCTAAAAAGATGAAATTAGATTTATGTCAAAAAGGGAGAAAAGGAAATGTTAATGAATAAATGAAAACAGAGTTTATTTGCAAACTATGTTCCTAACTATAAAATGATAAAAACAGAGAGTCCTAATCCATGGATATTACAGCTTCTAAATGAACATTCATGAAATGAAAAGTAACTCAAAACACTACAACTTAATCTGATTCATTTAGTTAGAGATTTGTTAGAAGAGCTTGTGAAAAAGATTAATTCTAATGCAATGAGGATCTCCTAAAACATAAAAGAAAAAACTGAAACAACTTATAACACTACAACTAAATCTCATTCATTATTTAGAGGTTTATTGGAAGATATTTTGAAAGAGATTAATCATAATGTGATAAGGATCTTCTATGAAGCAAAACAATCAATAACTCACAATATTACAACTTAGTCTCATTCGTGAATTAGAGGTTTATTGGAAAAGCTTTTGAAAGAGACTAACTGCAGTATAATGAGGAATCTGATCTGAAATTGTGTGAAAAAAATATTTCTTATACAAATATTGACAGTAGGGGCTTTTACTGGTTATTTCACTTTTACTAGAAAGGATGAAACTAGAAGCTTCTGGCTCTCTTACTGACTCTGCCTAAAGAAATATAATGTAAACACTAAATAGATCTGGCAAATGAGAATCTTCTTTTTAACTAAATAACAGAAAATGAAATGCTAATAACTCAAAATATCACAATTGAATCTCATTCATTTAATAGAGATGTAATGGAAGAGCTTGAGAAAGAGATTAACTGCAATATCATGAGGATCCTTTATCTAAGCAAATGACATGAAACATAATGCTAAAAGCTATGATTTCAGAAAGAAATATAAGTAAGGAAATATGACAAAACAGAATTGAAAATGACTTATCTAGAAAACATATAAAACCTCCTTGAATAGTAGGGGCCCTTTTCTATCAATTTGGTGAAATTCTTCAACTCCTTAAAGTTGTAATCAAAACAGCATCAAAGAACTTCTTTATTGAAAAACTCACAAATCTACATCCTATTCCATCTTAATCTTTGTTAAAAAAAACTCTATTCCTTTTTCTTCTTCTCTTATTTTTTCACTACCCATGATAGGAGAAAGCTTCTCCTATTTATACAAAATATGAGAAGTTATCTCATTAATGGGAGTCCATGAATCTCTCCCTCCATCTCTAGAGTTACAATTAAAATAGGAAATGATAAGACACATGTCTTTTTAAAGTTTCAACACAAATAAGAAATGAGACACATATCTTCTTAGAGTTTCAATACAAAAAAGAAAAGAGACACATGTCCTCATGATCCCATGATCTTCTCCACTCAAATTCGAATTTGGTTATGGGAGGCCACATAAAGGTCTTTTAGAAGCTTCCTTTTGACCTACACATGTCACAAAACTCATAACACATATATAGATATATGAAACTATGTTAATTTTCTAGTTTTTAATCATAAATTCACTTTAAATACATAAAATAAATAACTTTGGAAAACAAGGATCCTAACCCATATATTTATGAAAATGGTTACTTGATGTAGGGTTTTAGGTCAGATGGCTATGAAATAAAAGCTAAATGGTTATGACATAATGGAAATATGTATGAATATAGAAAACACTTTTGAGACTCAACATACCCCCCAACTGAAGTTGTTGCATGTCCTCATGCAACTATTGCAATGATTCATTTGTCCATGAGTTGATATTTTATGAGTTTTGACTCATATAGATTCGTTCCAAACTTTGCTTTATAATATTTTGTTTTGGCAAAGTATAATACATTTGATTGCAACATTTTTTTATATGGTTGGTTCTTGTGTGACAACCGATTTTTTTTTAGCAATGGTTCTTGTGTAACAATGCTTTATTTTCTTTGTTGCATCAAAGTTCATGAAAACATTTAGAATCAAATACTCCATCAATGAATTGATCATTTGCAAGGCATATAATCTTTTGGATCATGTTGCAACAATAGTTGGTTGGGAAGTATATGTGGGTGGAAATGAAATAAAAATGTGTGATAGTGTATGACATGTGGATATAAAATGATGTCCCTTCTCCCCCAACTAAAGATATGACAATGTGAAAAAGGGAGAGGAATTTTTCCAAAGTTACAATTTTAACATTCTAAGGAATTACATGACTAAAAATTAAAAAACCACATACCTTCACTTACCTTAAATGTGGATGAGTTGTGTACACTGAAGAGTGTGGCTGTTGATGTTGGATCAGGAACTATGTAAACAAATGAATTTAATCTGCTTCTTTGTTCTCTTTGTGCTGATGGTAAGATTGGGATCTTTATTGCTGCTGATACAAATTGATTCCTGCTGCAAACTGCTGAAATAATGTAGTCTTCAATTGTTACAAAATCCGATGGTACAATTCTAGTCATGCGAATAAATGTATTGATGTCGAGCATGAAGAGAAGTCATTGGATTACCGATCATTAATAAATGTCGTTAACCAATGCGAGACAAACTCACCATTAATGTCAATGAGTGCCAAGGTACCTAAGTACATCTTGCGAAGTGCGAATAGATGGGCTGATGTCAAGCTACTTGCAAGATCTGACGATTAAGGGACATTGATGTATTCCCATGATTGTCAGCGAGAGAACTTGTCATTAATGCATACAAGCCTCAAGGTACTATTAAGGACTCTAGTCTTGGACCTAGATAATGTGCTGATGTCGATAGGCCAAGACTTGTTAGAAGGAAGGCCTTAAAGAATCCTCCATCATCTAACACGAGCATGAAAGAATAATTTTTTGAAGGACTATGGATTCAATAATTTGCATTGAAGTAAGGTTTATTTGCAAAATGAAAAGGATAGGAAAAGGAAAATGGAAATGGACAATAAAAAATGGGAAATGACAATGGGAAATAAGCATGTAGGTGAACTTCTTGCTTTTATTTGTAGAGTAGACAAAAATTAATGGAAAATGTATGTGAATGAAAGAAAATGAACAACTAACTCTTGCTGGGAAGATAATGGTGGTTTTCTTTGAATTTATTAGTTGGATTTACAATTCAAAAAGGGAGGAAAAATAATGGTCTTGATGGATATGAACATGTACTTGTTCTTATGTTTCTCATGAAATCGGTCCTTTGAAAACCAATCGTGCACACAATTAGTTTTCTTTAATGATCATTCGATCATCCCAAATCTGCAAAAAAACTCGACATAAAGAACATAAGTGTGTTTAAAAAAAAGTAGCTAATTTTTTTCTGATTCTTACGCAAAAATTAAATGTCAAATGAAACAGATTAAGGTAAATCAAAAAGTTCTATATTCGGTCTAATTCATGATATCGATAACAATCCATTTTTAAAGAATAACCATGAAAAATAATCAATTCCCTATTGTCGGATGACTTCATGCACTGTGCTTAGTAAAACAATTGGCATCACAAAGATTTGTTGTGTTCTGCAAGTTAAAACTTTATAGAAAAATACACATCAACAATATTAATGCCAAATGTTTAGAAATCATCTAAATAATCTTCCAATTTTCTTGCAAACCATTATTAAGAAGGTTTTTTTTTTGAATTTTTGAATTTTTTCTTTTTTTTTTTAATTTTTTAATGAAATAAGGCATGGATGAAATAATTGTTCTTATGAATATTTTTGAAACAAATTCATGCCAATGCCTCTTTCATGCAAGATACAAATAAAATGCTTGAAATTTCTAAAGTCAAATTCCTAACTATGAAGGAGATGAAGGCAGAGTCCTTCTCAATTTATACAACTTGCATTTGATGCACATATGATAATGTGTTTGCCTCAAATAATCCATTTGTCACTCATCATATGCCACCACACATGAATTCTGCCACATTTTTCTTCAAATAAGGAAATCATATCCTTGATTATTTCTCAAAATTGAATTTTATAAAACCGTGACCGTTTTCATAAAAAAAAAAAACATTTTTTCTCTCACGCACACTGCAAATTAGTGCTTCAAAGAACTCTGAATTTCTCTCAAATGGCTGCGAATTTCAGAAATTTCTTATACAATTACCTAATTCACCCCGTTCCCGAAAAAACCCATGTTTTAGTTTTTTCTAATTCGCCTAGGTTTGCTCAGAAAATTCGTTTTAAAATCAGGTGTTTTTGACAATTACGCATTTCGTTTTCTGACAATTACTTGTGGTTTGATTTGTTTTTATTTACAGGTTTTAAAATGTAATGGCTTGTATCTCATAGAGAATTTCAAATCGATCTCCTTCATTCCAATTACTTGCAATGGAATCTGCAATCTTCTCTTCATCAACAGTCTGAAATCTTCTCTTCATTAGCAATTTCTTCATATGATACACTTCCATTGTCTGTTCCTGCAATTGAATTTGTAATCTTCTCTTCATCAGCAATTTGTAATCTTCTCCTCATCAAAAATTTGCAATCTTCTATTCATTAATAGTTTCTTCATGTGATATACCTTTATTGTGTGCAAATTTTTAAAAATGATTTCTAATAACTGTTGTTTGAGAAAAAACGAATATAGAAAAGAGAAGGTTTTTTTTTTTTTTAAATTGCAGTGCATGGGTCTTTGTGTGGATTGAAAGACTGCATATATGTGTATAGCCAAGCCAAAGGCTAGCCTCATGCGTATGCGTGGGTCTTATTTCCATGAGTCATTTTTTTTTTTAATTGATTTGTTAATAAAATTATATATTATATTTTCAAAAAATTAAAAAATATACATATATATTTCATTAAACAAAACAACTATTGAAATTAAAATTTTTCATCATTTTTAAAGTTTATTATAAAATGAAATGAAATGATGAAAACATAATTTATTATTATTTTTAACATAAAAATTATTTTTCTGATCCTCTAGATTACACAAAGTGCAGAAGGAGAGCAAGAAATTATTATTATTATTATTATTATTATTTAAATGTAAGAAATAAGGCTACCTAGTTACACTTCCCCGACAACGGCGCCAAAATGTTTAGTCAATTTAGTGTCATAAATTTCTAACATAAATTATCAACCA